>JACSVZ010000014.1:30936958-31249458 GCA_014706295.1 Lycocorax pyrrhopterus obiensis
AATTTAGGAAGAAGGCATATACAGTAAATGATGTCTCTTCTCAGAAAGATATATGCTGTCTTTTTGCTGGAGAAGCTGACAGTGTATCGTGTATTAATCAGTGGCAACAAGAACTTAATTCTCCAGGGATTCTTGTTCCTTTCATTATTGCTAGAGTCTTTAAAAACAAAGTGCTCTTCCCCATCTGGCTGCCTAGTTCTAAAATAATTTTTTTTTGGTAGTTGACATCTTTAATTGCACTTCCATTTTTTTTCAGTAAATTTGGTGTTCATGAAACACAACACATGTAATGTTTGGTTAAAGCCAAGCATAACAGAAAACCGATGGTAGACAACCTTCTGAGATAATCTTCCTAGCATATTTCCATTCCCTTTTATGATAACTCTTTCTGTATTTACAGTGACATGTGATGTTTCCGTGGTGGATTATAAGTTCACAATTAGGAAAACATGTTTTTATTTTGGAAGAAATGAAACATGACAATCAATCCAAAGGATACCCATCCATTAGGACCTAGATAAAGGAAGCAGAGTCTGCTACCTTCTAAAAGTGACAAAGAATGATAAGCATGTACTTATCCAGAGATGTTCAATTTTGGGCAGCCATAGAACTGTCAAATTTTCCTGTTTCAAGCCCAAGTGACAAAAATATTTTTAATTAATCAAGGTGAAATTACACTGATCTTCCTATTTATCCAAAGTGCAGCTTTCCAGTGAAACTTTATGATCAGCTAGGTTATGCTGAACTTACCATAATGACTGTGCAAGGATTGTGTCTGTAGCATTAATTTGGGCTGGTAAGATCAGATATTAGCATATCAAAGCCTGACACTTTTAATGGGTATTGGACCCGAAGCAGTAGGAAAATGTCTTTTAGATGTTGCAAGTTCTTGACTTGCTGCTCTCACAAAAGAGCAGCTGGCCACAACCTGCAGTGAAGTGACATTTTGGAAGACCTGAGAAAATTTAGATTTGCTATAGGAAAAGAAAAATCAATTTTTAGATTCTTTTATTGGTCAGCATCCAAAGAGTTAACACGTGGTTATCTAGGGCTACATCTAGAAGTAAAGGGCACATAGTGTATGCAATGTGAAGAGGAAATCAAAACAGAATGAAGCAAATAATGAAACCATATCCAGTTGTGCTTATTTGCTTTTCTCATTTCAAGGTGTTAATCCTGTGTTACTGAGAACATTCCTAGAATATTTCCCAGATGGAGACACAAATGCACCAGTATTTCCTGCCTCTCTGTACTTTATTTCCATTTGTTCTCCTTTGAGAAGGTCTTTCTAAACAGTCCCTCCAAGTGGCAGGATGTGTTGATTTCCAGTTTATTGTAGTGCTCGGTAGTTCAGCACCAGCCGTCAGAATTTTCAGTAGTCTCTGCTGTTTGCTGCAGAGCCTGTTCAAAGTCCAAGCCTCTGGAAGGATCCCCAGGAGGACTACAGCTGGGCCTGTTTGGATATCAAAGTCCAAATTAAAAATTTATGCCAGTGTTTGAAAAATGTCTGACCAAAATCTTGGTATGGATTAAATCTCCCTTGCCATGCAAGCTTATCCTACTGGGGCTTGAGGATTTATTTTTAAAGTGAAGAGAGGACCAAATAGCTGCATAAACTGATTTGGGTCAGATGTTTGTTAGCTGAATTATCACTGGTAATGAAACCTTCTAGACCGCACAGGGAGGCTAAAAGAGCTCTGGCTTTTCTCTTTTTCACTCTTCCTTTTCCTCCCCTCCTTCCTTTCTGCCTTTCCACCTGCCTGCCCTTTTTTGTTTTGTCCTCCCTTCCTTCCTTCCTTCCTTCCTTCCTTCCTTCCTTCCTTCCTTCCTTCCTTCCTTCCTTCCTTCCTTCCTTCCTTCCTTCCTTCCTCCCTCCCTCCCTCCCTCCCTCCCTTCCTCCCTTTTTTTTTTTCCTTATTGCTGTCTCCTTTACTTTTCCTTTTTTCCTTTCTTTTCCCCACCTCTTTCTTTCTCTCCCAACCTCTCTTCCTCCCTTCCTCTTTTTTTCTCTTCTATTTTAAGTTAGAACTCACAGCAAGTCATTTGCTCATTACTTAGCAAATAAGGAAACCCATTTGCAATGCGGAAAGCAAACTTTTGTACCTGCCAGAACTAAAATTCAAACTGGGACATCAACAACATAGCAGCAAGAATATGTTGCTGGAACAATTTCTTTGGTCCTGCACTTCAGAGGTGAACTGAAAGCAGACAAGACCTTGCTCAGACACCTTTTTGTAATGACTCTTCAGTGCAGGGCTATAGGGCAAAGCTTAGCTAAATGGGTTGAGAAGTCTAAAGTGGCTGTAAAAGCACAGCCACTGTGCTTATTGATAATTAACTTGCTTGCATCTTACTGCAATCCATTATTTAGAGTCACTCATGTATCTGCTGACTGTTTTTTTTGCTAAAAGGCTATAGGTTAAGGCAGGGGACACACACTTGTGTGTCTGTCAGACCTTACTCTGTTGATATTTTTTTTTCCTGCAGGAAGCAGAGCTCTGAATTAATCCAATTATTTCACAGGGTCTTGGGTAAAGAATAAAATGTCTGAATTATCCCAGTTAGGTTCACATGGCAATAGTGGATCAGTACAGTTAGTCTGGTTTGCATCTTTACTTTAGAAGAAATCCTGAAAGATTTTGGAGAGCAGATCCTTCACCCCAAAACCTCATAAGAAAACAGAATTCCCGAGACTTGGTCCTGCTCCCTAAGAAGTCTTTGTACTCTTCACATGAATGCCTTTTATTTGTTTTGATTACACCTCCCACTAACTTGTTTGCCACTCCCTAGTTCTTATGGTGAAAAAGAGAGCAATTGATTGCTATCCACCTCCTCCTCCTGTGTGTCACCATGATTTTACAGATAAAAGAAGGAAAGGATTCAAGCCTGCCTGAGAATAGTATTTGCAGGCCAACTGTGGGGTTCAGACTAGACAAGCAGATACATCTGCCCTGCAGCTATGTCTAGAAATACCAAGCACTCTGTCTTACAGAGTGAGCACAGCATCCAGCCCAAGATACCTGTAGCCCCTCCTGTGTACTCTTTGCCAAGCCCATGGAGGCTTTGCTGTTCCCCAAGACATGCTTGTCCAACTCCTGCTGGGTGCATGAGGACAAGGAAGTGCCACCACACTGGGGGTCTGCAGGGCTTTCTGGCCTCCAGCAAGGGGCCTTGGGGCATTTCAACCAGGGCAATGGAAGTTACCACAGAGAGGAGGAAAAGCCACCAGAAGCATATGCAAGGAGCCAGCAGCAAGTTGAAGTCTGAGGTCCTGCCACAGTTTTGTTGTTCACAAGGGTGCAGAGGAGTCTCCAACCTGAGTCCTTAGTGTGGTGGACCAGAGAGCAAGAGCACTACCACTCACTCCCTCCTGTGACTGCCAAACCAAACCTTCTGTGACCTGCCACTGCCAAACATCCCTGCACAGCCTCCAGCCACCCTTACAAATATTGTCTAGAGGCCAGTAGCAAACAAGAGCACCCAGGCATCTCTCTGCACAGCATGCATATGCATAGCTGCTCACGGGGTCTGATCTCACCCAGAGCACCCCTTGCCATGGCAGGTGAACCCCAGCGTGCTCTGGTGGCTGACCTATCACTGGAGAGTGAGAAGAGAAAAATAAGGGGTAGGCTGGCATCTGGCCAAGAAGCAAGAGGTTTGCTGTCAGCCTTGTGGCTTCTAGGGAGGTTTTTAAATTATTATTACTAAGTTTTTACATAAGACAGGGTGTTCTGTGCATCTCCTCATCCTGGCCAGGCTCTCTAATGAGCACACAGAGACATCCAGCACACAGCCTGGCAGCCCAAACCTGTGTGACAGAGAGGGTTCACAGCCCTCAGCTTGTGTGCTCTGCTCCTGCAGACATGTGAGGATGACAGGACTGGGAAATGCTCTTTGTCTCTCACATGCCTCTGAGGGCAGACCAGAACACAGCCAGTGTTTATGTTTCCTGTCTTTCCCTGTAATCTGCCCCTGGGCCCCTGAATATGCTGAGCCTTGATAGGTGCAGAGGGTTTCCAGCTGGCCCACGCAGGCAGGGGTTGTCTGCCCTCCACGTCCTCCAGCAGGCCTGTCCCGCAGCCCCAGCCAGCCCCCACGAGTGAGAGACACGTGGTGGGAAGCCACCTCTCTGCTCTCTTGCAGGCCTCTGAAGAACTGAAAGTGGCCTAATACACAAGGCGTGGGAGCTTTCCTTGTACATGGTGACTGTGTTTTGGCTTTCTCGAGCCAGCTCCCAGTAAGCAGCGATGGACTGCTTTTAAATGTTTTCTCTTGGTTTTTTGGCTTCCCAGGAGGGCAGCCAGTCCCTGGAGATTTGGTAAAGCATGAGCTGGCTTCCAGGGCTTTCTGCTAACTAGCATCCTCTCCCTGTGAAGCCAATCCAACTTGCTTGCACTTCACAACATAAAGAGGTTTCTTCAGGTGACAATAATAAAGTATTTTTGCACTTTATAGAGTGTGTCTCTCCTCTCTGGACTTCCAGCCCTTGGGAAAGGGGTTTATTCCTGTAATTTCTTTCCTTTCTTGTCCCCTCTGTTTCACACAGCACAGCACTTGAGGGGCCCATGCCTGGTGCATTTCTGAGTAAATTGTTACTTTCTATAGAGAGAGACAGAGTTTAAGGACACAAGCCTAGTAGGGTTATTGCATGAAGAATTTCTATTGGTTTATAAGAACACAGAGCAAGGCAGATGACAAAGATATTAAAGAGGTGATGCAGGAAAGACTGGGTGCTTGATGCACTGATGTTCATCTTGCATTTGGTTGAACGGGGAACAGTTGTTCCTGGAGGAACATTTTCTGAAGCAATCGCTGCTCTGAGGAGGAAAGGGAATCATCCACTCCCACATCACCATAGCTGCAAGGTAAGAAATACATTGAAAAATGATATTTTAAAATTCCCAGATAGGGAGTAGAGGTGGTTTTGCTGCAGCAGAGCAGGGAAATCTGGTCTTGAGTAGCCTACAGGCATCAAGAAGAGGTACAGATGTCACGAACTCCCACGAACTGCTTCTTTCTTAGGATTGCCTTGTGTGGCATTGTTAGAACCCCTAGACCAGTGGAAAGTGTCTTTTGTACTGGAGTTTGACTCAGCAGGAGAATGATGGCCACTGTGGACAAGACTAGTGTGGCCATCTATGTGTCCTGCCAAGTGGATTGTTTGGTCCCTACATTGCAAAGACTCCTTCTTGTGATCAGAAAATCACAACTGCAGCCCTGCAGTGTGGGTGGGGTAGAAATGTGGGTCTTGCCTACATCCCCAGCAGAGCCCAGAGGTGAACACAGCCACTTCTCTCCTTCTCTGACTTTTCTATAGACTTCCACAGTTATTGCAGACTTCCTTATTATGTTTTCTTGCCCAAGTCCAGGGGAAGTCAGTTCTGAAATTCCCATTGGCACCTCAGGCTGTTTACCACTAGTTCTATAGCTTACTTCTCCTCATGGCCCTGCAGTCACAGCCCTGCAGTCTGCCACAGATGGAAAGACAGTGTCACAAGGTGAGTCTTTATGTGTCCTAATTGTATGGGAGTGGACAGGAGGGGAGAACAAATTCTTTCCAGCTTAAAAGAGGCTGAAACTGGGCACTAGCAAGAATGAGCTTATGAGAATAAAATAAGAATGTAGAATATTGCTTACTGAAATAATTTATGGCAATGAATAGGCGAAAAATAGGTTGAATTTTCATTGTGAGGAAGTTGTGTCCTTGTTGGATTTCTTCAAGATAGCTCTGCTCACCTTTCAGCATATCTTGGAGTTAGAGAATGCAGAAGACTTTTAATTATAAGACTTGAGATCTCTCCCAACACTTTCATTATCCCTCATGGTCTTCTTGGGTCACTCATAATTTTGCCTTTCATGTGCACTATTTTGTGTTATTTTACAAGAAAACCTAAGGAAGATCCTTAGGTTCCATCCTCCGCTGGAAGTCTGTCTTCTTTCCCCACTTCACTCTATTTGGATGGAAGCCAGACTGGGTTGCATCAGTAATCAAAGATCCTAAATTGATCAATTGACCAAAAACATGCTGGGACATCCATGTATTGCAGCCTTCTCAGACCTACCATTTCTTTCTCTTCTGGGCTGTCTCACAGTCCTTGAGAAAGACAAGTACAGCTCAGAAAAGGGCTTTGGAAAGAGTGTGAGGCAACATTTTCTTGAGTTTCTTAGCTTCTTGTCTTAGTAATTTCCAAAACTGCATGTTCACTCTGCTTCCTCAGGTTTCCCACGGTTTTTTTGGAAGTAGTGGATCCTGTTTCTAAACCAGGGGTATACCATGGAAAGATTCATCTTTTCTTGTGGGAGAGGATGCATAATTCTTAATTACTTGTTTTGAGATGCAGAAACAAATGAAAGAGTTAAATAAGAGAAAGAAAGTGTGCATAAGAAAGCAGATTGTAGTAGTGCCCTAGGCAACCCAGTACAGATCTCAGCACAAGGGCAGGCCACAGGAGAATGACAATTTGGGCAAATATGGTAGGACCCAGAGTTGCAGGCATTTTTTTCACCCTTATCCACTTATCCCACTGCTCTCCACCCATCTAGCATCTATAACTTCTCTTATTCCATGGGAACAGTGGCAATCTTTTCTGGCATTGGAGTATGGTAGGCAGGACCTCTTAGTGCTGAGTTTACTTGATGGTCTTGGATGGAAGCATCTGGCAGTTTACTCTGGTAAAATACTCTTGGTCTGATTGTTCCTTCCTGGGAAAACTAGAGGGACTTTGCAGACAAAAGGGGCCAATATCTTTATAGCTACACACATTACAGGAGCAAGATTTGTGTACCAGAACTCAGTGCACAAGATCACTTTTCGCAGTCATCAACTGCAAACTACTCCAGAAGATTGCATCAGTTACTGGTCATACAGAGAATCTTCAAATATGTGTAACCTGAGGTTTGACAAGCCAATAGGCTTGGCAGATATGTGCACATTCTCACCTGTGAATCTTAGCTCTGCTCTCAAGCGTGACTGCAGTGGTACAGCACTGGCCAGATTCTGATCTCATTTACACCCATGCCAATGCAGAGCAACTCCACTGATGCCAAAATGTGGGCCTAAAAGCTGTCTGCCTGTGGCCTGGAGTTTCATTTATGTCCAGCATGAGAAAAAGTTGCATCTAAACCGTTTCCTACAGGGGGCTGGGCATGAAAAAGCAGAGTAATTAGACAATTGTGAACCAAAGCACAGGCACAATTCTGAACTGTTTTCTGAAATGAGATAATGTAGTAAATTTATAAGTATTCCTTTGCTGGTGGCTGGTTTTGTTTTGTTAATGCCAAAATATCCGTAGTAAAGTTTTGCTGGTTCTGATGGCAGGTGGGATGCTCTTTTCAACATTTACTCATGAGACTTCTGATCTGTAAATGTAGAATACACAGGAACATCATCAGAGGTGGTAAGTCACATGTTATCCAAGACTCACTCTTGCAAACACAAGGGAGAGTATCTGGTTTTGCAACAAATTGCCCAATATCTAAGTTAGACTTTCTTTTAGGTTCTCAGGGTGTTGACTACTCCAGCTTTGACTCGGATTTTAGCAAAGCAGGTCAAAGAGACTTAACATAATGATATATTACACAGCTATTGATATATTCCAGAATCTTCTGATTTGATCCCTTCAGTCTGGACTGAGATTGAAGATCTGCACAAGTGTTGCTTATGTGTAGAGCAGCTTTGTAGTAAATTGAAGAAGGGGCTGGAGAAGGGCAAGTGGAGAATAGAAGAAATGAGAGGAGTGTGGAGAAAAGTTTAAAAGTCAGTTGAAGACAAGGAGTTAGAAGGCTCCTCAGGGTCAGACAGAATCTGATTAACTTTGACAAAAGCCTCAAGATACTTGGAGGTGTTTTCTAAACCTTCCAACCTTGCAACATTCTCCCATCATAGTCTGGAGGTGAAGTGATTTATGAATATACATACTTACACTGTTCTCTGTGATCATCTTGATAAGGTAAATATATCACCCAGCAGGAAGCTACACTACACACTAGTCTCCTTCCTGAGAGAGAAATTCAGTGTTGTGGGCCCCAGCTATCCCTTTCTGACATACGCAGGGCGTGCAGATTAGTTCTTCATTAAAAAATGTCCCATCGAGATGTTTAAACATAGATCTCCCTGTAAGGGTGAATGCTTTGAATTGCCCTCCATCCAATTCCTCTCCATTTAATTGGTATAAAGCAGCTTCCCCTTGGCTACTTCCTCCCTTGAAAGTACATAAGTAGCCTCACTGGAAAGGCATAGGTAAATATTTCACAATGCACACCATGGATTAGGAGCACAGCTCCCATTAACCGGAGCTAGAATCACTCGGCTGTTTTCCCCCCTCACACTGTGTTAGAAATGTACCCTACAGGATGGAGAGACTGGGCTCCCAGGTGCCACCTTATGAAGAAGGTGCGGAACACTTTCATTTAATACTGCATGTGTTTCCATTAGCAGAGTCAATTGCTCTCTGTCCTCAGTTTTAAGACTCCCTGTTTGTCTCTATTACAGCTCTGTTTCCACATGCCTGCCAATCCTCCTTAGTCCTTCCATCTGCAAACTTTTGATGATACAACACCACAGCATCTTGGCTTTCATTTGATTTAAAATTTGCGATCGCAATTACGGACTGAGCATTTCTATGGGCTTACTGCTGCATAGGAAAGCTTTTGTGCCCGAGGTATTGCCAGTTTGGGGCGACAGCTTAAGGGAAGTCAGTAGAGCAGAGGCCTGAGTATCCTGAAACCTGCGAAGTACATGGGGAAACAAGTGTGACTGCTACTCTGATTCACACAGCAACTGTCCGTACTAGCATGACTCTTTCAGAGTGGAAAATTTATGTATCTGTGTAAATACTAAGCAAAAAACCAGAAGATATTCATCACATATGTAAAAATAGAGCTGTGGTTAATATAGTGTACCCTGTGGTCTGTTTCTACTCTGGGAAATGGTGTCTCTGGTGCTTGCATGGCTATGATGTATCTACTTGTGAGATACCAGCATTCCTCCTTCACAATTATGTTGCTTGAAGCCACTACACTTTGTCTTTACCACACTCTTCCTTGCCTAGGAAATTTACAAAGAAAATGGCCTGTTCCAAGCAGTCTGTGCAGGTGAGGCCATGTCATGGCAGCCAGTAAGAAAATTAAATTTCTACTTATGAAAAAGCGAAAGATTTTAAAAAAATCTAATTCAAAATTTTAGTTGTCAAAAAAGTAAAACTTCATTTTTATGTAACATTATTAAAATAAAAATATGCATTGAAGAGTTGTATTCTAAAATTGTAAAATTCTACAATGGTTTTAATAACCTGAGTGCTTCAATTTACATTTTGAGCTCCTTTAGAAACCACAGATTAGACTTAATATTTGTATGAATGAGTGAAGGTAAAAAAAATTAATCAAAATTACAGAAAACATTAGAAAAATATTATTCCTTAAACGGTGTGGTGTTTCTCAACTTTATCAAACAGCAACAGTGAGTTGCCATTTTTTTCCCCCCAAACTTTAATTGAAATAAGCCTGCTCTTCAAAGATATTTTGGCTTTTTAAAATCAAATTCCTTAACAGAAATGTCTATTAGTTATTTTCACCAGCTTGATCCAGATCACAGCTGCTATGAAATCCTATATATGAACCACTTTCAACACAAAAATCTTTGCTACCTCCTTGCTGATCTGTCTTTTGTTTCGAGTGCTTTGCTAATAAGTAATGAAAATGTTACAGCCTTACAGCTTGTTTTGTGGTTGCAATTACGTAATCATTATTAATGAAGCAACAATGTCAAAACTGTGTGAAACCAAACTCACATTTAAGCACTTACAATAAACAGATATAAAACAACAGATGTCTCAGTTTTTGTTCTCCAATGATTTCATCCCTTGTTAAAAATAAATGTCTGGTTTAAAAAAGAAAAGGGCTTTTCTCAACTCTTACAAATTAATTGAATCCAGAGCCTGGTAATACAACTAAAGAGCTCTCTTTTTCTTTTTTTTTCCCTCCCAAAATTTGTTTGTGAGGATATTGTTATGCAGTAAGTGATAAATTCACTTCAAAGCAATCCAGAAATCTAGGCAGTCAATGGTGTAATGGTCATCTGTCCCAGCTGAAGTGTTAGCCCCTGATAGCAATCAGAGATGTAGCCAGAGTGCTAGGCTTCCCTCATGACTTGCACACTCTGAAAAGATTTTACGACAGAGATGGTTTCTGTCCCCGGTTTTGGTTCAGACAGTTGATACTGGTTAGTCACAAATGGTTCAGGTTTCAGTCAGAATTTGTCAGTAGGGGCAGGGAGGTCTCTAGATCTGGGGAACCTCAGAAAACCAGCGTTTGGTTTTATGTAAATATCAAAAGTCCAGATGCTTATTTGAACCATCCACATCTGTTGAGTCTGCAAAACTCGGCTGGATATTTAGCTGGGATAGGTTTCCCTGCAAGATTTCATAGACTTCATAGCTGAACTTGTGGCCAGAAATACCAGAGCTTCTTTTGGTATTTAAGGACTTCTTATTCCAGTGTTAACTAGGAATGTGCTGCATTTAATGAGTGGGTAAGATATACAAAAAATTTTAAAACTTTGCAAAAATCCAGATCTAGTGAACAGACACTGTGAAAAAAATACTTGTTAGGAAATGAAATCTCCAGTAACAATTTGTGAAGAAAAGCAAAAAAATATTAGATTTTGGATAGTTTTTTATTTATCTGAAAATTAAACTCAATCTACTCTTTCCTATTATAAAACTTTTGACAAATTTTTTGAGGGGAAAAAACATAGAAAAGCACCATTATTTTTTAATTTTTATTCAGCTTCTTGAAAGTCAGTGTTCAAATTTAGTATTTGGAGAATACTTTTTTCCCCCAGTCCCTCTGGCACTGGAACAAGTGCAAAACAACTGTCTTTGCACTTTATTGCAAATCTTGCACAATTTTAAGCACAGAAATGAAGGTTCTTGCAAATTGCATTCTGAGACTATAGCACATTTATGCTTACAGCACTATAAGCAATGACAAGATGTTTTTAACAATCTGTTTTCTCAAATTAGATTAACATCATGGAGAAGCACAATCTGCTCGTTGACACCGAAGGTACAAAAAAACCCCCAGTGTTTTGTGTCCTCCTTCAGGACATTTCTTTGGCAATAGACATTCACTGTCTATGTCATCATGAAGGATGTGGTGCACTTTTAGAGCTGCTGTTCTTCAGAAGAGACATCAGGCTCCACACAGCTCTGCTGATAATCAAGCAGTAAAAACACAGGCAGGAATTGAGGGTCCTTGTCAGCATTGTGCTCTCTGGTCAGACAATACAATGCATTCAATCCACTCTTAAAGGTGATGGGTGAAAAACTGCCTACTACATTTGTCTGCACTGAACTAGCAGTACCTAATGAGCCTTAAGTCACTACTTCCAAAAGCAATCACAGAAATCTTCACCAGCACAAAATATTTGCTAAGAGCTAACGCAACATTTTTGTGCCTAGTGCTCTTGAATCTTTACTGGGGAAACAGACTTTCCTACCATAGCTGAAAGTAGCAATAAGATTCCCCTTTTGTGCAGACATTATTGCAATCATATCAAGTTTGTGCATAGTGTAAGTGCTTTCAGATTCACATTCTTGCTGTTAATCCCAGAAACTACCAATTAAACTTTCTTCTAAATTTATTTATTACACACTTTGTTCCGCAAAGCAAAATTTTTATTATCTGAGAGAGCAAACCCAAACCCCAGGAAACTGAAACTGAGAGTGACCTATGATTTTAACCTTCAATCAACATGAACATACGTTACTGTTTTGTTTTGCTGGATTTTGCACATTATAATTGTATTTACAAAGAAATTCCTTGAAAGCATGTGTTGTGTTGAATGACTGTATGCAAACAACTTTGGAACTAGGGAACTTTGATCTTTGACTTACAGACTACAGGGCAAAGGTTAAAATCATGAGCTTTGTTGTCCTGTTGGCAGCAGTTCCTTTTGAAGCTTCCTGCTTCCAGTGAAAGTGATATGCAGTTATGTACACAAATCTCAGTGTCTTTGGTTGTGTTTGTAAAAGAAAAAAATATCGATCCTGTAACTTTTAGTATTTAATCAACCTTCTTAGATAATATGAGCAAGAATCTGACTGTTCTTGCATATATATACATGTAAAAGTGAAAATGGAGCTATTCTCAAAAGACTTATTTGCATGCATAGGTAATGTGCAGAGAGAGAAGCTCACTGGCTATTTGCAGATTTACACAAGGAAATTTGGTTGTTGTGCAGGCAACTACTTATCTGTGCAAGATGAAAGCCCTGTGTAATAATCCAGATTAGAAAAATTTATCGTAAGAGATTTTTTTAAATACTTAGACATTGTCATTCCAATGGGTTGTAGACATTTCATAACAACTATACTGAAATTAAAGAAAAAATAAAAAGGCTGTTGTAGCTGTAATGGGAATCTACTGCGTGAGACTTTGCACTGCCATGAACAACCTATATTTATATTGCCTTTTACATAAAAAATAATTAAGTGTGCCGAAAGAATTTACTGACATCTTATAATATCAGGAATTTTGAGTGCCCTGGCAAAGTGGAAACCTCACAGTTACTCAGACCATAAGGCTGGGATATTTTCTTACCCTCAAGCAAAGCCATGAACAGCATCTACTCCTTAAGAGGGTGTCTGAGGCAGACCTTGCAGACTAAGACACAGAGCAACAATCAGTGCTGTGAGATTCTTTGCTATTATTTGGCAGAAATCTCGTTTATATGTCACTAAAGAATTACAGCTGTTTCATACAATGGGTAATAAATGAGCAGGACAAAACAAATGAGTGGAGCAGTCCTGTCCTGCTCCACCCCAACCCTGGTATTAATTATCTAGTCTCTTGCAGCATGTCAGTCCCATTAACTTCAGCTTGGTGTTTCTGTTTGCAAGTCTTTTAGACCAGAGCAAACACACTGGTGACATAAGCAGCAGCCAAACAAATAACTAGAGTGTAATTTTCTGAGAAGTTGTGAGTAATCAGAGCTTCCTAACAATCTCTAATTTGCTCCATCTCTTTTAATCTGACACCCTCTCAGTCACACAGACTGTTCCACACCTTTCTTTTCCTTCAGCACAGAATGTTACAAACACTAAAGGCCAAAATGTGGCATGAAATGTACCCTATTACAGCTATTTTCTAGCAAGGTTTGGCTACTGTTTTACTGCTGAATTTGACCTAGATGCGTACATGGCAAATACAGCAGTCTTCACTGGTTCTGGCTTTGCTGTGTATTTTCCAGTATATATTTTCTCATTGTGGTGACTGGGTGCCTCCCACAGGAGCCCCAGGTAGTAGAAAAGCCTTGTTTACACAAAACTCCTATGGAAAAAATCCAAGCTGCCTTCTAAACACTTTAAAATAACACTTTCTAATGCTTCCTACGGGTGATGTTGACACATTTACAATGTTGATTTAAAGAGCAGAGGGAACACAGTTCTTCCTGACACCCCACATGTAAAGTTACTGGCCCACCCTGTCACTGGAGCCACACTGAAATGGCTGCCAGCAGATCTCAAGTGCCAGGTACATAAAAGTGAGCAAATAGGCAGACGGTGACCTCCATGGTTGTGAAGAAAACCTTTAAAGTCTCCCCTGCTTTCTGTCCCTCTAGGGTGGAGTTGCAGTCAATATGAAACACTGATCCTGCAGTTCCTGAGATATTTGCTTCAACAGTTCCTGAACTTTTTGTGAGCCATTTTAGCCCAGGTTTGCTGTAGCAAAATACAAACTAAAAATTTCCTTCATTTCTTTACCCCATCCTTCATTTCTTTACCCCATCCTTCATTCACTGTTCTTTGTTGGAACTAATCTGACTGTAAAGCTTTTTCAGTCTTCAGAAGTTTTAATTTCTCAATCACCTGGTCTGACATGATCCTGATTTTCTTCAATATTTCGTCTTCTACCCCAGGGAAATTTATGTCTGTTCCTGGCATTTGTCTCTTATCTTCCTTTGTGAACACAGAGGGGAAAAATTAATTTAATTTCTCTCTTTCTCCCTCTCTCTCTCTTTTCCTCTCTCTCTCTCTCTCTCCCTCTCCCTTCCACAGTGAAGTCTTCTTCTGTCAATAAATTACTCCTGCCACATCCTGGAGGCCAACTATCTCTTCTTTCTTTCATCCCTGTATTTCTTATGGGTATTTTGTTTGTTTCTTGTTTGTTTGTTTGTTTGTGGTTTGGGGGTTTTTTTGGTTTTTTGTGGTTTTTTGTGTTTTGTTTTGGTTGGTTGGTCATTTTTTTAAAACTTATTAATCTTTTTCTAGATAGCAAGCCATTTTTCATTCTTCAGGTTTCATTTTCTTATTTTGTTTTCTTTCCTCCATTCTTTCAATTCCTTCCCATTCCTTATAGTCCTTTCTAAAGTCCACTCTGGACTTGATCTTTTAAATTTTTCATGTCCTTTCTTCACCTTTGATTAGTTTTTCATTTCCTTGTTCTTTATTAGGTGTTGGCAACCCAGTACTGTAGGTGGCATTTTCCTTTTTTTCTCTCTCTTCTCTCATCCCTAGTCCACGCTGAACCACAGCCCAGAATGATGTCAGGAGAGCATTTAGACACCTTTCCAAGATTTGGTACTGACCACTCAGCTCATTAAAGGTCTTACGATATATTTTGCAAGAATGGGTGCATTAACCCCCACATTCTGGACCAATTCCAAATGGAATGATTACTTACTGCCTACCCAGACTCCCCTTACAGTTTCAATGGGATAGATTAATCTTTACTTGACCTGTAGCATAGCATTACTATCAGTATGTACCACTTTCCACACCAAAGGAGGCAGAAGGGAGGCTATTTTTCTGTTACAGGAGGTTCTTTTCTGATTTCACAGTGCAAACAATTTTGAAAGGAAGTGCCTCTTTTTCTTCTTATTCTATTTTTTTCTTCCAGTAATTTGTAAACAGAATTCTTGCATAGTCAGTGTTCAACCTGCACACAGTACTTCCTTCCTCCTCCTTTTCTCCATCCCCACATGGAATATACTGCTTGAAAGTGACATACACCATCCCTGTTTTCTTCTCTTTAGACTCTTATCTTACACAGTTCAGATGATGAGCAGGTTGGACTATTTACATCCACCACAGCATAATCAGCTTCAGACAGCAATTCTTGCAGTGGCCTCCAGTTGCATATATTTAGAAGGAGCTGCAATCTTCATAGAAAGCATTACATTCAAAAGATTCATCCCATGGCTTCATGTATCAAGCAAGTGCTTGAAAAGGTGAGGGAAAAGGAGAAGAAAGCACACTGAGGTGTAAAGCTTGTCAGTCCATATAGTATAAATGGAAGCAGCAAGCTGTTTCCTCAGAATAGGTGCTTGAAAAAGGCTTCGTGAGTGATAAGAACCAGAGAGAAAACATTTCTAGGAGTGCTGAAAGCATTGCTTAAGGTTGAGAGTGAACTAATAAGGCAGAAGTTTATTTAGGTTCAACTCCCATGAATAGTTTGTAACCTTTATGTTCTTCTTTATTGTTCTAAAATAAATGGACAAAAGTGTTCCTTTCTGAATTCCTGTTGTTACTAACAGCCACATTCTGTCCACATGGCTCCCACCATGATCTGACTGGAGCGTAACAGTTGACTGATCCCAGATGAAGAAGTCTTCTATTACAAATTCCTTGACTTCCTTTTCACTTGATTCCCCAGTATAGCATTTTGACTTCTGAGATGTCGAAAAAGAACAAACTTCTTTTCATACTATCTCCCCTCCTTTTTCCCTTTTTCTAACCTTCCTGAATGCATGACCCGCTTTACTTGTCTAACCCAGCATTATCTAAAGTATACAAGGCCTTTGCCTGACCACTATCCATGAACTTTCAATTTTCATCAGTTTTTCCTCCCTTTCCCTATGGCCTTTTATTATCTCTTTCTCTATTTTCCAATTGCTCACCTATCTTGCTACTTTATTCTCTTCTGCTGTTGTGTGCATAACACCACTTCCATAGATAAATCTTTGGACTCTCCTTCCTGCTAGCCTGATCTCAGCATTATAGTTGTTTCTGTTCCTCACTCTATGTAGCTTCCAGACAGTCTGTTTTGTCTTTTACCTGTACTGGTTTAGTGTTGTTTCCCTATGCCTAAACTGTGGTCAATCCCTTTATGAATGATTTTGGAAGGATTACTAGGTGAAAAAAACACAATAAGCAAAAAAAAAATACCTGCTGAACCACAGGAAGTTTCAAACCACAGTATTCCTCTTCCTAAGAAGGCTCAGTTAAAGAAATGTTATTCATGGACAGACCCTATGATCCTTTAGTTGTCTAGATGGAGTCCATTTGGCCATTTTTGTTTTGGATATTTTCAGATCTTCCTGACAGTTTGAATGCTCATCATCATACACAGATCAGCAGCTTCCAGATTCAAGCAGCTTGCTTGCTTGCTTGCTTGCTTCCTTCCTTTCCTTGAAAACAACAATTAAAAGTGGCAGCAAAATAGAGTGTGGAGAAGATTTGTACCAGGACTGAAGATCTGTTTTACAGTATCTTATTTTCTGTTTGGAGTCATTGTTTACATAATGCATGGTGTGATCAGATGTTTCTTTAATGCATTCGCAATTGCTTGGCTTATTTTGCATAGTGAAGGATGATGCTATGTTATGTCTCACAACGTTGTTAGTGAGCAGAACACAATACTGGAAATGAAATGTGACAGTTAAATGGCAAAAGACAAATAGTTAGTTTTAAATTAAGAATACACTATCAACTTAATTAGCATCTCTCAGCACCTTCCAGGTTTTATTTACAAAAATGCTGGGCCAAATTCTTTGCTCAGTTGTAACCATGTGAACTTCTATTGTATATGTCTGAGAGTTAATTTTTTGCTGTGTTTGCACTTCATTTTTATAGACAATGTCAGCTATATTCCTTTGCAAGGTGTAATGACAGAAGATGAAATGTGATTAAGACGGGGATTGAGCAGGAAGTATATTGAAGGCATTGCTATGAGGTTTGTGACTGCAAACAATGAATGCAGAAGACGTGGTTGAAAACAAGGCTGAAAGACTCAACCCGGTCTCGTGAGTTAAGGGATTTATGAGTCAAAAAGTGACGTGTCTGAAAAAAAAGGGAGGAAGGAACTGGTATAAGGAAAGGGACTCTTCCCTGGCAGTCATTCTCATGCATGCAGCCTTTATGCAGTGGCACTGACTGCTGTTGCTGACCTTGGCTTTGCTTTTATGGTCATTTTGAAGAAGAATGACCTCTAGGCCCACCAGGCTCAGGAGTACTTTTTTCAAGGAGGCCACACTATTACGGGATAAATCTTACTGGAAGGCAAGGAAACATAGACTGTGGTGTTGTTGAGGTGTGTCTGAGAAAGTTAACCTTGTTAACCTGAAAATCACCTGGCCCTGGTGAGGTTGCATATGTGTGTGTGTGTGGTAGTGGGTGTTGCTATTTATCTTCATCTACCAGCATCTCTGAGTCTTGTCCTGTCTTGTCAATTTCTCTTCTGAAAGTTCACACTGCCCTGCCTCTGAACAAACCAAATCCTGGGAGACAGGCTTTCAGTGTTGTTTTTTGTCAAATGTACAATCCTGTGGGAAAAAGACGCAATAAACCCACAGAAAATCTTGAGGATGGAGTATTGGTACATGTTCCATATCATGAGATGTATGTATTTATAACAATTTAAAACCATAGTGAAAGGGTGTAAGAACTCCTTACACTGTACTCACCTACTCTACTTCTTCTTAAAAGCACATGAAAGATGCAGGCATTCTTTCAGAAGGGCTCTGTCAAGACAGGTGACTTTTTTAAGCTTGTGCTTTCTTTAGTTTATAATGTATTAATAAAGGATTTTGGCTTAAGTGATTTCCTGGAGAGGAACTATTAAAAGAGGCAGAGGGAAAGGTTCTGATGAATGCAAAAATTGCTATGTATACTAGATTTTAACATATCCTAGAAAATGTAAAAACACAGCCCTTCATGAGGAAGAGCAGTTAAACTGTAAGGCACATAAAAATGCTTTCAGAAAGGTTTGATCTTAGCCATTATTTTAGTTCACTAAAGAAGATGAAGTAATTACTTTTTAAAAAGAAACATGCTAAGCACATTACCAGTTGAAGTACACATAGTATGAGTACTTATAACTGTTTTTCAAGAAGGCGGGCAGGATTTAACTGGGTGTTGTTTTCTTTTAAAACACTAAAGGTCTGTTTTTATGATAGGTTCAAAATTGTCAGCAGCTTTCTTGTTGTGTGACAGGAGTTTACAGCATTAGTTTCACCAGACAAGGACTGGTGGAGTAAAATTAGTCATGTATGTAAATTATAATCATGCTGAATAGTTGTATGTGCTCATTTAGCCATTTTAACAGTGTGTGATGTTATCCTCTCTGCAGGACTAATAAGCATTAGCCATAATGAGGTCAGTCAGTCAGTCAGGCATTATCATGGGATTTAATTGGGACACTGGTCTCTGCTGAAGTGAAAATTAATAACTTTTGTCAATGTTCTGGCGAAATGTTCTGTCTTATTAAACTATGAGGGTCAATTAGAAAGCATTATGTAATAAAGTCCCCAGCAGCAGAACTCAAATTGAGTTATACCACAGTCATTATTCCAGGACGATTGCATTTGAAAATGGAAAACCAGCATGCCATATGGAGGGCGCAGGTTATATTTACAAGCATTGCATGTTAAAGCTTCGGCAAGAAGGAAACAATTAAATGCAATACTGAAATAAATCAAAGCACTGAAAGTGCCATGTTGTGCCAGGCGCTTAATATAGCCAGCATACCCCTAGATGCGACTAGGCAAAATGGCACCTGTTTATAAGCCTTGTTTGGGTTCTGTCAGACAACGTCCTCCCTCTGGATTGCTCTGATGATTCAAAGTCTGGGGCACACCTGGAAGGCTCAGCCAGGCACGTTGACTCATATAAATAACAGTTTATTGTATGGCTATTAAGACCAGAGATTGCTTTTATTAAAGTGCAGTTATCATGATACATCAAATTAAAGAACTTTTAAAGCATGTTTAATGGCCTCCGATATTCCCTGTTCGGTCATGTTTTACAGTACTTTGAATGGGGGAGATACAAAGCCTCTGTCGGTGCTGGTGTCTAAAGTCAATACCAGCAAAGATGCAGAGCAGCCAAGAGGGAGGCAAGTAGGTTTTATAGGGACAGTGACAACCTCAGAGGAACACACAATCGGTCACTTTACTGTTTCTAAGGATTCTCTCTTACCAAAAAATTAGTAGTATCTCATGCTAAGCTCTTTTCCTCCAGAATTTACATCCCAAACACTGTTGGAAATAAGCAGTAGTATATAATCATGAAATTGTTAATGTTGGAAAAGACCTCTGAGATCATTGACTCCAGGTGATAACCTAGCACTCACTAAATGACTAAATTTCCCCAAGTGCCACATCCGCATGCCTTTTGAACACTTCCAGGGATGGTGATTCCACCACTTTCAGAGGCAGCCTGTTCCAATGCCCAGCCACCCCGTCAGTGAAGAAATTTTTGCTGATATCTAACCTAATCCTGACCTGATGCAAGCCGAGGTGTTGAAGTACCCACACATTGAAATGGAGGAGGGCTGCTCATCCTCTGCCATCACACAAGGACTCCCCATTGGTTCTGTGCCTTGCTTGGAGTGACGGTGGGCCTGTGTGTCTCCGACTCCTTCTGCAGGAGGAGGACACTGGTGCTACTGCTGGGAAGCACACCACCAGGCAGGGTGTCTGTCCTTCAGTGGCTCTCTCCCAAATTTCTGTATGGCAGGACTACCTGCATGGTGCAGCTCCAAGACTCAGCAGAGCTCTGCAAATCCACTCAGCATCAGCCCTGCCAACCCAGAGGTCTCAGGGCCTCCTCCTCTCCTGCCAAACCAAAGCAAGCTGGGATCTCCCAGGACGGATCTTCCAGGAGTTGACGGACCTCCCGCTTGCTCTCTCACTGCAGGAAACTGCAAGCCTCCCTGCAGAGAGACATTGTGCTGGAGAGCCGTCCCCAATCTGTGTTCCAACTATTATTCACAGATGTGAGGATGATTTTCTAAAGGACTCATTGTTTGGCCTAACACAGCTGCCAGAGACAGCCACAGCATATCTTGCCCTGGATTTTACAGAGCAGTGGAAGAATTGTGCAAGGCCTGTGCATTTCTGGGAGCCACAGTCCTGAGGGTGAGCTCTGATCCCAGCTCCTGATGCTTTAGAAAGGGTAATACCATCCTCACTGGGAGGATATTTTTTTTCATCTGCAACTTTACAGTCCCACAGGACTTTACCTGATTATTGCTGACAGTGCAAGCTAGGTTAATTTTTACTGTGGGGTTTGAATAAGCTGAACTTCTGTTCCATTTAGAACTGTTCAATTAGGGCCAAGCATGTGATTTCCAACTTAGCTTTCCCCTCGCTCATTCCAATTTGATGACAGCATGGCTTACGTTGACTGTTTTGGTGTTGCTTCTGATTTACACTGGTGTGAGAAGAGACACAGGCTTGTTAGCAACCCGTCCCTCATGGAGTGAGAACATTTTGCAACTTAGCTCAGAGCAGCTGAGAATGTCAATATATTTGATAAGCATTTATGAACAGAGCCTCAGTGCTAGCCTCAGGAGATCTTCTATGGTGGAAAAAGGTCATCAGCTAGACTGTTAAAGAAGCACTACTAAGTTTAGACACTCTATTTTTCATTGCCCAACTTCACATTCTACAGTTTGAAAAAAGTCAGACATCCCTTCACCTCTCCTCCTGATGATGATCAAGGCTGCTGAAAACCCCTCTGTCATAGTCTCAGTGTATTGCTGAATGTCCCTGACAGCCAGATTGTTTCCAGCAGGGGACTTGTTCTGGCAAGACTGGTCCCAGCACCCAGAGCTGGCCATATGCAGTTCTGTGCCTGAACCACAAGACTGTGCTTTCTCTCCTTCAGATACTGCAGGATAGCCTGTCAGCTTTTCTCTCTCTTCAGCCTTTGAAAGTCACCTTATCTCTGATTTTCTTTCCTGGACAGGAATAACATGCAGAAGGTTTCTGTTTCTGGCAGGCATGGCTGTATGTTTTATGTTAGACTCACATCTACACATACGTGCACACAAACATGCATACACACATATCCATACATATCTCTACACCCACAGATACATGTGCCTTTGTGCTCACTTCTGGAACACCACCCAGATGCAGTGGTTCCAGTTTGCCATTTGAAAGCAATTAGTGTTTATTATTGTAAGCATTTTCAACATAGGGAATACTTTAAAGACAACAGCCCTGCTAATTGCTTTCAAATGGTGAATATCAACATTTTCACAGTGGCGCGGCATAGCCTAGGCTGCATGGGTGCAGATGCCCTCAGCCTCAACGAAGATAAGTGCACATTCACTCATAGAGAAACAGACATACATCTGGCTTCACCTCCCCACTGAAAAACCCACAGACATTTCCCAAGGAAGTTCCTTTATTATTTTCAAGTGCACAGGACATCAGAACTTTTAGCTTCCCTCTGTGTTTTCCCCATCTTTTTTTTTTATTTCTGTGAGAATAGTGTCAGGCGCTTTTGTTGTTGTTGGAAAGATTAAGTGGTTGGAAAAGTGCTGATTCTCTCTAGTCATTTTACACCTACAGTGTTTAGGAGACCTTAACACAAAACAGTGCCAGGTCTCAGTGCTGGGCTCCCTGCTTCATTCTTTGGCAAAATGATAATATTTTGGCAGAAGTGCCCTACGTTAACAAAGAAAAGTTTGATTAATCAGCAGGAGGGAAGACTTGGGAGAAAAGGCAGTGGGAAAGAGAGAGAGCAAGAGACAGACATATTCTAAAAAGCCTAATCAGTTTTAAAACAGCTTTAAAAAGGAATAAAAATTCTTAAATCTCTTTGATGATATTCAAAGAGCCTTTTTTAATATATGAGAAGGCACATTCTAAATTCTTAACACTGCTAGTGTCACCAGTCCTTTTTTCCACTAAACCATTTTAATTCCATAATTTAGAAGGTCTTGAAAAGTAGCAGGATCAAACTGCAGTGTAATTGGATACACTGTGCACTTCCAGTGTGAATTTGGGTCCCTGGTAGGCACAAGAGATTTCTTTCTTTCTTCTAAGATCACATAGAGTGTACTCATTTGAAAGGAGAGAGATACAGCAGCAAAGTAAGCTTTTTATAAGCTTAGTGGATGAACTAAGTGTGCTGCTGGAAAACACTCGGCCATTTATTTGGCACTGACAGTTTCTTTGTGATTGGAGGGAACACTATCGACAGGGAAATCAATGTGGGTTTACTAAAGAACGCTGAGTGATCAGGGAGCAAAGAAGCAGTCAGACAGGAGTGGCAGGCCTCTGCACTTCCTTCAGAAACAAACGGGTCCAGACATTTTAGTTCCTTCTACTGCTTTTCCCCACTTTTTACAACCAATATGAAGTGTCTTTATGCTCAATTATTAGCTCTGCTGATGTGAGCACTGCAATAAGTGGAACTTTGAATGTGGTCTGTTTCTAAGAAGCTAGGTAAAGTTGCAAGCCTGGGGTCCTACAGGGCTTTTAAAGACAGAAGGCAACAAAGAAAGAGAGTGGGAGAAGAGAAACATCTGAACATCTGCTGGAAAATTCTAACTGGCTTGTTCAGCTGAGTTCAGCAAGAGCAACAGCAGATGAGTTGGCAGGTGTCGCCACACTGTAGATGGAAATCACTGCAGATGATCTCGAGATATAAATAAGAATATTCTGGACATTCCCTGTACCTCCTTCCCTCCAGACTATTTTTGCTTCCCAGTGACAGCAACTTTATTGTGTGATAGTTAGCTCAGGGGAGGTATTAAAATAACTACGAGCAGGCTGTGCATGTAAGCAAATAGCTGCATGTATCAAAGATACCCTATCATAGTATACTGTTTTCTTTAAAATTACTCTGGAGGTGAAAAGTAACAGAAACTACCAGTCTTCCCTTCAGGAATGCAAAAATTCACCTCTCAGACAGATTTGTCCATGGTCAGGGGAAGGAGAAGAGTTAATAACATTGCATCCTTTTTTCTCCAGAATTTATACAATATGAAAATACCAGCTTTGTCTTCACTAAGTGTTCCTCTCCCTCTCTCCCTCTCTCCCCCCTTCTCTCTCCTCTCTCTGATTCTCTGTGATTGTACATATGTGTTCATCTCTGTCTCAGGCACTATGTGTCCCTGTCACTACAATATCAGAGGATTTCACACACATATATACCTAATTTTGAAGAGGATCTCTTAACTTATTCACTCATTGCATTTTCCCTAAACTTACACTGTTCCTGGCAGAAACTTTCAAATCTAATCAGTCAGCAACCCTAGTCAGGGCTTTTTCACGATTTGCTCAGCAGTTCACAGGTATGTTGGCTTCCTAGAGTTTCCCACTGTACCATCTCTATTCCACAGCCTAGCCGACAGGCTCTGGACAGCAGGACAGCTAGATCCAATAAATCTGAGACCTGTCTAGGTGCTTCATTTATCAAGAGGCCTAATTTACCCAGGCCCTTTAGACTAATTGCAGATTTGTAAAAAATGCTGATAATGTAGAACAGTGCATTGTGAATGTCCCTTGCCATATTTCTGCTAATGTGTTTCATCTGGAGTACATAAAGAGACAGGGATGCTGATTTTAGACACAGCACTTTGGGGCTAATCCAGTTAAATGATTATCCCTAAAAATCTGCAGTGATGTCATTTTCCCTATAGAACTCTGACAGTTGCCTTGTTTGCTTTATTGTGAGAAATACGTGATCCCAGGCTTTAGAAGTTCACTCTATATTTTTGTTTTAATGTACTGTAACTTTCTCATCCCACTCTCCCAGCTACCCATCCCTTCTTGTTTATAATAACCATGTTGACAGAAACTCTGGCTTGGACTGTTGGCTTTTGTGTATACACAGATAAGGAAGACGTACACTCCTTTGTTCTATATATGCAGGTATCCGCTATGTTTTTCTCAGTGTGCAATTTCTTCTTTTCATTCCCCTCATTTCTCAGTTTTCTCCAGAGACTACTATTCCACCGCATTTTGGTCACTTTTATCAACACTTTGCTTGTATTTGGCCCCCTGTTCTGCATTTTGCTCCAAGATTCATCGCCACAACTTTTTTCTAAGCTTCTCGTCTTCCTATCCATCTTCTGTAACGCCAAAACATTGCTCCACGGATTTGCAGCAAACTCAGCTTCTATGTTCTTTCTTAGATACCTTCTCCTTTCCTTTGGTCCTGTAATTCCTTTGTGCTTTCATTTGTGTTCCAGGGAACTGTGTTCGGCACACTCTGACTCTCTCTCTTTGTTGTGAGAAAAATCCAAATTTTGTTTTGAAAAATCTCTCTGTCATGTAACAGGTACAGTGCACCCATTGATCCAGGGGCCAGCTGATCTGTAATGCAAAACACTGACAAATAACACTATAATAATCATTATCATTATTATTATTATTATTACTTGAAAAGATAATTTTTATAAAGCATCCACAAAATTTTCACTGATAGCTGAGGGCAGTGGCTAGTCAGTTCCAAGTGTGCTTCACTACTCCATTGACAGGTTAAAGCTGATTTTTGCAGCATGGATTCTGACGGGAGACCAGGATCTGGAATAAGAAAAACATCAAGAGATCTTTATTTTTCAGGAGCTGGCTGTACAGGTCTGTGATAAGGCAGCCTCAGGAATGTGGCACTATAAATATTACAAAGCTTTTAGAGACAGTCTTATGGTATTTGTTTATCCGACACCAGATCCGTCATAAACCTTCCACGCAGATAGAGGAAAGCAATAAGGATGTCTTCTCAGGTATCCCAGCAAGGCTGTATGTGACCTATTCAGTGTTTAGCAAGCAGATGCAACCAAACCCCACTGCTATGGCATTAACTAGGAGCCTGCTTTAAAAGTTTTCTCTTGAGTTTCTTCCCGATGCCCCTCAAGTATAACCCAAGAGTTCAATGAAATTAGTATATGATGAGATAAACCCTGTCCAGACAAGGCAGGTGGATTTTCAGAGTAGAACACAGAGTGACCTTATAGGCCAAATAATGTAAGAGCCTGTTGGCTCTCGGGAGGGGAAGATCCTCTCTCAGGAAGTCACTAACATCTGAAGACTGTCAGCTAAGGGTCACTTGGGGCTCTCTGCAAAGATCCTAGGTAGGTTTTCCTCTTACCATGTCTCTTCTACGACTTTAAAGTATCCTTAAATATTCTTATGCAATCATGCTGCAAAATGGAATAAACCAACAGGATTCTTAACTAGGAACAGTGAAAGAAGCAAAGTTAGAGGTATTGTTTAGAGTTACAGTATTTAAACCCCCGAAATATCCCTTTCTAGCCAAAAGTTCAGCTTTGCCAAGCACTGCAGTCGATGCAACAAGATGCATCCTATGTAGCACTGATGAGTGTCAGACCATATATGTGCACATGCACACAGTGAGAACTTCGGATTTCTCATTTATAATACAGGGATGAAGTTATCTGAGAAATTTCTTTTTTCCCCTCTCCAAAAATTGTCTTTGTAGTGTGTAATCTGGATAATCTCCACTTCTAGACTCTCACAGGCAACTTCTAGACTGTAGAAGAGCATTCAGGGGGGAGATAGGAACTAATGAAAGTCTGGCTGACATTTTGATCATACTCGTGCATTTATCAAGATTATCCCAAAGGCATATGTCACAGAAAGAGAGTAGTTTTTCCATATTAGAGATGGCATTAACTTTCTATCCTATCTTGCTCCCTTTGCTATTCCCAAACTCTGTAAATATTTCAGATGTCTTCTGCCCCACTCCCCCACCACTCAGCTCTGTTAAAAATGGCAAGATGATGAAAAACGCAGATTTAATCCACATCTTTTTTTGTCTCTAAGGTAATTAAGCCTCATTCATTTCTTTGTGCTTAGAGTCAAAGGCAGCTGATTGTTAAACACCAACTTCAGGTTGCTCTTCTGACTCCCAAGGATGCATCAGAGCTCAAATAATCCCCATACAAGCCCCTCAGAACCTTTCATCAGTCAGTGTTTGCTCCATTCTACTTTTCTGATGCTTTGCCATTCACAAAGGCATTGTGGGCAAAATTAAATAAATAAATGAGCCTCTCTCTTTTGAGGAAAGGTTGGAACTTCAGGGAAAAAGCTTTTTATTGCAAGTCTAGGGTGGTGTCAATCCACACTGATATCTGGGAAATGTTCACTACTGTACATTTTTACCCATTTGCCCATCCTCCACCTGTGGGAATGCTGCATTTAATAGTTATAGGGGGACTGTCGTTCTGTACCAAAATATTTCATCAGGAGATGAAAGAAATCATTGAGCAACTGACTAAGAATTTTGGTAGTAAATGATATAGTAGCTGTCATGGAAAGTCAATAGGAATCTTATTGTAGATCTCAACAGCAACACATACATATTAATAAGTCCATATCTGGCAAATATTTGAATTTTTAACCTACCAAGAGGAGGATATTCACCCTGACCAGAGATTTTGACACACTACCCTGCCTTATACAAACTTTCCCAATCAGCAGCCAGGTCCTGGACCAGAATCATCTAAGGCCAAGTCAGGCCACTTTAAGAAAAGTTTTGACCCAACCACTTAAAGAACTGTCACTTACTACATGAGAACAATGGCTCTCATCAGAACAAAGACATGAGAATATTTTGTGCCCACAAAAGCACCAGTAAACCAAGCAGACCAAAACTGTGTCTTAGAATGATTCTACTTAGAAGTAAAATGAGTCCATATATCGAGAAACTAGGTAACTGAAGAGAAAAATTATGATTTGAAGGTTCAGAAGTAGTTTTCCTATGAACCTTTTAGGCTGTATATAACTAGAAGAAAATCACAGCAGCAAGAAGACTTTTTTTTCTTGTATTGATTTTTGTTATGTTTCTGGTGACTTACTGAGTAGATAGCCAGAAGCAATTTATAAGTACAGTAACACCAGCAGACTCCAGAGCACTGGTAGAGAAGTGCCACAGGTTGTACACAATACAAGCATAGTTCAGTGCAATTGCTCCACATTACCTATGTGGGTGAAATTCAGTACTAGCCCCTAATTTCAGTGACTTAGGGCATTTTATACTGACTGAGGAACTGGGCTAAAGTACTTTCAGCAGCAGACTTCAGTTAATTTTTTTCTGGCATTAAAGTGAAGGAGTTAAACAAAATGTTGTTATCATTTTACAACATTTTAGTAAGATTAGGATTATACTTGGTTAAGACTGTCATTTTTCCTTTGTAACTATTTGTACTCTCAAAATTCTTAAAATTCCATCTGTCCTTCAGACAGTCAAGCCATTACCTTACACATGAGTTTCCAGCCCTAGTGGAAAAGAACCCAGAAAAATCAGTAAATTAAGTTCTCTTCCTTCTTTCACTGATGGAAGTTTTAAGCCATTTCAGAGATGGAGTTGGTTGAAGTTATAATACTATTGATGAGAGTTTCATACCTTACAGAGACTATATATTAATGTAAGATTATTGCCTTTCATGTGGATTTTTGTGGCCAAAAGAAGTAAAATACCTTTATGCAAGTGTTTGTTAATATCATTCATTTATTTGTCCTTGCAAAACAGCATGAGAAAAAACAGGAAAATATTTGGAAATGCTTTTTTTTCTTCCAGAACTCAGAAAATGGAGCTGCCATTTAAAACTGGTCATTAAAGTTGAGTCCCCTAAATTATGAGGATAAATAATATATAGGAAGATTGACCTCCACACAAAAAAGAAGGATGTGAAATCTCCAGAGACTGAAGCTCAGGAGAACGAGAAGCTCTGCCCACACATCTCGGTGAGCAGGTTACAGAAGCCACTTTGTCTGAGGATGCATAGCTTCTGCTTAGTGGAGCTGACCAGAGAGGAAAATGAAAGAGCCTTTTGTTTTAGAGGGCTGCAATGTATGTTTTGGCAACTCTTACTTTCCCTCTTCTTATTGAGAAGACTCCCTATTGCACCTCTCCCTGAAGACTCTTGTTTATCAGTGTCAACCCAGTGTGGTCATTCCCATGCATACATTGGTTTAACTTGAGACCAGTTCAAGTGGGCAAGTCCCAAGGCAGACTTGTGTCACTGCTGAGGATACAGAGACCAAGTGTGCCACAAAACCTGGCCTGCCTGAATACGGACTGCAAGGGGGAAGGCAACTGCTGGGATGTGAGGGCAGAGAGTATGAACCGGCCAAAAGTTCTGTGGAAGTGTTATCTATCATTCATATAACTGTTGCTGTATTGAGTTTTTGGTACCTTCTCAAACCCTAAAATTTTATGTGTTCTGTGCATAGCTCTGGGATTAGCAATGGCCAAATATTGCCTATTAGAAAATCCCACCAAATTTTTCACTGATTCAAAACATTTCTGGAGAAGGGCTCAAGATAGCTATGTTTCTGGCTACATAGGAGATGCAAGACTCTTTAAGTAAACTCAGTGACTCCTCACAATATCTGGTTAGAGGATTGAAGCTAAATATGCACAGAGGTAGAGAAAAAACTTTTGTCCTGATTTAGTGACTTTGTTTTCATCTTTAATTAAAAGACTGGAACAGGTATACCAAAAAAATAATTTAATTCCATTCTTGCTCTTTCAGTTTTTCAGCTGGGTTTACTCTTGATATGGTCTGTTGAGAACTTCAAAAGGGAACACTGCATTTTGAACCTCTAGATGTCATTTGTATTCAATGATGATAGCTGATGGCATTTCACCTCCTGAGCTAGAAATTTTCAGGTAGCTGAATATCCTACCATCATGTTTTATCCTTACAAGGAAATGCATGAAAAGCTAGAAAGTTTGTTAAGGAGAGATACAGACTCAGCTCACAATTCCTAGAAGGTTTTCTCTCCCACAGCTCTCCTGTTACAACAGCCCTTTATCCTCAAAGGTGCCAGGGCCTTGCACCTTGAAGGTTTTTTGACATATAGAGAAGTCTCTTTGGCTTCAGCTGGAGGAGTCTCAAAACCTACCACCAACTGGTCACTAATGCCTTAGGCTTTGGGCCCAGCCTTTAAGTCTTTGCTCATGTGTGTCATCTTGATAAAATTCCACAGGACAACTCACATGAGTAAGTGTCTGAACAGCTCACTTTCTTTGTGTTGCTTGTTAGTGCTTGTGTTCTTTGATATTCAATGTGTCTAAATCACCACACAGCATTTTATTTTTATTTTCATAAAATACTTGAATTAAATTACACTGATATGAAATATGCCTCTGGCCCTATGCAGATGTTTCCAAAAAGCCTAATAACAAACAGATCACAGGGCAGAAGATCGCATATTGTTACAGTCACTTCCAAGCCTAACTGCTTTTCAGAGTTCTGATTACAAGAAAAGCCATGCTGCCGATGTTGCTTTAACTGTGATGTTAAAATGAAAACTCATTGTTGCATCCCAGGGGGACTCAGGAACATTGACTTTGCTGCCCATCTGAAATGGTATAATGTTCTCTATTTCTATCATGTGGGTATCAGTTCCAAGTTGGAAACCAGCCTTCTCTCATAATTCAAGCTGGGGCTATGCTGATGCAAACCTTCTCAGATATTATAAGCCAGTATGAGCTCAAAAAAAGAATTCACTGCTCAAGGCCAAATAGCTTCAAAGCTAACAATCCTCCAGAGTCGGTGTGAAAGTGTTGAAACTGTCAATGTCAACTTACACCATGCATAGTGAGTGTAAAACTTCAATAATGACATCATGGAGAAAAGGACAAAGGGCAGGCACTACACAGGAAAGTGCCAGTGCTCTTCAAATCTTTGAAACCTTCAAGGATTTATCTGGACTAACACTTCTACACATAGTCATTGGGGTCTTAGGCTATACTGATTAAGGATTTAGCTTATTCAAAGGCTCTCACTGATAGCAAGGATGACAAGGTTTCAGCAGTTATATTGGATTCCATTAGCTTTCACTTAAAAAAAACCATACCCCAAAACCCTCAGGATCCTGGTCTTTTTTTCTGCCTCTGATTTTCTTTCTTTGAGTCAACCTTTAATTTTTTCCTTAACACACACACATGCACGCATGCACGCATGCACACACATTAATATATATTAATGCCTGGGTTTGATTCACAAACAGGTTTTGCAGCACTTGTGCTCTCAGTTCTCAGAATGCAGATCCCACAAGAATTGAATCAATCCTTCAGGAATTCCCTGAAGCACCACATAACATGTTCACTCATTTCAGCTGCACTTAGGGCAACAGATACACTTTTAAAAGGGGAAAAACATATCAGAGAAGGAGAGAGGGGTGTTCTAGTTTAAAAAAAATATCAGCTAATCAAGAGAGAAATTAAAAAGTGAGACTCTGTGGTTTTGGTGTCAGGGATAAGTACCTATCCTAATGCTTTTAGTGCAAACTGCAGAAATAAGTGTAATGGAGGACAGACATGCTTCCTTTATAACTAGGTTTTCAGAGAGTCAGCCTCAGACAAAGAGCAAAGAGATGGCAGACTTGAAGAATGAACAGTTTCCTCTGTCCTCCCTCTTATTTGTGAGAACAGTAAAAGAAGAATCCATGTTGTGTGGTGCAGACATGCAGTAACAGTTGAAGCCACACACTAAATATCTTCCTTGAAAAGAAACAATGAGTATCACCTGTTAATACATAGCAAAAACAGGATGAAGAAAGATTATTTATTATTTAATAATTTAATTACTCTCCTATTACTCAAGAGCTTGTGACAGGGTACTGAATGCAGGCCACTCAACTCTTACCCCAGCACCTGAAGCCCCAGCTCATTCCTCATTCTTGCATTTCTCATTTCTACTTTCTTCTAATTCTGCTGTAGGTATCCAGTTTCTGGCCACCTTAGCTGCACCGGCACCCTTGGCACATTTCAGTTGCTTAACATGGGACTTGTGATGCTGTGTAATCCCTGCTGGTATACCCATGACATCTGTAGGGAGCTGGCAGATCTGACACAGGGCCTATGGAGACCTGTGACCATCTAAACCTGCAGATACAAACCAGACAGTGGCTGAAATGGCACTAGACATCACCATTTGGCAACAGAAGTGTACCACACATACTTCAATGTTGCTTTCCTGAGGAGTTGTAGGAACTGTTGCACAATATTGCTTGCTGCACCAAAGATCCTGAACCCACCCCAAAGTTGTGAGGGATGGATAACCGAAATATTAGCTCAGGGACCCTCATGCACTCTCTTACACAATTACCTAAGATATTTTCTAGGATTACCTGCATTGTCATAGAAGGAGAGTGTACTCATTCCAGAGTCTGAGCCATTTAATGATACAGCTGACAACACAGCATAATTTTTCTTTTAACCGATCAAAGGCATCTATGTTTGCTTTGTTATTACAGTCCCAGTAATTTTCTGTGTATCAATTCCACTCATGCTAGTCAAAAAAGGCTTTTCAGGAAAACAAACCAGCTGAGAGTTGTTTCTTTGTCACACAGAGAAACATGAGGTGGGAGCCAGTGGAGGAAGCTTCAAGTTATTACAGCCTTACCTAGCTCTGGGATGGAAAATAGTAAAGCTAGATCTGTGGGTTACTCAGCTCAAGCTAGTAAGTTACACTTAGAGGCAAGGTTTGTTTTTTTTAATATAGTTATCCTACTTTGAAGACCTCAGGCAATAATGCTCTGTGGGATAGCTCTGCAGGCCCACACTAGCACAGAGGGGCTCTCTGACACTCTGGGCAGCAGCAGCCCGGAGATACTCTGTGTGGTTTGCAGGTTCACCTGGAAATGGAACCAATTCACAGCCACAGTGGCCATTTTTAAATCTGGAGTTTCTGCAGACAGATGCAGATCATGGGTTGAATTCTGCTGGTTTTGGTCTGAGGTCTCCCTGCCTCCTGTACCACCAGCATCCTCATTTTGGCCCCTCACAGAACCCTCAAATCTGCCACAGAGATGTGGAGTCTCCTACTCCAGGTGCACCAAAAGCCATTGTCTTGGGGCTCATGACCTCTGGGCTTTAAACAATATCCTGAGGGTTTATTTTTCACTGTATTATGGTTGTTGTTGACATCAAACCAACTGAGTATTTTTCTTGCTGCACTTGGTCCCTTAAAAAAGAAATTAGCATGAAAGGATTGAAGGGGTGAAGGATTATCACAACCATGGGAGTGGACAAGAACAAGGGGGAGGTGGGAATACTCTACCTCTTTTACAAGCTGCTCTCTACTGTGCTAATGCACTTGTTTTTGCTGAAGGGACTGCACCACGATGCTGACTTTAAACTTTTATGAGGAAGGTTTCACATATAGGCTGTGAAGTGATCTCCTCAAACATATTTCCTTTTGAGGTCACTATAATGATTGTGTACACAGGCATCCAAAGAGCTGAATTAGCTGCTGCTGGACTGTTATTTCGCTCACTCTGACTTTGCATCCACATTAGGTCACTGACTTCCTTCGATCTCTCCCCAGCTTGTATAGTGAGATCAGAATGGGGCTGTTGTGGAGGGGGCTGCTTTTTCATTTTTCAATCAGGCCTATATAGCATTAGGAACCTACATCAAAATCAGAACACTGGTCTTGCAAGTTAAAACTGTAGTACCTAAGTTTCATTATGAGAGAAGAATTTAGATGCTTGGGTTTCTTTTCCTGGAAGAATTCTTTCATATTCTTGATAAATTTCTTACTCTTATGTGGTTATGAGCCTACTTTGGTGGACCCTTTCTTACCAGAGCCTGTCATTTATACAGGTCTACTGTCAAAGGACTTGCTGAAATCCTCTGCTATATCTCTGCAAAGAGCAAAACTCTCCTTGGGGCAAAGAGCAAGCACAATGTGGGACTGCATTTAAACACCACTGGAGGAACAAATACTTCTTAGTGACTTGCAAATCTGTACCCATTCTCCCATAAAAGGTATCACGCATATTGTTTCTGCCTAGGTAGCATTCCATAATTCCATCCAGCTGGAAGAAAAGGAGGCCAGACAAAAACAGTCAAACTGAGGGCATCTGCTTCACTGATAATACCTCGCCATTAATCCACTAAAACAGTTCAGGCACATCAGGATTTTAAGAAACTCCTGCCCTGGCTAACGCTTTGTTCTGATGCAAAGTTTTAAAATGAATGCTGCTCAATATAATTTGGGCTTCAGCCTGAATGTCCCCCAGTTGTCTGCAGTTATCCCAATATCTGGTGTAGGAACAACCCAAACTTTGAAGTTGATCTTTCGCTAGCAGTGCCATCTCTTCCTCTTACCACAGCCCAAGTGTGACTACAAGAAATACACTTCATAAGTGGTGGAGGAAGGGTAGATGGACATCTAATCTCTGAAGAGCAGCATGGAAGTCAGTCACTATCTTAAGGAATTAATATAAGAGGGTAAGGGTAGATAAAATACACTGTCCACATCTTGTGGCCTCTCAGCAAAGCAGGTGGCCCATGCCATAGTAAGCATCTGAGAGAGGGCAGTCACTTCTCTCTTTCAGTCCTACATCCAGTGCTTGCTGATTTATTTTTCTGTGACTAATGCCCATCGGTGCCTCATCCACCTGTCTGTATCTTCTGTTAATTTTCCAGTCATTTATGAGCAATATACTCTCTCATATACCTCACAAAGACACACTCATATGGAATCATTACATCAGCTAGGGATTTTTGAGTGACAAAAACCTCGCTAGGATTTCAGAAAGGGTAAACCGTGGAAAGCATTGAGAAGGTGTACCACAGACCAAACATGTATGGTCTATCATTTAGTTCACTCCCTTGTCACTGAAATGACACTGATCTTTACATCGTGTCCCCACTACCCTAACATGCTTCCTCTGAAAAAGTCTTATTAGTCTTCACAACAGCATGGCAATCTCCGTTGAGGAGGCAAAATGAGGCCAACTAGATAGTGTCTATGAAAAGTAGACATGGAAGAGACTAAGGTTAGGTGCACAATGCCAGAGAGGATAGCAAAGAGCTGAGAGCAGCTGTGTATCATTCTACATCCACTTGAGATTTCAAATCTTTGCAGTAGTTTTGCAAAGCAAAGCACTCTTCCCTTAGAACGCAGTAGGACACAGGAGTATATTCACAAGACTAGTCTTATGACTCTAAGTAATCACAGTCTTGCCCGTTGTGTAATGTCATCACTGAAAAGGCTGGTTGTACTAATAGGAAGTGATGGCTGATCCCATTTAGAGAAACATTTCTAAGAAGCAACAAGAGGTATAATATCAGGAGGACTTTTAGATTTCCACATCTCTTCTCCTGGGGGCGCCTGCAGATAAAGAAGAAATAGGAAGCAAAAGTAAATGTTTACTTTCTTTTTTTTTGAAATCACTAAGTACAGGGCTGTAAATGCAGTTGCATTTGTTCTATAAATCATATAATGACTCAATGAAAGCAAGAAAGACATGTAGCAACAAGGGAGGATGAAAGAGTGAAAAATTCTGTAGGCCAATTATGGGAACTTTGTGTTTCTCCTTTAATATGCAGGCCTTCTACAGCGTGTACATGGTCACGGTCTGTACTTAACTCTCCTGAGACAAACTCAGAGCAGTTCAGCTAAAAGAATGGTTTCTCCAAATTTGTCCCCTTAGCTGAACTAAGTACACAGTTCTTATTTGTAAAAGGTGATTAGCATGCAGATCTTACCACATAATTTACAGATGTTTTGCTGGAGGCCAAATTCTGCTTGATTTGCATAACTCTTTTCACCATTGTTAGCTTTGGCTTTTCCGTGACACTGAATTATGACATTATTAGAATCTCTTTGGTCCATAAGCTACCATGAAGGCCCAGTAAAATATGTTCTATATTATATATGTTATCTCATAAACAACAAAGAGTCAATGCGGAAAAACTGAGTTGCCCACAGTCACAAGAAAAATTATCGTCTGTCAAGACCTGCCAGTTCCTAAAAATCATGTTTATACTACTCTTTTCTTGATCTCCCATTTCAAAGTCTAGCCCAGATGTGCACTGGTAGAAAAATCCTGTGGCTTCTCCGTTCCTGAACGTCCATCACAACCCACTGTGTTGCTGTTGGGAGAGCGTGTCTCTACAAGCTGTACTTAACTATCTTCTGCATGCAAATCATCAGCAGCATGTGACCCACCCAGAAACAGCTGCAGCATGCATATGATCTTGGAAACCAGAATTATTCCTACTGATCAGCTTTGTTCAAGCGTCTATGTTCACTGAGAGCAGTATCTTTGCATACAGTTGGGTTGTGTGGTGTTGGAGCTGGAAGACAAGCCTACCCTTGCCTGGGTGATATGGAGGCAGTACTCAGGTTGCAGTCATCATCTTTCTGAAGTTCTCTCCAGTGCAATGTTTGCATCAAATGGTATCAGGCCCTGATAACAGAAACCAATGTATTTCCCCAAGCCAGGACTAATCCTCCATGCCCTTTCAGTGCCATGCCTGCTAGTTTGCTTTGCCTAACAAAGACTCTATAGAGAACAAGAGTCATAAAGGCTGCTGCGCCTATTAACTGTTCAAACTGCATGTGCTCTCACCCTCACCCCCACCCCAAAAGGCATGCACACATATACGTCCTGCATGGAAGGAAAGGCTTTGCACAAGGCCATTGCAATGGAAATGTAGTATTTCATACTGTAGCGTCAAGCTTGCCATCTAAATCAGATACATCATCTATTGACTCCAGTGCTCTAAGTTACCCTTTGAAACGGATATCTTCCCTCTTGAATTAGATGGAGAGATCATCCACTAAGTCATTTCTGTATGGAATCCAACACAGAACCCTGCAAAGCAAACAGCCCTATGAAAAATCCAGCCATAGGGGAGGTACTACCAGTGGGTTGTTGCTTCAAGGGCTGGGCACAGACAATACTGGGGCAGGTTGGTGGCCTGCTTGTGTAGACAATGAGAAGCTAATCGAGACCTAAGATAAGCGCTCTGACGGATACTGTCTCATAAACCTACTTGCAGCAGTTTAAAGATCATCACCCCTCCAGCTGCAGGGACGTGTGCCCATACATCCGGTGCTCCAGCCCATGTCTTGTGTATTAATTGAAACCACCATGCTGTGAACTGCATCAGCTGAGGCATCGGCACACCCCCTGTTCTGTCCATTTTGCTGACTCTGCAGTGAGACTATCCCCAGTGGCAGGGACGGCACAGACAGCCAGGGCAGTATTACAGCTAGCAGATAGAACCTGATCTGCCAGGAAAGGCCTGTCAGGACCCTGTGGGTACAAAGAGCAGAAATTTTTATTCAGGAAAGACATTTGCATAAAACATATCAAAAGAGGAATATAAAGATATGCTTTTCCCCCATACAGGGGAAATAATAGAGGCTCACCTGCTTCTTGTGCGGGCCACCTTCAGAGGCACCTGCTGATATAGTCTCATTCTCTTTTCTCTCTGAAACTCTTGTCACACAAATGAGATTTTTTTCATTCCTCACTCATGCCCTTCATGAAAGACAGCAGTAGTCTCCATGTGCTGTAATTGGACTGACTGGCTGGCTGATTCCTGTTCTCCCCTTGTGCAGCCCTGGAAACCTGGGAGAAAAAAGGTGGAACAACCAGCCACTCAAAAAAACCCCAGACCATTTAAAAGGTTAAGGAGTAGAGCATGAAACTTCTGTCTGTTACAGACGACTGGGCATTGCAATTCGGATGTCTTGTTCCTAATATTTCCATACCATGAATGTCACAAGGATAACAAAGGATGGGAAAGACAAGCCATTCTCATTGGGAACTTTTAAAGGGGATTTTTGTGAGTTGAGTATTACACTTTCGTTTTTTCCAAAGTGTGACAATGTTTGAGAAAGCAAGGCGCAGTATGCTTAGCTTAAGCTCTCTAAAGGATGTTAAATGTTGTGCATGTTCAAAAAACACACTGTGTGTGTGCACATGCACCTAAGTCTAGTAGTCCTTCTGTCATTATTGTGGGTGCTGCTTGCAGTGGAAAGAGAATGCTCACACCACCTCAGTATCAGTAAGTCTGAATTGATAGTGATGTTCTTACAGGGTAAAAATGACCATTACAGATAATATGAAGTTAATCTTGCAGATCAGCTTCTCCTCAGCTCAGCTCAGGACACTTCTTTTATTTACATTTCCTTCACCCTCTCCCAGACCATAAACAAAGGAGCTGCTGACTTTGGTCACCAGTACCAAAGCATTTCAGTATTCTAGTAACTCTGTCTATTTATATCCTTACTGAAGCGTCCTCTTTTTTCTTCCCTCTCCTTTTTACTAACCCAGCCTGCACCAGACATTTATCTATTCTCCCTCCTCATTCTGGTCTTCGGTGTTTCTCCTCTGTGGGTTCCTCAGCAAAAGGCAAACATCAAGAAACTCCTCCAAACTGAGAGGAGAGCTTAGCACAGACTCAGCTCTCATGCATTTGGAGCAATGCTGCTGCAGTGCTCTTGAGCATATATGTCCTCTGTCCTTCCTTCTTTCAGATATGACTGTGACTGCATCTTGATCATGTTATTGCAAGGGCTGACAAGAGTTCCAGAACTCCAGATAACTTGAGGAAGATAAGTATGTTCGTCTGGCAAAAATGTGTCAGTCACAAAATCAAAAACTCCTCCATCTAAATCTGACGCTTTCATTGTATGATTGGTGCAACATAAAGGACGGAAAGTAAGGATTCACTAAAAAGCTGCCTTCTTCATTTTGCCAGTCTGTAAAATGGGACTGTCCATGTTTGTATCAGAGGGTCACGACTCAGAAAGTGTCATATTTTGATTTCTTCCAGCTGCTTAGAATTCCAGACAAGAAGCAATAAAAACTATTCAAAATATCTGTTAATAAGGCTATTTTTAAAGGTTACAGAACATTTGCAAACAATATAGCTCATAAAAGATTATATCTTTTGAGGTCTGAATTAGACTCAACTTCCGTTCCAGAGCAGAGCTCATCTTGTGTTGTCATTTTTGCTTGGTGCTACCCTTAGAAACTTGGCCTACCCCAGGGATAATTTTTTTGCTAAAGAATAAATAAATAAACAAATAAATAATCCCCTGCATTTAGCGGTCACTGCTTCAACCTCTAAGGTGTTGGCAACTGAGAATCTTGTGACAGATGGAAGGTAGTCACTGTGTTAAACAATGGGTTTAGCCCTCTCTGAGTCATGTGGTACAGCAGTTAAAGATATTATGGAACAGCCATCGTACCTTATGCCTTGATTATGTCAGCATCTTATGGTTGCTGTAAGCTACACTGGCAATACTATTGAATCGCATCTTGTTTTCCCTCTTAGTCCTTCCAGTTTTGCCTACTCACAGGCTGAACAGATTAGAAAAAATGAAAAACTTCTCTACACTGTTTTTGCTGGCTCTGAAAAGTTGATCTTTCAGGACTGGTAACTGACATATTGAATTTGGCCCTTATGGTAATTGTTTAAATGTTATAGAAGCTTTAACATGTCATCTGTTAAACTTATTGGTGATGCAGCTGTTCAACGTGCAGTATGGGTAACATTTACATGATTTACTGGGTGACGTACAGTTTTTGATTCAATAGTAATGTATTTGATTCAATAGGTGATGCATCTAATTCAACTGGGAGTCCATCTAATTCAAAGGTGATGCATTTGATTCACTAGCTGATGTACCTGATTTAGAAGGTGATGGATCTAGTTCACTGAAAATGATTCCAATTCCCCCATGCAAGGTATTTACTTCAGTGTGTGATGAATGAGCTTTAATAATAATACATGTTTCTCTGATAGTGGATATATTGGCTTCAATTTATATCCCAAGCTTCCCAAATCTGGAGTCGAGTGGAGTGACACCTTGCAGCCACCATTCAGGTGAGGATCACCAGCAGTGTGAAACATTAGCCACTAAAATAATGGGAGCAAATTATGTGATAAAAGCTGTGCTTCCCAGATGAAATATTTTCACCAGATGTGATGTGGGGATACAAATGCCCTGTCACTGCTATTATTGCTACCACAGTACAAGACAAAAATCCCCAAATCCATTTACCTTTAGTGTCATTGCTGGGATTACATACTGAGTACTTATTTCCCCAGAGCTATGTGAGCTCTCAAATAGCAGCATCTGAACTAACAGCTCCCCTTACCTCATTTTTGTGTGTGCTTTTATTTTGTTAGAGGTTGGCAAATATTTAGCTCTGGTGAAAATGGGGAAAAGGGTGTTGGCAAAGAGCAGTATCACATGGGGTAAGGCATGTGGGAACTCAGGCCTGCACAGCATACTGCTAACCACCATTTTTTCACTGGAATCATATCCTGGTGCAAACTTATGGAAGCTTCTTCTTCACAAGCATTGGTTCATTGTTTTTCAGCTGGTTATTGCCTCCACTAGAAACAGATTTCTGAAGAGGTCAGTCTCATCGCCCTGTCCACCTCAGGCTCCACCTCCAAAATCAATGGCAGAATCTTCGGGTGATGGTTGAGATTTTGCACATGCAGGTTACATTTTCAGCCACAAACATGGAACCTTTGCTTGCACTCCTAAAAATAAAACCCAAAAAACCCCCAAAAACTCTTGTTGGACTTGTGTCTCTTATCTGTGCAGTGTTCAGCTCCAGACTTGTGGATATTGTTTATTTTTTGTACTACAATAGCACATAGAGGGGGAGTCCCATTTCAGAAGGCCTGGGCTCAGCCATGAAAGATCGTCTATAAGCTTTGGTGTGTGTTTGGTTGATGTGCACCCATGCACATGTACAAACCTGGAAGATTATCAGTGGGATCTCAGAGCCCCAGAAAGCCAGTTTGTAGCCTAAAGCAACTCTCTTTCACTTTCCAACCCAACTTAGTGGCTGCTTCTTCCTTATAACATTTCCCTACCCTTATCCCCAGTGAAGAACTACTCCTCCTGGAGGCAAAAGCAACAACTACAGTCCATCCAATACACATGCCTCCATTTTGTGCTCCACTTGAAAGGGTTCCCAGGGCAAATGCTTCATTCTTTGTGCCCTTTTTACAGCTCTTTGAGGTGTATTCATTTTCTTGTGTGGATGCAAGTTTTCTTCTTGTACCAATGGCTGATATGTCTGCCTTTTAAAGTCTACTAGGCAAATAAATGTACAAGTCAGAGCCTCCAAATGCTAAAAATAATATGCTAAATAGTAAAATAAGTATCGAATCTTAAAATAAATAAATAAATAAATGAAAATTCTTTCGCACTTTATTGCTCCAGGCTGTGTCTAGAGATGCACTGAAGTTCTTGCAGGCTGAAGCAGTCAGCTTTTTTTTCTATCCACTGAGTTTTCAGGATTGAGATTCATGCACCTCCATTTGGTATCATATGTTCAGAGAGAATACATTAACACATTGGTATCTGATCTGGGGGAATAGGGCTGTTTTTCCTCCTTTCCTTCCTCTCTACATATTTCTTTTCCTTGTTTTCCTCCCTTCTCTCTAGTCATGGCAGTGACTGAAATGCAGATACCGACTGTATGAAATTCAACAAGAGCCAGTCCTGGAGTCTGCACCTGTGGCAGGGTACCCCTGGATGTACGGACAGACTGGGGAATGAGATGCTGTAGAGGTAGGCTGATGGAACACTGAATATAAATCAGCAGTGTGCTGGCAGCCAGGAGGGCCAAGCATGTCCTGGGGGGCATCACCAGCCAGGCAAGGGAGGGGATTGTCCTGCTCTGGTCTGAGCTGGGGCAGCCTCACCTCAAGTGCTAGAGATGGTTTTGGGTGCCACAACACAAAACAATATTAAGCTGTTAGAGAGCATCTGAAGGAGGGCCATGAGGATGATGAAGGGTCTTGAAAGGAAGCCGTATGAGGAACAGCTAAGGTCACTTGGCCTGCTCATCCTAGAGAAGAGGAGACTGAGGACAGACTTCATCACAGTTTATGGCTTCCTCACAATGGGAAGCAGAGGGGCAGACACTGATCTCTGTGACCAGCGACAGGACCTGAGGGAGCAACATGAAGCTGAGTCAGGAAGGTTTAGGTTGGATATTAGGAAAAGATTTTTCACCCAGAGGGTGGCTGGGCACTGGAAGAGGCTCTCAGAGAAGTGGTCACAGCATCAGCCTGACAGAGTTCAAGAAGTGTTTGGACTATGCTCTCAGGCACATGGTGTGATTGTTGGGGTTGTCTTGTGAAGGACCAGGAGCTGATGGTCCTTGTGGGTCCCTTATAATGCAGGATATTTAAAGATTTTATGATGCTATGAAATCTATCTTTTTCATTATGACATATGCAGTGACATCCATCTACTACACCTTAATGCTCAGTCAGTAAAATATGTATTCTCTGCTCAGAGAGTAAATGTATTAACTGCCCTTTTCTGTTTTAGTGAATAAAATGAGGAGAAATAAGTCTGGAAAATTAAATGGTTTAGAGTAACAGTGTCAGCTGGTACACAGAGTTCAAATTTTGGCTACTACTTCGACGGCTACAGATCTGCAACAACAAACTGCTGAAATAGTAGGTAAGAGCATCTCTTAAGTTCTTGAACTTGACACAAAATACATTGACAGTTCTTGTTCAACATAACACTTGGCAACTTGAGCAGACTTAATTTCTCAGTGATGAGAAAGCAAGAAAAATTCAGTCTCAAGTGCCTGGCATTTTGAAATGACTCGGATGTTCTGGAGAGTTTAGAAGAACAAGCCTGCAAATATTGTTTCAGTTAGAGTGTCTGTATATTACAGACATGTGTGTCTGTATAGGCAGAACAAAACCCACTATTCAATATCCATGTCATCAGGTACCTACTCTGACCTCTGTGTCCTTTCCTATCCAGAAGGATACACATTACATATTTCTGCTTTGGGTGATGTGAAAATCTCTATTAAAATTAAAGGAAAACAAGCAACAGTTATTGTCTTGAAATTTTCTCCAAGTCTTTATTTGGTTTTTTCTTTCCATTTATTTTTTTTAAATATTTATTTTATATCAAAGCATTTAGCAAGGAACTCTGAGGACAAAGTAAGCTATATTGCAAGGAATATTCTTCCCATCTGCTCCTTCACAGACTGTAAGTGTTCAGGTGGGCTTCAAGGCCTAGGTTTCTGCAGTTAATGTCATTTTATGTACAGGTTTCCGAACACCCCTCTACTTTTCTTTTTTTTTTTTTAATTATTATTTTTTAATTATTAATATTTTTATCTTTTTTGGTAACTTTTGAAATCTGGGTAAGAAATGGGAGAAAAGGCATGTTGCCTTGGGGCCAGGAATGACTAGATATACAGCTAATTGTTTTGGCTACTTTTTAAAAACTTCTCCCAGGGGCTGAAAAGCTGATCCCACCAGCAGGCAGATAACCAAATTAATTTGTCAAAGGCTTGATCTGTGCCTCCCAGAGTCTTTGCATCTTACAGGGCTTGGAAGCTGCATTCTCTCTTCTCGGCACTGTCGTTAGTTGAATGCTGCCATTTTTACAATTTCAAACCCTGCCATGTTGCACAGAGGAACTGCAGCTGCTGCTTGTTGGGGTACTGAGTAAAGCATGCTCCTGTGATGGCCCCCAGAGACCGGTGCACAGCACAGCTTATTGAAACAGATGGGGTGAGGGAGGTATGCTTCATCGACAAAGCACATTTGTCTAAATACGGGAAGAATGAAAACACAGCACTTACCACTGATACATGATCTTAAATCCAGTGAAGTTTGGAATGGGGGAGATGAATGCTGTGCTTGCCACAGTGTAATACACAAACACATAAAAAACCCCTTCTTCATTCGTCCTTGATTTTTGAGTACATTTGCCTCTTAAAAAATCCACAGAAAGCAGCCAGGCTGCTCATATGAGCAACCTGAGAGATAAAGCATAGCATTTAAATAACTATGAGCTCATTCTAGCTATACCCTTTGCCACCACATAGCAGAAGAACTATGCAGAGCCCTCACAATGATGTGCCGACATTGCCCACAGAGCTTCTTATTTTTGAAACCTGGAACAGACATCCATTTTCTTGTATGCTTCTGAGTCTTTCACTTATGACTATGACAACTTTCATAGACATTAGAGGCTAAGCTCTGTGAGATGTGGAGATTATCATCCTTATACAGGTGTGGAAACTAAGGACATAAGGCATGGTGGTTTTAACAGGAGCCAGAGGTAGAACCTGGAAATAAATTCTGCTCTCCCATCCTTATTTGGTTCTTCAGCATCTATTATTCTGCCATGAAGTGAGAGCAACTCCATGAGGTATTAGTTAAGATCAATGAAGAGCAGCAGGTACATCTTTCTTCTCTCATGTAGTATATTCTGGTTTGGGAACAAAGAAAATTTAGACTCATGGAAACTCTCCCTCTCACACTTTTTCCTCTAAGGCAAGGGAGAATTTTTATCTTTGGAACAAGATGCTTTATGGATGGTGTTATTTTTGGGCATGTGTTTACCAAAGCTGCTTCTTCTATGGGTTTGGCAAAGGCTCATTGCTCTGTTATTGCTGATAAAACCTAGTTGTGTTAAATGCTGGACTAGAACAGGTGAGGAGAGGCAGCCTAAATCAACCTGAAACAACATTGTTAGAGCATGATCCTAAAGTAAAGACTAAGAAAAGTCTCATTTTCCTATATTGCTTTTTCAGTTTCTCCAATCCCACGCCTGATAACATAAACCTTCACACCTGGACCGAGATTTATCATTAGTGGGGCTTATTGGAAATTCTGTGCTTTCACTATTAGAGTGAGAGGATTAGAATTTCTTGAGACACATGCTCAGTCAGGTCACAGTAGCAGGACTTTGATCAGATGTGTGTCAGAACAGTATGCTACACCTTGCAGTTAAAGGGAGGCTAAATGGATGGCTTCATCCACAAAACTGTAGGATTTTGTGCTGGGTGTCTTTCCCTGCAGCCATCATTACCGTCTTGGGGTGGGAGAGTAAGGATATGAATACTTAAAAGGACTTATTAGCCTGTTAGATTCAACACATCCCTATCAGGTACAGCAATTGGACAACAATAGGCCAAATTATAGTTCTCTCTGGCAGACAAAAAGCCATTGTCCCAGTTACATATTGTAGTCATACCTGAACTAAACATGTTTTCACTCTTCTGCTCATATCACTCCTGTACAAACTGTCATCTTTAAACTTGTTGAGCAATTTGAATGGCAAAATAGCATATTTTCAATAGGAAAATTATCAGCAATGGTCTAGGACTCAAGATAGCAAAGGGACAATTAAAGCCAGCTCAACAAGCCAGCTGAGAATTTCCCTGGAGAATTTTCCCAGCTCTTGGCATAAGGGACATCTCAGGGATATGGCCAGGAGGCAGGGAGGAAAGGGGTGTGAACTGTGGCATAATCCTTGGGGCTATTGTTTGTTAAAACAGCCCCAAGGTTCCCCTTAATTGTGTTGTGGGCTGAACTGGCTCCTAACCAGCTGCTGGGGTGTGAGAACTACAAATATGGCAGAGGTACTTTTCTTTCCTCCTCTTCCCAGCTGCAGAAAGCACAGTTTGGCCAGGGTGCACGAGTGAGCCTCCCAGCTTATTCTTGCAGTGGAATTTCTGTGTTGTGTCGTGTCAGTGGATTCTAGCTCAGCCCTGGGACAGCTACCAACCAAACAAGCCAAGTGTCTTATTTCCTTAATTTACACCTCTTGATAAGTGAGCACACATGTACATACATACATACATACATACATACATACATACATACACACTAAATTCTAATGTGGGCGTCCACATGTGCACTTTCCACAGCAAAATGGAAATAAACAGTAGGAGAAATAAGCTTAATATTTTATAATTGACTTACCTATTCTATGGATATGTTAATTAAGGATGAAAAAGAAACAAGTTATTTTACCACACACAAAGAGAGAAATCACACCAGACCTAGGGTTTTCAACATTCTTCTCCCTGATAGTGTTTTATGTAATCATCTTTTACTACTTTTGGAGAGCTATTTATTATATCAATTTTGAGAAATTATTTTTTTCACAGGCTCTACATTTTGCAAGAGAATAAATCTAGATCAACACTAGGATTTTGTACAGATATGTGAGATATGTTGTCTCCCCAACAGCATGTCCACTCCTCATCCTTTTAATGTTTGTAGGACAGTTAATTTAAAACCAACTCCACTTAGCAGAAAGCCTACCAATGTGTTTTGATGCATACACAGATACCTGTCAGCCAGAATTTCAACCATGCCATAGGATGGAATATCACAGCCAGAAAACCCAGTTTTACCATCTGCACAACGCTATAATCAGAACAGAGTGATTGCCCAGTTTTCTAAGGTCCTCCCTGTCCTGCACCAGTTGCCATCTTGCTGTGAAAAAATAATTTGTATCTAGCAGTTATGCCTTAGCTCAACCAAGAATTGGAGACCAAAAAGTGGAACTTGACATATGCGAACTTGGGGTACCAGATACCGCATATAGACAGGCCTAAGCACACTAGTCTGAAAAAAAGAGTGTCATGGGTCATTACAACTGCAGACCATGTCAGAGAGCAGAACTTCAAATTACCTGACTTAACAGAGGTTAGTACAGAATGATAGTAGAATCATGGAATTGTTGATGTTTGAAAGGCCTCTAAAATAACTGAGTCCAGCCATTGACCTGGCACTGCCAAGTCCACCACTATACCATATCCCTAAGTTACATGTCTATGGGTCTTTTAAATACCTTCAGGGATAGTGATTTAACAACTTTGCTGGGCAGCCTCTGCCACCGCTTGGCAACCCTTTTGGTAAAGAAATTTTTCCTAGTATCCACTCTAAAAGTCCCCTGGTACAAACTGAGACTTTTTCTTCACCTCCTACAACTTGTTATTTGTGAAAAGAGATTGATCCCCAACTCACTACAGCCTCCTTTCAGATAGTTGTAGAGAGTGCAAAGATCTCCTTTTACTTTCTGTCCTTTATTTTGTGCTGCTTTTTCTACAGGTTTTACTGGAAAAATGAGGAAAATAAGAAAAATACACAGGGACTGTTTTGATTTGCTAAATTTTTCTGACCACTTAAGGCAATCTTGCCTGAACACAACCTAAGACAAACCTGCCTAAAGTTTGTCTCACTACAAGCTCCCCATAAACTCCCACCTACCTCCACTTCATAGCTTTGACCCAGCAGAGGCCCTGCTGTTTATGCTACACCTTAACACAGAGCTGGAGAAAGATTATGAAACAGGGAATCTATCCAGGAACAAAATTGCATTTTTTTTTCCATCTTCCAGAGGTAAATAAAAAGTCAAGACCATTTGACAATGGGAAATGGGATTCCAAGCAAAAATAGAAGCCCATATTTTGTCAGATATCCAAGTTTTTTTTCTGGTGAGAGGTTTTCACAAGAGTTATAACCCCTTTTGGTGGGGTTACATCACCATTTGATCTAAACCCCCACAGTAAGACTACATCTGCTACTAAGCTGTGTTGTAAATGTCTTTAATTTTTATATTTCATCTGAAGGGAGTTGTTAAAGTAGGTTTACAGGGTGCTGGATCTTTGAATAAAAGACATCAGGACTGAAGCAAAGCTCTGCATGACACTTAATTTTCACTCTAATAAGCCCTCCTAAAACATTACAAGATTTTGGTTTTCCCTGAACTTGCTTTCCCTTCCTGCATGATTACTTTTTTTAAAAATTTTTTCTCCCTCCTTTTTTTAAGGACACGTTTTAGGAGAATGGTTTTATTTTTTTGCCCAGATGACACCACTTCTCTTTTCACCCTAAGCCAGATGTTCTCCTCTCTCTGAGCAGATCCCTCTGAAGTCCTTTTTCAAAGCCATTGCTTTTATTTAGTTTTTTGTTGGTTTTCTTTCTTTTTTTTGGTTTTAATAACTGTTCGTCTGGACTCTCTGGGGCCTTTAGTTTGACTTTGGTCTGTGAGGGTGGGAAGGGATTCTCCAATACGTCTGCGCTCAGATTTACAGGTTCCTTTGGATGTGTTCTCCAATACATTAAAAAGTTCTTTCCTGGCTGATCATAACTAAGTGTGGGACCCTTCTTGATCACTTGGAGGGGTCATTGTAGAGCAAACATGAAGTATTATCTTTCCCAGTCCAAAGTACTTTCATTGGCTCTTTTTGCCCTGTATAACAGACAAGAGAAAAAATGTGGAGTCCAGGCTTTTGGCATGGCAACTCAGATCTGAGAATATTTCCACACAGCCATCAAACCTGGCTGGTTTGTTTCTTGTTTGAGGGTCTTGTTTTCATTTTGGAGAACAAAACAAATGATTACGGATTGTGGACATAGCTCATACAGCAGATAAACTGAAGAAAAAGAAAAATCTGCCTTACTAAAGAAAAGAAAAAGAAGGAATAATATCAATATTTAGAGCCCAACAAATAGAACATGGAAAACCAAGCACTCTATCTGCAATGTGATATTCATCTGAAGAATGAATGATATTGTCAAAATGCAGGGAGATTCTGCAGCAGTTACAATAAAGGGAATTACATGTTTGCATCCCTTTGGAGAAGTGGGTTTGAAAAGAATTCAAGTATGCAAGAACAACATGGGTTGTGTTCAAAAGGCAGGTCTGAACCCAGAATTTGGTGTTGTAATTCAAGATAGGGCTCCTGGATTATGTGACGCGTAGCAACTACCAGCTAGATGTGATGAGAAATATTTTTCTCTGTTTTAAATCAAGAAACTGTAACAAGGTTTCTAAAGGAATATCATTATCACTGTTGTTATTGTTGCAAAAAAAAGGTATTGAAACCAAGCACTCAAAAGTCAGTAAATTTCATAAACAGATTTTTTTCTGCAAGATTTATACAACCATATTGTGTATCTATTTTTGATTCACAATTTCATTGTGAAACATATATTTTAATGGATTATATCTGTCATTAGTGCACACCATAAATACAATAGTAATCGTCAGATTCATAGCTAGCACTCATGCAGAGCTGTACATAATCACAATTCTCTACAAACATATTTGCCTCATGCTCAGAGTTCAAGTGGTAATTCTTGAATAAAGAACAGAGAGATCAGACTTGTGTAACACTCAGAACCATCTGTGCTCCTGGGGCTCCAGAGTGCAGACAAATGCCTGACTAGCTACTCCAAAGTACTTCTTGTCTGGACTATTTTCCTATGCTGGTATATTTATGCTTTCATTAAAATCAGCAAGAATAGCTGAAGCCTAATGTGTGCACCAATCCCTAAAAAGGCAGGGGCTTACTGCCCATTTCTCAGTAAATAGAGTCTGTAGAAATACAACATTAATTTTATTTCTAGCATAGATATAATCTACTTAGATTCGAGCTATTCTCTTTCATGCTGTCCTTTTAATATGTTTGGATATACACCCTTCCCCTGCTTCAGAAAACTTCTGAAAACCCACCTTTCTGTGAGGCATGCCAGGTGCTGGACTACTCCCGCTCTGTGGGTGTTCCTCCTTAAATTATTTTGTTTGTAATGAGTCGTGCCTTCAGGGCCTTATCTCGAATTCCTTGCACACCCAACATTCACTGAAGTTGATGGAGGTACAAAAGGCAGGCCTATAGATTGTGCTGGGATCTACTGAGCTTTCTCCTAATTATGCCTCCTGTGTGGGCTCTGCTGTCTTTTCCAAGTGAGGTGCAGCTCCTCTTCCTGAGTTCAGCACCCTCTTTCCTCTCACTCCCTCCCCTATCCACCCCTTTTTTTTGGGTGGCATCTGTCTAAGTAAGATGTTGCATGTGCTACTACCATGGACACATCTGCTTCCGGAATACAGTAGGCACTAATGTTTGTTTCTCCAACCACCTATACACTACTATCCAAGATGCTGAAAAACTCTCATTTCATCCACTTACCACCCTCTGAAAAAAATCACTGCTTCAATGTTTGTGGTACATGTAATATATTACAGTCTTAGTCTTTCATATCTCTCCTTATTAAAAACAGACTTAGCAAAGTTAATTAGGGGTAATTTGCATTCAAGCTATTCATTATTTACTTAGCTTTGAACTGCAAACTTTAGGAATGCCATTTGTTCATTAAAATTCCCAATCTTTGCCCACTTTCCCTTTGATAGCATAGTGGTTAAAGAAATTTGTGCTTAGCTGCTGACTAACCATTCTCTGCACACTTCAGAAATGGCTGGAGGCCATTATTTCAGCATTAGAAAATAGTTAATATTGAATGCCATGAAGTTAAATTTGTGTTCATTTACTTATTATGTTGGAAATCAGATGTTCATTCTGTGTGAATTTCCCAGCACTACCCTCAGCCAAGCTTTGCAAACTATGGAAAAAAAAAGAGTAAACAATAATGAGAAGGTGAGGAGGTTTGAAAGAGGGTGAAAAAGAGGAATTAAACAGATCTGTGAAAAAGAAGTGGTTGCTTTCCCCCTCCCCCCACAAGTCTTCCTTAATTCTCACAGTTATCACCCTTGTTAGCCGCTTTTAATAGCATAAGGGAAAAGTATCTGCTTTTTATTGTTAACCACTAATCTGAACAATTACACATCTGTAATTCCTCAGAAGCTCTTGCTGTGTACTGCTAACAGATATTGTAAATTGAAAAAAGATGCAATGACATTTGTCTTGAAAACAGGAAAGAAGGGTCTGTTTCTTAGTCACTCAGTGGGGATTGTTTGTCAAGTACCTCTTTAGTAACTCGGCTATGCCTGTCTAAAATACAGGAATGATCCTTCCACAGCAAGAACCATATAGACTAGAAAAGTAACCTCTGCAGAGGGCTACAAGGCTGGCCAGATACTGCTGTGCTTGTGTGGGCTGGGACAAATAATCTAGAACAAGTTTGGACAGTTAGCGCTTACTCAGGGATTGCTGTTTGACAATGCCTCTGTTTGATTTTCTTCTTCCAATGCAACCTAAAAGTGATTAGATCTTCTAACACTCCCTCTCCCTTCCCTCCACCTCTTGAACTACTGAGCAAATAAGGAAAGAAAATTAAAGAATAAAAAATGTAAGCAGTGATAAGGTGAGATCAATAAACTGTGGATTGCTAGCACTGAGTAGGCTTGACTAATCTTCTGCATATTGCATGTTGAGTTAACTTGCAAGAGAAATATGTTCCCTCTTATTGTCCTGTGTCTCATTGTGGGAAAGGAAGAAGGGACTGCAAATTAAAATACCCTTGATTTAGGTTCTGTCAGGAGTGCCCAGGAGTTCTTCCTATATTGCCACATGCTAGGAATTGAACTGTCTACACCCTTACAATGTAATGAGAATATTTGATTATTGTTTTCAGCCTGTGACTTCTTTTGTGCTATTCCCTCCCCCCCCCCACCTCCAACAAAATGGTCACTAAGGATGCTCTTCTGAGTAGCATCGGCACAGGACTCTGCTGTTCCAGACTCACTGCTACAGGGCAGAAGGTGAAAGGTGCCTGAATAGTAACCCAAGTAATACTATACAACATGCTGGCATAAGACTTCTGGGGAATTCCTGAGCTGAAATACACTGCACTGAGGATTATTCACTGGGTACATACGGGGCTAAGAGCAGCTCAGACAGAAGTGGGCAACTAATGAAAAAGAACTATGTTTATCGACATAGTTGCATTACATGAGTTTTACACAAATAATGAGAAGTCTCTGAGTCACCAGTCCAGGGAACATACTACTTTTAGGATGGCTTCTTTTCTTCCACCATTAAAAATTTTACTTGGGCTAATGCTGGTGATCGTCAGTTTCCCCAAATCACGGAACAAGGGAGTAAAGTTGGAGGTCTCTTCAATCCCAGGGGAACCTATAAGAGAAGTTAGAGCAAGAATTAAAAGAAAAATGCTTGACAGGTTATTAATTTTATGTGCAGGCAGTAAATTTACGTAGAATGTGACTACCAGAGTGACAATGGATCTAAGTTTGTGATGCACCAGGCCCACAGGTGAAAGCAAACAAAGTTTAAGCAACAGAAGAAAACTCACAGGAACAGACTTGTAGAGTTGTAGTTCTCATTATAGCGTATACAGAGCTAGAAATGTACTCTTCTTCTGACGTACACGTATGACAATGAAGGAAGTGAGAAATACCACAGACTTCAGTGTACTTACTCAGATGGGAACCCGTGTTTACAATCCCACTTGGAAGGATCAAATTAGTAAATTGGATTTTCCCATCTACAGCTGAAGGAATTGCAGACTGCACACTATATATATGGTGCTGATAGTCAGTTATGAAATAGGCTGTACTTTTTCCTGTTTTCTGAAAGGAGAAACTTATGCTTGAAGACAGAAAACTCATTCAACCTCTGCTTGTAAGACCATTTTCAGCAAATGGTGTCTACTTACACTTTATTTCTAAGCTCTCTCATGTCAAAAATCTCAAGTTTGTCACAAAGGGGAACTGTAAAGGGCAGCTGAAGAAATTAAAAAATCTGTGTGCTGGATTTACTTGTGTTTGCATAAGAATAGGCTACTTTTTAATCTCTTGAGCTTCCAGAGGAAATACTCGTGAGGGTCAAAAGAGAGTAATTTAATTACCTCAGAGATTCACAAGAAATTAGGCTTCAGTGATGCCTAGGATTGCTTAAATTAATAGGAAATATGCTTCAGTCAGAATGGTTGACAGTTATGCAGTGAATTTCTGGTGCCAGTGCATTTCTGATAGCTTCAGTAGGATCAAGATTTAGCTCATGTTAGCCGTGAACCCAAGATGATTATTGAATGTGTTGATTCAGGCTATGGTTAGTGTCCTAGAAGAGGACAGCATACTGAGGCCAATTCCATCTGCCAGTGTATATGGAGATACAATTCCAAACCAGTCAAATGGAAACAATATAAAATGCTGAATATAGTAACATTTGATTGAGTGTTGGGATTTTTTTTCTTTAATTTTTTGGGGGTTTTGGTGTTTGGTTTGGTTTTAAGATTTTCTTTGGGTTTTTGTGGTGTTATGAGTTTTTATTTTTATTATTATTTTAAAAATTGCTTCAAACCAATTTTTAATGTCCTGGGAAGTATAATGTTCAAAAGGAAGACCATGGTAATTGATTAAAAGAAAAGGCCATGTAAAAGCCTGAGAAATACATAAATTCTGATCTCTGAGTACAGAACATACCCAGTGCTATGAAACACGTTTTCTGTGGATTTACTCCAACATAATGTGACCCAAAGTGTAACCATTTGTTTTATCATAAGCCTAAAACCAGATCACTTTACTTTGACACCTAGTTTCGGCTGCAACTGTGCATGCATGTAGCCACACACATGCACTCACATTCTCTTCAACAGCCTTTCAGCCGTGCCACAGAGCAGTATGGTCTCTCTTGGATAAACTGTGTTAAATTAAAATTAAACATCACCAAGCTTTGTGCTCAGCCTCCCCTTGTGAATGTTCTGCTGTGGGTGTGCAGGGGGTTAATATCACAAATGTTCCACAGGAGGTTAGTGGGATTCAGTTTCAGCTAACATTTATTTTGCCAGCTCCTGTTCACTTTCATCTCTGCTTATGAACACTATTATCTTGTTTGTAATAATATATATAGATCACTGCAGCTGCGCTCTGCAAAATTCATCCATTTTTTGAACTTTGCAAAAAATAAAATTAAAAAAAAAAAAAGGAAAAAAGAAAGAAAAAAAATTCTTCAACTGTTTTAGCATTGCTGACCCACCTTCCTAGGCTGGTGTCTCATACAAATCGTAAGCAAAACTTTCATTAAGAGTGGACTATCATGTTTCTGATTGTCTTGGGGTGACTCTATCATGTGTATCCCCTATCATGCTCTATGCCCAAAAAGTAATTTTGTGCCTTTTCTGTGCCTTTAAACTGAGCTTAAAAAAAAAAAAAAAAAACCAAATGAACTTTTCAAAACAGTTTCTCAAGGACAGGGAGATTACACTCCTCTGCGTTCTCTGGCTGCAGGAGCAGGACGGAGCACCCTGCTTGCTTGCTTCAGCCAGCGGTTTCGGGGTTTTTTTTTTTCCCTTCTTTTCCTGGCGTGAGACGGAAAGCTGAATTTTGTTTCCTGGGACTTTGGTGTTTTTTCCCTTCTTCTTTTCTGGACTGTTCAACAACATCAGAACACATCGGGAGAATTTTTCCCCGAGGCCCGGGGGTTGGGCCCTCGCCGACCAGCTCCGAAGAGGAGAGAGACCACACCTACAGAAGGACTCTGAAATCTTCCCAGGTTTCTCCCTATAGCGAGAGATTTCATTTCATTATTTAGCATTATTATCCTTTTCCCGTGTGTTTGTTAAATAAATAGTTCTTATCTCATTCACTTTCCTTCGAGGAAAATATTTTTTTTTCCCGAACCCTGTGGAGGGGGGGAAAGGTGGTTGTAACCCGGTTTCCTCTCAGAGGATATATTGCTAGGTTTTGGCCAAACCGGCACAAATACAAATTGGCGTAGTCGGCAGGATTCGAAGGAAAGTGAAAAAAAAAAACTGTACTAATTACATCTTGGTCTGAATTTAACTACTTTGTGTAGGGGTAAAGTAGTTACAATGTTGGTTGAGTTCATAATGTCTCTCTGGCTGGATATACTCACGTTTTTTTGGTCCCTAGGCTTGCTTGAGGTACTGGTGGTTTTTTGGTCCCAAGGCCTGTTTGCCTATCCACAACTTGGTCTGATCCTGTGGCTGATAAAACACTTTTACAGAGCAGGGGCACAAATCCGGATTTCTATTTTGCTTTGCTCGGTGATAATGATTTATAAGAAGTTAACAGAGGTACAGGCAGTTGTTCAAAGTGTGTATGATACGTCGTTTCTCCATCCTAACCCCAGTCCTAGTTTCAGTAGCCTGTTTTGGGAGTTCATTGGTAATTGCACTCAGTTTGTTAAAAGAGGAGGAGATGCGGTTTCCCAGCCTTTCATCTCCCTCCCCTTTAAATTTGATACATTATCTTTTGAGAAGGTTCAGTTTCCCCTGGATGTTAAAGAGACCACCCTCCTGGTATTTAATCTGGTAGTCTTTCTCTATATAGTTTGCAGCCTGTCTAGAATAAGAGCTCAGATTTCCAGGGTGACTGAGGAGACACCTGTCCCAGAGGTGGAAAATCCTGAGTGGGGTGGAGAATGGGAGGATATGGGCCAAATCCTGAAGAAATTCTCTGACCCGATAATTTGCAATTACCCCCCTGAACTAATTCAGAAACCAGCTGAGGTGGGGAAATATCTGAAAAAGAAATACAATGACAATTCCAATGAGAAACAGCTCATCGCAATATGCTGGGCCTTAGCATATGCCTATCGCACAGTGCTAAGTACTGTAGAGCAGCAGATAAAAGCAGAGGGGCAGGAAGATAAACCAGCAGACACCCCAGTCACTCAGGCTGCAGCCAAACCAGAGGGAGACACTAAACCATTGACAGTTGCTCCTGTCACGAGGAAAAAGCACACAACCAAAACTGATCGCCCAGTGAAAGATGATGATGATGCAGGGGAAAGAACCTCAAAACCACCAGCTGATTCAGGCACAGAAACCATTACTGAGTCCCTGTCCATAAAAGACCTTCACAGCCTAAGAAAGGACTACACCCGACGGCCCAATGAATCCATAATAAGTTGGATGGTCCGTATTTGGGATGCTGCAGGTGATGATGTAATGCTGGACGGCGCTGAAGCGAGGCATTTGGGATCCCTGTCACGTGATCCAGCTATTGACCAAAGGATGATAAGGGGGGCTGACTCTGCCAGCGTCTGGAGACGGCTCTTGAGTGGTGTGAGGGAGAGATATCTGTGTGCAGATGATCTCTATATGCAGCAAACCCAGTGGAAGACCATTGAACAAGGGATTCAATGCCTGAGAGAACTAGGGGTGGTAGAGGTTGTCTTCACAGATGACCCAGGATTGAGGAGTCCAAACCGGGCCAGAGTTGGTCCTTTCATGTGGCGAAAGCTCATACAGCTTGGGCCATCAGAATATAAGTCTGCTTTAGCACTGATGAAACCAGATTACGGTGCAAATGAGACCGTGCAGGATATGGCAACAAAGCTCCGAGCATATGCAGACTCTGTGCATGGCCCAACACATGCGAAAATCGCAGCTGTGGAAACACGTGTGCAGAATTTAGAAGATAAGATGGAGAAGAATTACCAGGACCTCAAGAAGGAGATCAAAGAGAGCTTTCTTCAAATCTCGGCAGTACAGATCCAAAATTCTGATACCCAACGAGGACGTTCCCTAAAGAGAAGGTACATCCCACGAAGTGAGCTGTAGAAATTCCTGTGTGACAGTGGGGAAGACACAAAGAAGTGGGGTGGACAGCCCACTTCTGCTCTGGCAGCACGAGTGCATGAATTAAAGGAGCGCAAGTCTCAAAAAGGAAATTTTACTAAAAAGAAAGTAGCTCCAGTTGCCCGTAGCCAATCTGCCGGAAATGATAGACAGGAGGATAACCAGAATTAGAGGGGCCCTGCCTCTAACCAGGTAGAGGCTAGGGAAAACCGTATTTTTTAGACTGTGTGGATTCGTTGGCCTGGTACATCAGAACCACAAAGATATGATGCTTTGGTTGACACTGGTGCGCAGTGTACAATAATCCCATCGCAACATGTGGGGGTAGAATCTGTTTCTATTACTGGTGTAACAGGTGGGTCACAAAATTTGACCCTAGTGGAAGCTGAGGTGAGCCTGACTGGAAATGAGTGAAAGAAACATTTCATTGTGACTGGCCCAGAGGCCCCGTGCATTTTGGGCATAGACTTCCTCCAAGGGGGGCATTTCAGAGACCCAAAGGGACTCAAGTGGGCTTTTGGAATAGCTGCTGTGGAGACAGAGGGCATCAGGCAATTGAATACCTTGCCTGGACTATCAGAGAACCCATCTGCAGTAGGCCTTCTGAAGGAGGAGGAACAAAGAGTACCAATTGCTACCTCGACAGTGCATCGCCGACAGTACCGGACAACTCGAGATGCTGTGATTCCCATCCACAAGATGATCCGTGACTTGGAGAGCCAAGGGGTGATCAGCAAAACCCACTCACCCTTCAACAGCCCCATCTGGCCTGTGCGCAAATCTGAAGGAGAATGGAGATTGACTGTGGACTATCGTGCCTTGAATGAAGTGACCCCACCACTGAGCGCTGCCGTGCCGGACATGTTGGAGCTTCAGTACGAGCTGGAGTCCAAGGCAGCGAAGTGGTACGCCACCATCGACATTGCCAACGCCTTCTTCTCCATTCCTTTGGCCCCAGAGTGCAGGCCTCAGTTTGCCTTCACCTGGAGGGGCGTGCAGTACACCTGGAACCGACTGCCCCAGGGGTGGAAGCACAGTCCCACCATCTGCCATGGACTAATCCAGACTGCACTGGAAAAGGGTGAGGCTCCAGAGCATCTGCAGTACATTAATGACATCATTGTGTGGGGGAACACCGCAGAAAAAGTGTTCGAGAAAGGAGAGAAAATCATCCAGATTCTCCTAGAAGCTGGTTTTGCCATCAAGAAGAGCAAAGTCAAGGGACCTGCTCGAGAGATCCAATTCCTGGGAGTGAAATGGCAAGATGGACGGCGTCAGATTCCCACTGAGGTCATCAACAAGATCACATCAATGTCTCCACCAACTAACAAGAAGGAAACACAAGCTTTCCTAGGTGTCATAGGCTTTTGGAGAATGCATATTCCTGAATATAGCCAGATTGTGAGTCCTCTCTACATGGTTACCCGCAAGAAGAACAATTTCCACTGGGGCCCTGAACAGCAACAAGCCTTTGCCCAGATCAAGCAGGAAATCGCTCACGCGGTAGCCCTTGGCCCAGTCCGGACAGGACCAGGAGTGAAGAACGTGCTCTACTCTGCAGCCGGGAGCCATGGCCTGTCCTGGAGCCTTTGGCAGAAGGTGTCTGGTGAGACTCGAGGTCGACCACTGGGATTCTGGAGCCGAAGCTACAGAGGATCTGAAGCCAACTACACCCCAACAGAGAAGGAAATCTTGGCAGCCTATGAAGGAATCCAAGCTGCCTCAGAGGTAATTGGCACTGAAGCGCAGCTCCTCCTGGCACCCCGGCTACCAGTGCTGGGGTGGATGTTCAAAGCAGAGGTTCCCTCTACCCACCATGCCACCAATGCCACATGGAGCAAATGGATTGCTCTCATCACACAGCGCGCCCGTATCGGAAAACTGAATCGCCCTGGGATTTTGGAAATAATCACAAATTGGCCCGAAGGTGAAAGCTTTGGTCTCAGTGACAATGAAGAACAAGAGCAAGTGACACGTGCTGAAGAAGCTCCACCGTACAACCAACTGTCAGCAGAAGACACATGCTACGCTCTTTTCACCGATGGTTCTTGTCGCATTGTAGGGATGAAACGAAAGTAGAAAGCAGCCGCATAGAGTCCCACACGACGGGTTGCAGAAGCTATTGAAGGAAAAGGTAGATCAAGCCAATTTGCCGAACTCAAAGCTGTTCAGCTAGCCCTGGACATTGCTGAAAGAGAGAAGTGGCCCAAGCTCTACCTCTACACTGATTCGTGGATGGTAGCCAATGCTCTGTGGGGATGGCTGGAAAAGTGAGAGAAGGCCAATTGGCAGCGTAGGAGAAAACCCATCTGGGCTGCTGAAGAGTGGAAAGACATTGCTGCCCGAGTAAAAAAGCTGCTTGTGAAAGTCCGCCATGTAGATGCTCATGTCCCCAAGAGTAGGGCTAATGAGGAACACCGAAACAATAAACAGGTAGATCAGGCTGCAAAGATAGAGGTGTCACAGATAGACTTAGATTAGAAACACAAGGGAGAGTTGTTCCTAGCTCGATGGGCCCATGATGCCTCAGGTCATCAAGGCAGAGATGCCACCTATAAGTGGGCACGAGACCGAGGGGTGGATCTAACCATGGACAGTATCTCCCAGGTGATCCATGACTGTGAGACATGCGCTGCGATCAAGCAAGCCAAGCGAGTAAAACCCCTATGGTACGGTAGGCGATGGTCCAAATACAAGTATGGGGAGGCCTGGCAGATTGATTACATCACACTGCCTCAAACACGCCAAGGCAAGCGCTATGTGCTCACAATGGTAGAAGCCACCACTGGATGGCTGGAGACCTACCCTGTGCCTCATGCTACTGCCCGAAACACCATCCTGGGCCTTGAAAAGCAAGTCCTTTGGAGGCATGGTACCCCTGAGAGAATTGAATCTAACAATGGGACTCACTTCAAGAACAGCCTTATAAACACCTGGGCTAGGGAACACGGCATTGAGTGGGTGTACCATATCCCTTACCATGCACCAGCAGCTGAGAAAGTGGAGCGATGCAATAGATTGTTGAAAACCACCTTGAAGGCCCTAGGTGGGGGAACTTTCAAAAATTGGGAACAGCATCTAGCAAAGGCCACCTGGTTAGTCAACACTCGGGGTTCCACCAATAGAGCTGGTCCAGCCCAATCTGAATCCCTGCACACAGTAGATGGAGATAAGGTTCCAGTAGTGCATGCCAGGGGACTGTTAAGAAAGACTGTTTGGGTTACCTCTGCCTCGAGTACAGACAAACCCATCCGTGGGGTTGTCTTTGCTCAGGGACCTGGTTGCACATGGTGGGTAATGCAGAGAGACGGAACAACACGTTGTGTACCGCAGGGAGATCTGATTGTTGGGTGAAAACCACATGTAATGTGAAATGCCTGTACCTCTGCTTGCTGAGTGTCACTGTCACTGTTTGTACATAGCTGTATATATGTATTAATGTGTGTGTGTGTGTAGAGTTAGAATATATTAATTTGGGCATGGAGCCGATGATATGTGATAAGGGGTGGAATGTCTTGGGGTGACTCTATCATGTGTATCCCCTATCATGCTCTATGCCCAAAAAGTAATTTTGTGCCTTTTCTGTGCCTTTAAACTGAGCTTGGAAAAAAAAAAAAAAAAACCAAATGAACTTTTCAAAACAGTTTCTCAAGGACAGGGAGATTACACTCCTCTGCGTTCTCTGGCTGCAGGAGCAGGACGGAGCACCCTGCTTGCTTGCTTCAGCCAGCGGTTTCGGGTTTTTTTTTCCCTTCTTTTCCTGGCGTGAGACGGAAAGCTGAATTTTGTTTCCTGGGACTTTGGTGTTTTTTCCCTTCTTCTTTTCTGGACTGTTCAACAACATCAGAACACATCGGGAGAATTTTTCCCCGAAGCCCGGGGGTTGGGCCCTCGCCGACCAGCTCCGAAGAGGAGAGAGACCACACCTACAGAAGGACTCTGAAATCTTCCCAGGTTTCTCCCTATAGCGAGAGATTTCATTTCATTATTTAGCATTATTATCCTTTTCCCGTGTGTTTGTTAAATAAATAGTTCTTATCTCATTCACTTTCCTTCGAGGAAAATATTTTTTTTTCCCGAACCCTGTGGAGGGGGGGAAAGGTGGTTGTAACCCGGTTTCCTCTCAGAGGATATATTGCTAGGTTTTGGCCAAACCGGCACACTGATGTAATCTCACAGCCAATGTAGTTTTTGTCTTTTCACTCAAGAATCATTGTCAGCTGGTTTTTTGTTTTTTTTTTTTTTAAGGAGTAGGTTACTTCAGCTTCTCTGCTTTTTTTCTGGTCCTATTGTTAATTTCCTCTTGCAGTCATTACCTTTGACACAAGTATGACATGTGCAGCAGGTCATCACACTGTGCCTGAACTGTTCTGTCACTTGCTCGGTAGATTGCCAGCAATAATATTGGTATCTGTACTCTTACATAGCACTTTTCCTATCTTGCAAACATACAGCTTCCTGTCCTGGAATTGCTGGTGCTAATAATTGATGAATGCTGGAAGGGCTATCAGAGTATTTGACATTTCACAAACTTACAGGAGCATGCTAAGTGGCATGCTTTTCCATAGACATGATGTAGACTCGCTAATGTTTGTACTTTAAAATCAAAGCAGCCTAAAGAAGGAAATGGGTCTTTTTAAACAACCGGTACAGTATAGATACATTGAAAAGCAAATGGAAGACTGTAAAGATGCTGGACCAGACTTGAATTTACACCAAAATTTCGAGCAGAAAAGACTCATCATATGTTTTCTATGGTCTGATCATATGGCTTCTCCCTAGAAAGGCACAGAAAGCAAACTCTTAGCTGTAAGTTCTTAATGTTTACCCATCTCCCTATTACTACAGTCCAGCTTACAATGGAACTATTATGCCAGAAATTGAATGGTGTGATACAATAATTGACTTCCTTACCAGTTTCACAGTCTTCCTCCTCTTCAAGAAACAGAAGTCATTGAATGACTAGGTCATAACTCTATTCTGCTTTTCTCATTTTGAGACAGAAAAGGCAGACTAACTTTCAAAGCCCCTACCCTGGGCTTTCAAAAAGGCAAAGCATAAAAGGAAGAATAGAAAAGGAAACAAAAAGGAAATGAAATGAAGATTTAAGTGGCTAGGCCTTGTGCTCAGCAGTCCTCAAGATCAAACTCACTCCTCTCCATGCAGCAGCTGGTATCAATGATCTTGCGTTGTTCAAACAAGTTCCAGCAGTTAGGGAGCTGGGATGCTGCCTTCTACTGCACTTCTGTAGAGGCTGCCTCTGGTTGCAACTGAAGTGTGCCTTCGAGAAGCAGCTTTGCATTACTTTGACAAAGCCAGATAGCACCTATCCTTGAGGTTTAAAAAAAGGTAGTAAGAAGAAAGAGAGAGTAATCTCTCTTAGGCCTCTGCTGCTATCACTCTCCCTTTATATTTCATTTAGAGCACAATGTGAACAGAGGAGTGTTAGACATGCACACTGTAATGAAAATCCATGACTTGACCATGCATTCATAATTATTTTATAAATAAATGGCTTCTGGAGAGCCACATCTGTCTCTTCCCACAGAGTGTATGTCTTTCATTAATGTATTACAGGCTGAATGAAGCCAGCCTGAGTGCTTTGCTTGCATCTTCCTCTTCCTCTCCATCACTGTTCATGGATAGGTTTTTGTGGTTCAGAGAGAGCTGCATGCCCCACACGTCTCTGCAGGACTGATGGCTCATCAATAACATTAGCCAGCATTATGGGCTGCATTGGTGTAGAACAGAATCAATATGGCCAAGTAAAAAGTCTAATCAGTTGACATGGACCATCTTCAGCAGAGCTTATGTTACAAGAAATGAGTTTTCTTAAGGAATCAGCATCGGCATTGGTTATTCACCCCACACCAAGAACACTTGACAAAGATTTATTATTTCTTGTTTTGTAAGCACTGCCACTTAAGCTGCTAATAGTGAAATAGTAATTCAGATGAATATTCAAAAGAATAAAAAAGACCGGGCTCTGCAAACACTGCCCACATTTTCCTAAGAAGCTGAAAAGAGTCTCATTAGGGTATTTTGCAATGTGGAAGGGAAGTTGTGTCACTAGGAAATAAGACTAGTTTAGGGGCTCAGATACAGGGATTCACGCCCTTTGTCTGACTGGGTTGCATTTGGTTTTCTCACCCCCTTTTTTTTTACTGAAGGGACAGATTCAGCTCTCACTTTTACTTGTACAAATTGAAGTCACTTAACTGAAAATAGGATTTTTCCAGGTTTCTATCAGCGTAAGTGAAAGCAGACTTTGGCAGTCATGCCTATGGCAATGTACATATCTTAAAACAAGTTTCTCACTGATGCATAGCTTCATCTATGTGGTAATTACGGAGCTGTTTTACAATCAACTCCCTTTCTCTTCCTGCTCACCCCTCTGCATGCAGATTCACCCATAACATGAGACCAACAGGGGTGCAGCTATCAGATATTTCACTTTTATGAACTCTGCTGATCATCTGTTCTCATTTGTCCAGTCATCTGAGGGAAACCCTGTTCAATCATGTGAAGGTAAAGCATTAGTGAAATCATTAGTGCAGCATGGGCAGGTTAATAGGCCCATGCCTCAGCCATTTTTTTGCAGGCAACCTCCCGCCTACATCAGAGATACTTCAGCAGTGTTATTTCCTAACAGGTAAAAGAAAGTAATTGCATTTTGGAGGCAAATAGCTTGTTTGCGAATGGGCAAATGGACATGTTAACTACTCCCATCCCACTTTGTTAGAATGAAATAGCTAGGAAATGCTCATTAAAAAAAAAAACCACTTGAAACAGGTTAAGTGCCTGTTCAAATTAAATATATAATCAGAGGAAGTTAAAGGACCAATCCCACAGAGGCCTTTGCAGACTGGACATGAGGACAGGAACAGAAAATTTGATTAAGACTTTTCTGCCACTGCCAGGAAAGTCTTGATGCTTACCGACCAGTCTGTGGTACTTACACACTTATGTCAGTTTGGTGTGACAAATCTGGTTACCTCCTGGGCAGTGGCACACCTTCACTCTCAGGGGTACTAGTACACTCAATACTGTCACTGGCAGTGAGCAGTCACCCTGCCAAATTTCGTCTCATTTTATCCCTCTAAGGCACATACAGAAACATACATACTCTCTACTGATTTCATCTCAGCAGGAATATTGTTCTGGGTTTTTAATATTAGAATAGTAACTATGGGTTTCAGTCAGAATAGTAACTACAGGTTTCAGTCAAAATGGAGGCCTACAGCAATGAGCACAGATAAGACAAGTTCTTCATCCCCAGGAGTCAGTGCCAAGTGCACATCAATATCGAACTAGTTTCTCAGTTGCAGAATTCACCTCCAAGTTTCCAGTAATGTTGATTGCCAAATATAAGGCCCAGCAAAAAAAGCTACATGGGAAAAATTAGCCCAGGATCTGTGTGTTTTGTGATTGTCTTTTTTGTTGCTGCATGAAGAAAACTAAGGGGCTTTTTAACCAATTTAGATTCTAAACATAAAGTTGGTTAAGTTTTCCTCTCTCTCTTTTTTTTTTTTAATGGGAATCTGGCTGCAGAATATTAATACTGTAAGATTAATTTAAATGGTTTATTAAAGTAAAAAAAAAAAAAAGGAAGAGTCAATTTTTTTAAGATTTACCACTTACAGTGATTCAAGGGAATATTCTACTCTCAGAGCCCCAGGATCTTGGTATATAACATCCTCATTTGTGTTAATGGAAACTTTACCTCTTTGAATTCATGAGGACTGAAAAGTTTCACCAGGCACACAGGCTCTGTATAAATAAGCAGCACACAGCAAACATACTCTTTTAAAAGGATTATCACTTTGACAGCTATTCAGTTGGGGTGGCTTTTTCTGTCCCCTGGAATTCCCAGCTTGCCCTCTTAACTACACAGAAGGTAAATCTGTATAATACTTCACAGCTGCCTTTACTGGGACCTGACACTGAGCTTACTGGATGTGCTTTCCTGGTACAAAGCACCTCGTCGAGTTTCCTGCTCTGGATGCAGTGAACGCAGCTGATGAGCTGTCTTATTAAAAGTTTGGAGGAAAGGATGTTCACTCCATTACTTTCTGAACTACTGGATACACACAGTGAAGCTGCTGAGCCAGTCAGTCCCTCAGAGTCATTCCTCCACACAGAGGCTGCATTCTAACATTTAATATCGCCTTGCTCCTGTGGTGGTCACTATCAGATTTTAATTTTTTGTTTTGTCTTGTTTTGTTTGTGCTGGCATTTTTTTGTTCTGATAGTCTTACCATGATATTCCCTCATCACAGCAGACCAAACTTGAGCCTTGCTGTCCTGCTGGCACTAAGCACACTGACAAACCTCCCAAGAGTTTTAAGCTGGGACTCTGCCATCCCTCTGCCTGTAGGGATGGGATCAGGGCCAGGATCCAGACCTCCCTGCACCCTGCCTACTTCAAAAGAAAAGGGCAGGGCGGTGCCATGCTTGTTGGGGAGCCAATCCCTGAGAGCCAGAGGGAGGATAACACACAAGGGGCTGCACACAAGACAGTTGATGAGATACAGGTGGTCAAGGTCACCAGAGGTGGGTATACTGCAAGGAAAGCTGAGGTGTCAGGCTACTGCATTGCTGCCCAGGTTCCTGTTGAGGGTGAGCCTGGGAGAAGGGGAACAGGGACAGAGCTACAGCAAAGAGCAGCTAAGAGAGAGACATCTGGGCCATAAGCAGAGCTGAGAGAGGGCTAAGCTGCTGCAGAAAAGCTGGGTTGAAAAAAAAAAACCAACCTTCCTTTTGAAGAAGATGATACAACAGGTGCTGCAATCACGGTTCAGTGGGCCAGCTTCAGTAATACCATGTATGGAGCATACACCCACTGCCTTCCTGTCAGTAAAAGAATAAGCTATTTTCTCAAGTAGTTCAGGTAAAAGCTGCAAATAATTTTTTTCCTCCACCACCTGCTTTGGAAAACTGCTGGCACTTGGACTGGAAGAACACAATTAAAAGATGCCATAAAAATTGACAAATCTTGGTATGGGGAGCTGAAAATACATTACAATTCCAATAGAACTATAAATGAAAAAACCCTAAATTAAATAAATCTTGCACAATTATAGATTAAAATATGTTCAGCTTTTATGACCTAGCATATACAGGCCTCGATTCTCGAAATCATTGCTGAGACTATGTGGCTTGCATAGGAATGCAACAGTAAACGAATTACCTGCTGGGGTAATGCCATGTAAGGGTGATGAGGGAAGGTGGACCAGCATTTTGTTGGTTTTCTGGTTCTTGGTTAAAACTCCTTCATGGGCCCCCCTGCTCTCCGTGCAAAACTGTGGCCATATAGATTCAGTAACAGCTAGCAGTGTCAATAATGGACTCGATAATGAGTAGAAAAGAAACCCAACCCAATAACAACAAAACCTCTGGGGGAGCATTAGCAGCAATTGCTGTCAGCCAATGTTGGGAAACTGCCAGTCTTCCCTGATGGCAGCCTGTCAACCACAGGCTGCAGAAGGATGCTGGGCTGGGTGAGCTATGAGTCGGGTAACCTTGAAAGGGTCAGGCTTGGTGGATGGCAATGTGCTACTCCACCAGAGCTCAGAAGAGCTGGATTTGGTGGCTCAGATCTACCCAGGAAGCTGTGTGATTTGGAGAGAGGTGGTGGTAGAAGAGGCAGGTGTCCCTCCTTCCTCTGCTCCCTGCTTGTCACAGCTCATGGCAGTGGGCCTTCAGTGTGAGTGCAGAGTGCTGTCCTCTGCTTTTGGATGATAAGCAGGGATCAAACCATTTCAATAGCTACTGCTTCAGCTGCCAGGCCACGATAGCCTAAGGAGCTATCAATTCCTTCTTGAAAAAGGTGGGAACCACCTGAATGACTCTGATGTGGCCAGCCCCAGATATCCACTGTGCTGAACTGATGGTGCCCAGAGCTCCCTGGGCTTTCTGGATCTGTAGATGGCTACCTAAGCCCTCGCTGCAACTGAGCAAATAGCTTCACCACACCACTCCTCAGAAGAGGAGGGCTGAACCTTAACACAGAAACAAAAAAAACTCAGGCCAGGAAAATAATTTTTCTTTGTAAAGTCGTTCAGAGCATGGTTTCCATCAGGCAAATTCTGTGAGAATTAACTCAAAGTCTATTTTCCCCAAGGTTTAAGTACTGTGTTGGAGAGTAGCATAAAGGAAGGTTGTTCCCCTCCCTGCAGCCATTCCCAGGGTCAATACCTCTCTTTCTTTTCCTGTCTCTTACTACTCACACCTACCATCTTGGAGTTTCTAGCTTTAGAATAAATTTGGTTGAAATAGGTGTGTGCATTCGTATTACTGGGGAGGAGAAGTGCATCCAGGCGGACTCAGATGCATGCAGTCAGATGGTGTAACACTCATTTCCTTATGAAATTAGGTTAGAAATAAAATAGCAGTCTATTTTTTCAGGCCTTCCTGTTCTCAGTTTCTCCAACTTACTTTGAAAGTTATGGTAGCTTAAAATAACCTCTATGCTGTATCTAGAAATTTTCATGTTATGCTTTTGTTGGATAATTTTTCCAAAATGTCTCCTGATTCAAAATTTAGCATGTGAATATGATCTTTTTTTCTCCTCCAACAACTGTTTTCTAGAAGGTCTGAAGCTGATTATATTGGGATTGTGATTACTTAGTGGTTTGACTAAAGCTGTTTCACAAGTCAGGACTGATGTGTTACCTTGAATTAAGATGAGAAGTTTTCTCATTTTATGTTTTACAGAAAGAGCCATTCTAAAATACAAGAGTTCAATGTGTACAAAAATTCCTCCTGAGAACTTGCCTTAACATGATATATGACTGTATTTTGCAAGCTCTTTAGTCATGCATTATTTTTGTTTTATTAGACATAGTTGACCCTTTGATCTTGGTGAATTAACACTTTTACTGATCCAGAGGCTGTGAGTCTAACTCTTGTGCTTGTTGACACTTTTTTTTTGTTACCTGGCATTTTCAATCATGCAAATTCTTGCTATAGCTTATTAATTTCAAATATGTTCATATAATTGATTCCCTGACATCCTCTTTGTGACTTAATAGCTTTCTCTGACTTTTCTCTATGGCTTAGCTCTTGGAGCTTGCAAGAGGGTAGCACAAGGTTCACATGCATTTTGGCAATTTACCTCCTTCTAGAAATGTCTACTTTGGAGTCTTGGACACTGCGAGAAGAAAAAAAAAATAAAGAAAAAAAATATTGTAAAGCTTCTTCTGGGCTGTGACCAGCTTAAGGAAAACACTAAGTTTTTAGGACAGAATTAAGAGGATTTGTACAGAAACTTGAAACACTGTACACTTCTTGGCCTGAATTCCTGTAAGCCAATATGAAATGCATATATACCATAATGAAATTCTCCAGTTGCAGTTTACATTTAATTCATGTAGCATTTATCACTGGAATCACTGGACATCGACTGCTGTAACACGTCAAGGGTTTGACCATTGTTATTCTGATCTTAATTACAAGACCAGGGCTAGGATATAGAGTATAGTTTCCTACCAGCCCCCAGGCATGTCAAACTGATTAGAGCCTTTCTTCACCAGCCTGGGCTGAACACACCCAGGCCAAAGTGGAGCTCAGTGAGTGTAAAGTTATGTGAATGGACGCCAGAGGCCATGGGAACAGGACGGAAAACTTTACACAGCAATGTTTTACATCTTGTAAAATAACAGAGCAGCTAGAAAATAACTTTTTAAAATCCAAATTTGAAACTTTGTCTTTTTCAAGTCAAAGGAGATATATCAGACAACCTGCAATATCAAATATCTGATTTCATACCTCCCAGCACCTTTCCCAAATCATTGGCAAAGGAATGTTGTTAATATTATTCATCCCCAATGAGAGAATATCTATCTGAAGTATATTCCACTGCAAGACAGCTCCTGTGAAACACTTAGGTCAGGACTTCTAATTGAGTACAGCCTTTGTGGAAGTCCTTTGCCTTAGATATCTTAATTCTAAAATTTCACAAAACTATGGTGCAGTAATATTCTGCAATAATCTTGCTACAGAGGATTAAAACATATTGGACAAATTAAATCAAATGCTCTAACCAAGAAAACTTTCAGTGATCTTAAAATGTATTATTCAAAAGGATAAAGGTAGGAAGGAGAGTGAGCCGCATAAAAATATCACCTTGGAAAGAAAGGAAAAAGATCTCATATAGCAAGGATACTTTTACTGACCCAAGAAAGGGGTGACAAAGAACAGAAATTACCGTCAGATATGGTAAAAGTAGGTATTTCTTTTAGACATGAGAAAATGAGTTGGCAAGATGAACGCATTTAGTGTGTACTGTGGTACAGATGGGAATACCAAAGGGTCTTGAACTTATCCTCGTAATAGTCTGGTTACTTAGTTAAACACCACTGGGTATAGATGAAATAACATGGAAAGGAAGTCCAACTCCTACTTTTGGAGATAACCGTATTTTAAATCTTCTCATAAACTGATTCTCTATCATCTAGCTAGTTCTCATTTTGGCCTCTTTTGCTGATATTGGAGCACTGATCCAGAATGTCTGTGCTCCAGCACTTAAACTTGTTTCCACTTTCCAGCATAAAATTACATATAACTACTTGTTCTTGTTAGCATACATAGTTTTTCTTTTTCTCTAGTGTTTACACCCTTCTCCATTGTCATATGTTTTTATAGCACAATCATTTGTCTCTTTCAGCTCTCATTTATTTGGCTAGGGAAAACTAGTTCTCTTAAGTTACCATTATAAAAATGCCTATTTTATTCTCTTCAAGCACACACAGACTTTCTTTGAATTTTTCTTTCTTCTCCATGGGCAGCTGAGCTATACGCAGTGCTCTAAATGGGTTTGGGGAAGTAGCCCTGGTGCTGTCCAGGCTCTCATGAAAATGACTCATCTCATAAATTCTGGAATACATTTGATCAAGAAAGCCTCCGTATTTCGTCAGAAAGAATCCTGATGTTTTTGCTTGGTCTCGCTTTATTTATCCAGTGAAAGTGGATTTTGCTCTTTGCTTTTATTTTGCAAAGCTTGAGTCAGTTTGACTTCTGGCAAATTCCTAAGACTTCTAAAACATGCATTTTGGGCTTGCCAGTTTTGGTCTTCTTTGCAAATTCTTTTTAGGCTTTTTTTCTTATTACTAGCATTCCTTTTGACACATACTGGTAGCTACTCTAGCTACTGCTACAGTGTTTCGGAATGGAGCTAAAAATGGGGATCTGGATCCTACATCAGTAGCACACTGCTCTCAAGAACTTGCCTTGAGAAAGCAGTCTCAAGCAGTGCAGGAAATTCCAAAAGGGGCATTTGCTGAGTTGCATGTGGCATAATGCTCAGATTGCTCAAACCTCTTGGGAAGCCAGCATTCGGGACTAGTCCTCCACTGGGATTCATTACCAGTTCAATGGCATTACATTCACAGTGTATTTTGCTGAACTCTCTGTTGGTTGTTGTGGGAGGATTGGCAAAGAATTGCTGAGAGAATGGAAATCTAGCTGAAGCACTAGAGCAACATAAAGGCTATAATAGGATTTTCTTTATTTTTTTTGCTAATGACTGGAAGTTGCCACCTGAAAGCAGGGCTGTTCTGTGTACTGGGATCCTATGGAGACCACAGCATACATGCAGCACCTAGCTACCTTGGCTCTGCCATGACAGACTGTACTGTAAAGCAGCAATGCTTATTTGGTCTGACTGTCATTTTGTGCTCTTTACAGAGAGGTTTCAGCTAAAGGTCACGGGAGAGCCACTGTATATTTTTTCTTCAAATAAAATCAATTGAAGGACCTAGAACACAATAAGTTATGTTCAGGACTGCACTTCCATGTATTCCCATTGGAGACCTATCAATGTGAACTAGCGCTGTTGGGAAATATCTCCAGCTACCCCAGTTAATCAATATCTGTTCATTATACTGTCTCTGATGAATATGGGTAAGGATTGGATAAGCATGAGTCAGGTGACTTAAAAATAACTGCTCCTCACATAAGATCAATAGAAGGAGTTTTTTTTCCAGTATCACTTCAGGCAAACTAATGTACCTTTTATCCTCCTCTCTTCTTACCACCCCTTGCTCATTGTTGGTATATCAACATCAGTGCAGGAGTGGCTTTATTAAATTAGTAGCCCTTAATCTACTGTCATACTGTCAACTCGCAGAGTGTGAACAAGCAGACAGCAAGTTTCAAGTGGCCCAGTGTGCTTCAAAGGGCTCTTACCCAAGCAGTTATCTCAGAACTGTGCCAAAAGAAGTCTTTCTGGGTACCTGCTAATATCTCTCCTCTGAGTATGAAACCCTGTGCTAGAAAAAAAATTGGTTTAGGGGAATTCATGCCAATTATAGATGTGTTATGACAGATTAAAATATTATAATTGTGCTTGGCTTCCATGCAGAACCACATTAACACATCTATGATATTTAATAACACAGGAGGATAACCACATGCCTCAACAAAGGTTGACTTTCCCCCAAAGTTGCTTAACTTTTTTTCTCCCTTCCTGCCTCTTTTTCCTGCCTCCTGAAATAAGGAGCTGCATGTTCTTGCAGTATTTTGGGGAAAAAAGGAAGGAAAAGTAAAGAAAAAAAGGAACAGGGTAAAAAGACAAAAAATACAGGAGAGAAAGAATATGTAAGTGGAGAAGGAGAAGGAGAAAGGAGAAGGAGAAAGGAGAAAGGAGAAGGAGAAGGAGAAGAAAGGAAACATGGAGTGCAAGGAGAAAAGGAAGGGAAGGTGCGGGAAGATGCGGGAAGGTGCGGGAAGAGAAGGTGTGGGAAGGGGCGGGAAGGGGCGGGAAGGGGCGGGAAGGGAAGGGAAGGGAAAAGGGTGGCATGTAATTTAATGACATGAAGCTGACAACTGCAAGTCAGTAATGGATTAAAGGCATTCAGCTCATTATTGAGCTGTTTATGTCAGGCTGATTAAAAACAGGCAAATGAAATAAACACTCTCAAGACTTTATTTAGTGGACCTGTGGCAGACATCTTGTATCCTCATAGCTCATGACTCTCAAATCATAAACTAAATTTAACCTGTGAAGTAGCTGGATCAGAAGGCGAGGTCCTGTTTTTAGAGCTAGATGTTTTGCAGAAAAATGGCTTTTTGCTGCAGTGGTGGCTGCTGCTGCCCAAGTTGTTGGCGAGCCACAGGGCCGAACCACAGCATTAAACTCATGGTGGGCCGGCTCAGAGGTTTGATATCTCCCTTGATTGTTAAGGTCAGCACCCACAGACCCTTGTGTTAACCACTCAGCTACAATTGGTTCATCGTTTCCCCGCCCCATTTTATGTATAAGCTCTTGAATATGCATCACCCTGTTGAATATGTATAAGTTCTAGAAAGTTCTCTGCTGTTCGATACCCCATTGGTTCCCCCCTCATTGCTCCCGCCCACCTTGTCTCTGATTGGTCCGTTTGTACTCTCCCCTCCCCTTTGCCTAAATCTGATTGGTTAATTGCACCCTATAAAGCCCCTGGACCCTCTTCTGTTAACGTCTTTTGTCACTGGGCCCTCTGCTGGAATAAACCCTTCAGAACCCATACAAAAGACCCCTCTCTGCCTCTTCATCTTCAGTGTGCACACCTGGACATAGCCGCTTGCATTTGGGCCTGTCATCGCTCCTGGGACTGTGAGTGTTTGCGTGGTGGCTCTGCAGCCCCTCCTGAGGGTCGCCGACCATGGACAGGGACCCCAGAGGTCTCTAGATCTGCGACAGACACTCGGGGAAGGTGCAGCACTGGTCCTTTCCCAGATACAGTGGCTTGCGTCAGCTCTTGGCTGTGCTGGGAGGGCTGAAGAAGAAAAGAGTTTAGGAAAATTCTAAATCCATCAGAGTGTATGTATTACTGACCAATAACTTTCCTCAGACTTACAGTTCACAGTGCTTAGCAAATTCTGGTTATTTGACCTTCACATCCCTTTCTTTGCCCACCCCCACATTCAGCTGGTGAGTCCAGTTGCCTCCATTTTGCTGATCAGGAAATGTGAGACAACCAAAAAAGTGTTACCGACTCTTGTCAAACACTGAGCAGGCTGTTTTCCAGTCCAGCTGATACTTCAGTGAGGGGCTCATTTGCAAGCAGATATCCATTCCCATTCAATCAAAGAGGACTGTACATGCTTGAAGTTCAGCACATACCCACATGCTTTGAGGCATCACCACCCCAGTGCTCAGCATTTTATGGCACTTAACAAGCTGAGTTTTATTTTGCTCTTCTCTTGTAGAATGAATGAATATGAATCATATTGGAACACCTTGTCTTGGACATGCTTGTAATATGACCTTTTTGTCTCTATGAGCACAGAGCAATGGACAAAACTATCCTATTATGAGACTATTTTCTTTCCTTTATTGATAAGAAGTGCAGTATGTAGAAAATTACTAGCACCATAAGAGCTCAGGATAAACCAAAAGCATTAACCCCAGAAGAATCTTGCTCATATTTTCCCAGCTGACACAGATGTCCCTTAGAAGCAAAACAAGATTTCTCAACAAAAGGAAGTATTCTGCCCTACAAATGGGTTTTCAAAACATCTCCCCTCACTACACCCTCTTCTAGTCAGCATGGAGCACAAAGCCAATCCCAAGGACTCGTAGTTGAATCCTTTAGTGATAAATTTGTATAGTAAACTCCTAGATTTACAGACAAAATTTGGTGGGGAGATACATTTGGCCGTGTCAAAGCATGAGAAAATTCATACCCAAACACTGAGATTAGTGGGCTGTGTACATCTGCTTTGAAAAGTGAAAAGAGGACTGAGCTACTACACCAAGTTAGAGTTGGGCAAGGCCTTTCACTTCCATTTCTTCATCTGTCAGACATACTTAAGTGTGAGCAATGTCCATCTTAAGGGTTTTTTGCAGACAGTCAGGTGACTGAATTAGTGAGGCTATAAGTTTCTGGATGCCACACTAAGTATGACATTTCTAGGGAAATGTGTACAAGCTAGGGGGCAAAACAACTATCTCCCTTCCAAAAAGATTTAACCTATTCAATTTCTGGGAAGTATGCAAACTCTTAAATGTAGTTTGCAGCTTTCAAACTACAAGAGGCTATGTGCAAACTTTGCAGGTGAGTGTCTTTCCATGACCATATGTCTTTCCATGGAAATGTGTATTGCTTGAATCAGTAAAAAATGAAGAAATTAAAGACAAAGAGACAAAAAGATCAGTGACTGATAAATCTTTAATATAAAAATTGTACAAGAATTTTGATACAAATTACAAGAGGTATTTGGACAAAGTATGAGTAAAACTCCATTTATATCCCCAAAACCTTATGCATTTTATGCAAAAGACATATTGTAGGACAGTTACAGTACAGAAAATACAAGAAAAGAAATGTCAAATTAAATCAGGACTTTTAATTCCCTCAGATTACTAATGGAAAAAACTTGTTTAGACTACATACAATATTTATGAAGCTACTAATGTCACGGTTATTAGATCAACATGATGCAAATTTTCGTATCCCCTTGTACAGCTATATTCCATAGTGCATGCTTTGGTTCTGCAGGCAGGACAGCAGAGCATTCATGTTTTGCTCACATTGAGATCAAACAGTGAAAATGAAAAGCCTCCTCTATTCCAAACAGAGAAAGACCTTTGTAAAAATGTCCATCAGGCCTCGACTCCACTCTTTCCGTGCCTGGCTGGGGTACCCCAGGAACATGTCTTGACAAAGTCCACTGGAACAAGCCCAGCTTTGCCAGCCATCAGCAAGCTCTCCATTCTCTACACAGCAGCCCCCTTGCTGCTGTTGGTGCATCGCTGGTTGGCACAGGGGGTTGCAGCCAGGCTGTGAGAGTCCTCTCATGCCTACTGAGAAAGGGGTTTCCAGGCTTTATGCCTCTGTGACTGAACACAATGCCAGACCCCTAAGAACTTCCAAATACATTAAGCTTTAAATCCAGTTTATCTCAGTTTACATCTCCACATGAACCACCCCCCCCCATTCAGGTACCCATCTTTCCAGTTCAGGAGAACTGAAACACTGTATAGGAAATCACTGTGTTTGACCTTCTGTGTTAAAATATCAACTGTGACAGTGAGCAAGAGCCTTCAGTCAAACAATGAAACTTCAAACCACTTCAACCAACCCTACAATGAGTTATTTGTATAGGTACAAACAGGTTGCAGTGGACTGCTTATGATAAGTAAAAGTGTGTGGAATTTCAGCCAGGGTAAATTTTGATTGTGTTCAGGTTCAGATAAACTTATTTGCATACCTGTTGCAGATACATTGCACTGGAACACAGATCACTCTTATAAACTGGAGGACAGGCAGGAGGCATGAACTGAGAACACAAATGCTGCCCATCAAACAACAGCCATATTCTGGGAAAGGAGCCCCATATGATATAGGAACCAAAGTTTGCACAAGAAAAAGCAGCATGCTGAATTTCGTATTCTTAAATAGCTAAGTGAAACACACACATGTAACAGTGGCCATTTTATTCATCTTGCCACTTTACAAACAGTAACCATTTTCACAGATGGAATGCATAAAACTTTCCGAAATGAAGAACACTAGGAGGATGTGTTACTTTTCTGAGAGAATTTTAATGAGACACTCTCTTGGAATGAGAGGAGAAGGGGTGGTAAAGAAAATGGGAAAATTAAAGATAATGGCTGAAGGTTGTACAAGGGTTTGTTTAAAAAAATATTTAAAAAAAATTTTCAAATGTAAAAGTATAATTGAAAAATAATGAATAAATCCGCCTTTGTACAGCTTAGGTGTCCCTGTTTATTCTGTAGGTCACCCGGTAAACTAAGAAGAACATCCTTAGAATCACAGTTCATGTGACAACTGTACCATTTCACAGGTGTAATTGGGGGGGATGCATTCTGCCCCATCAGTGTAGGAGGTGGTGGGGGGATGGGGGGCATGGAGATGTGAAAACATCTTGATCTGGATGTGACAACCGCATAATGCTCTCACACTCAGGCATGGACACGTGCACACACGACTGCCACCGGTGTGCCAGAGCTGCTGTTCATAGCCTCTTGCACTTCGTGGCAGAAGTGGACAGGTTGTGATTAACTATTGATGAGTTTGCCATCGTAACTGTGCATTATCCTCTGATCATTCTCAACCTTTTGTTTGACAATGGATGCCTTATAAAATCTTTATGCATCACTTAGCTAGTCTTGCTCTCTCTTTCTTCTCTAGAAATATAATTGCCCTGGATGCTTTTCTTAATTTTCCTAAAATAATTGTCTCCAAAGGTTTGAAGGGAGCAATGTACAAAATCTCTCTACACATTAAACATTTGCTCACTCAGGCTTCCTGTGCTTTTAAGTGCATGAGGAAATATATATATACACCTATGTAAGTGTGATGGAAATGATAGAATTTTGCTTACTTGTAATCTTCATTTTAAGGCTCCTTGTTCTAAGACTGTGTCTGTTTCTCCTTCTCTGTCACACTCACACTCACACACATATTCACACACAAAGGACACAAATGATTTCTTTGATCAGAAAGTCCTCAGTTTTCACAAACAGCCTTGGAAATGGTACAGCAAGAAAGGCTGCCCAAGCTCATCATCGCAGGTCAGCTCATCCGGCTGCTTCAACCTCCGTCAGTGCCATGTACACATGGAGTTGACAGGGGAGCAGAGTCTGGGCTCAGCCTTTAGACTTCTCATACAAACAGGCCTCAGGAATTTGTCTGCTGGTTTCACCCTTGTAGTTTCTGATGAACTCGGAAGGAAAAGGAGGGAAAAGATCAGTGACCTTTGACTGGTAAAAGACCTTAGCATATTTATGGTGGGCACCATCACCTCTGTTGCAGCAAACATCAAATTACCACATAGTGCTGTTGACAGCATTAGCATCCGGAATGAGCAAAGAGGTGCTGTAGCCAACTAATGCCATGAATTGATCCAAGGATATGAAAAACAACAAACTCCAAAATGGCTGTGTTTAGGTCTCTGGGTCTTGGGCTTTGTCTGAAACCTGTCTTTGACTTTTTGGTGCTGCACTGGCTGCCAGCACTGTTCAACTCACAGTACCAATGCTCACAGGTACACACAGGACTGGTGTTACAATCTCGGCATGGGAATGCTGTGGACCCTGCAAGGAAAGCACGCTTCAGCAGCTGCTCTGCCTACTTGAATTTTCAACTGCTATGCAGCAGTCAGAAAGCATACAATTAAGAGGAAGGGGAGTGCCTGCAGCCAGGTACACTGGCCTTCATGCACTTAAAATTTCTTAAAACATAGCATGTGCTCTCAAGTTACTTCACTGTAAAACTCGCTCTCTTCTGATGGCCCTGTCTGAGAAGCACTTCTAGAGCCTGTACTTTTAGCAGTGTTCTTGCAAATGAAGGTATAAATCAGAAAAAACTCCTCCTTGCATGAGGACAGCAGATTGTGTCTCAGATACACTTTTCTAACACTTTATAGAAGTTCACACTGACCTCAGCAGAAGATGCTCCTATCACAATAGAATAGGATATAGGGAATTGGCATCCATGATAGGAATCCAAGAGGATGAGACTGCTCTGAAATTTGCCCAGGGATGGGCTAAACCAGTTAAAAAAAATAAACTGCACATCCTGTTTGGCACTGAACTTATGCAGCAAGACATGTAGCAAATTCAAACAACTATTTCTAGCAGGCACAGTATGGCTTATGCCAATACACAGCAATTAGTTGCTACATAAGCAGACAAAAGTGCCATTACAGACAGTATTTCTCAGCTGACCTTTTGCTAAGAAGCCATCTTGTTACTGTCTACCTGATAGCTCGATAGAGCAGCCAGTGGCAGCCTTGGGCTTCCCAAAGACAAATCAAAGTGCTCCAGATGGGACTTCCCTTCACTCAGTGCAGATGTGTGTGCATGCTTGTATGTGTGTGTGTCTGCGTGTGTGTGTGTGTGTGTTAGGGAATGGGGAGGAAAGGCTGATTCTTATACTCAATTTTGCCTTCACAGGGGATAAACAGGCAATTACACATCCTTTTATATTTGATGGCCAAGTGCTGAACTTGAAAGCACGCTATTAGTTTGTGTCCCTTCAGGGCCAGTGCAATAAGTAGCCAGGAGAGCTGGGGCTAAGGAAGAGAGGGTGTTGTCTGCTGTTAGTGTGACAGTCTTGTCAGCAGCATTCACATTACTGGAAGGTAATAAAGTGACAAGTAAGTTATTAGAAAGATATGAGGTGAAATTGAACTGAAGCTTCTTTCTGCTCAGCTCAGTTTTTTTCCTGCTTTGTAATGGGCCACTATTTGTTACAAAACAAGCCTTGTCTTGAGATCTTATATAAAAAAAGAAATATTTATTCTTTGCAGGAAAGGTCACATGAATTTACAACATCACACTTTAAAGGAGAGGAATGGGAAAATAGTTTCATGACAACTACAGCTGCTATTTAAAAAAACACAGTGTCATCATAATGAACAATAATACTGGCAAAAGTCAGAGGACTTGTCAAAAACGTGTCCATTTTTTAACCCTTTGGTGGTCCAGAACCATTTTCATTTAAGTGTCAGTGCCAAGCATAACAGCAACAGTATTGGGATATACATGATCAATACCTTGATCAAAAAATCAAAGCTGTCATTCAATATCATGACTTGAACAGAGAACACAAGCCACACAAGACTGGTTAACTACAGACTCAAGATAATACTACTTATGTAAAATAGTTGCTGCTTCACACTGTTACAGCCATTTTAAAGGCAGTGATAATGCTGCAATGTTGGCAGGAAGAGACAGAAACCATGAGACTGGAACAGACATGTATTTGGGCAAACATGTGGGTGAAAGGTTCAGTCCATCATATGATGTTGCTTTGTTCCTGAAGTAGAAATGGGTATGGAAAAGAGTTCCTTTTATGTCCCTACAGAATGGGAGGAAAAAGCCCAACTCATCATGTGGCAACAGCAGGATATGCTGATGCTTATCTAGCAAAGTAGCACTACAGTCACTGTTTTGTTGAGTTACTATAGCAGCAAAGTCTTTTTCTTATGTCACTACATAAGAAAAAAAAACAAAACTAAGAAGGAACTGAAATATACCAGCTGCCATCATGTGTCTGCCACTCACCTTTTCCCCACAGAGAACTCCTGCTGCTTCCTTGCCCTTAGTACAGACACCTTTGCTTCTCTTTTGAAATAAAAAGAGTAATTCTGTTAACCCAAAGAGAAAAGTGACAAAAACATTTTGGGGACTGAAGAAGAAGTAACAGTTCTGTTCATGTACGTGGCAAAAAAACTTAGAGGAGCATGTGTGCGCTCCTTGACGATACACTTTCCCTTCCTCAATATTTACTCTGCCACCAATGTTGCTGTAAAAATGTCCTGCAGAATTTGAGTACAGATAAATTTCTAAAAAGATGTCCTATTTTCTGACAGCTGCTGACATCCTTAATGACCACCATGTGAAAAATGGGTCCATATCAAACATTTTGATTTTAAAATATCATACTCATTGAAGGAGAAATTTTTGGAACTAAATCCCTGGTCTTGAAAATGGTTCCTATCTCTGGAACAGATCAGACCTTGAATTATCATATTTCTGAGCTTTCATGATACCCACACAGTTCCTTGTCTTGTTGCTTTTACATTCCTACCCCATATATTTAGCGATGTTAGATTCTTAACTGGGTTGAGAAGGCTAAAACTCAGGGAAAACTCAAGTGGATCCTGGCAGCCCCACTTCCTATTAATTGTACTAGACCAGATCAACTGAGGTACTGACCACTGCTGGCAGCTACTCCACTGTTTAAAACCTAACTCTACTAATTTTCCCTAAACAGTTCCTTTTTGGGGGATTGAATGGGAACATATAGGTAATGGAAAATGTATAAACTTGTAGAACAGGCAGAGGAAATACACTTTCAGTTCCACAACAGAAGGGAGGGAGAGAGGGAAGAAGGGAGGTGGGGAGGGAAGAAGGCAGGAAGGAAGGAAGGCAGGCAGGAAGGAAGGAAAATACACTGAAGTTTACCCATGATGCACAATTTCTTCTGTGTAAAGTATCTACAGATCCCTAGGAAACATACAAGTTTTATGAGCTGTCATGAAAAGCCTTTGAGAGAACTTTTAAGAGCAGTGTCCATGTGCTATTAGGATTTTTAATCTATACCTTTCATATTCAAATTGAGTTGTGACTCAGTGACAGAGTGCTTATACCTTGTGTGCACGACTACAGTGTCACCACAGAGTCAGCTACAGTTTAAAAGGCAAGGTTAAAATCTCAGGCAACAAATGTACCTGGTTGAGATATAGCTCAGAAAAATTGCCTAAATATTTTAAGGGGTGCAAAAAATATTTATGAGTTAAATTAGCTCTTTACTAATACCAGCTAATTAGTCCTCGCAGGAGCACACTTATGGGCAAGATCATATTAGTATAGTGATATTTTAACTGACTGAAACATAAATGGATAAGTGATGTGACATGTGTGAGACTAAACAGTGAGAAGGGGCTAGCAGGGGTGTTAAAACTCATGGTTTCCATTCTCGTGCTTTGACTGTGCTGTTTTCCTTCCAAATTTTCATACAGTTTTTCAAAAGATACCTAGTGATTAACCATTATCATATGCTTTCCTGACACACCATACCCCCCAACCCTCCCAATGAAAAGAAAAACTCCTAAACAACCTCCAGACAAATAGTTCTGTTTCTAAAGGAGGTTCAGTACAGATATTTTCTAATCACAGACAAAACTTTTTGATATTTACAGAAAAATACAACTACCTTGAATAAAACAATGAAACCATGTGGAAAGAGTGACCACAGTAACTATAGGAACCAAAAAAGAAGGAACAAACTCCATGTAAAAGGAAGAGTATTTTCCTCAAAGTTGGTCTAGTTCTTGCAAAATGGTTTAGACTGACAGGTTTGGAAACCAAAGGGATAGCCACAAGTTTGTGATAACATAAGCAACTGCACAATACTTATCATGTCATCACACCATTACAGGCCATGTTCTGTGCTGAAGAGATGAGACGTTTGGTCATTATTCTTACTGCACTCTGGGTCTCTGCTGAGATCACCCAGAAATGCTACTTTCAGTAAAACCAAGCTGCTACGCCACAGCCCCTTTATGAATTTTTCAGATAACGTCAGATACAAATTCCACCACAGGAACAATTCAAATACACATTCTCATAGAGATGCATGCTAAGTCGCAAGGAGGGAAATGCCATTCAATTCAATGTAAGTGTAAGTGCCCTTCTAAAAAAAAGGCTGTTCTGCCATTAGTAACACTAGCAATGAATAAACTACTTTTGCCTAGATTTGCCTAAAAATAACAGTGAGTAGTATTCTGTCCACAAGACAGAGATGATCTCTCCTACATAGCTTAAGCAAAATCTGAATGAAATTAAAGAGTAGGACTTGTGAGCTTCTAACAATGTTTGGAAGTTTGTCCCTTTTTCCTTACTTTTTAGAATGTGTTGTTCAATTTTGTGTAATAAACAGGCAATTTTTTTTCTTCTATGTCAATAGAACCTGATGAATTTATCTACAGATGATGCTTAAATTTCCAAACAAGTTTACCAAACCCATTTGACCTCTAACAGAAACAGAGTGAAATGAGAATGCTGAACAGTGATTCATTCAGTGAGGAATTATTTATATACCTCAAATGTGTTTTTCATTAAAAATTGTATTTATTTATACCATGCATACTACAAAAGAGTGGGGTTTTTTCTGTATATAATTCAATTTTTGTTCTTTTATTTTTTAGACTTTCCATATTACTTGTTCCTATTAGCCTGGGAGGAGAGATGAGATTGCAGTACAGGTAACACTACAAAGGTTCTTGCGTTTTGGAAGAATGCACCCTTACTGTTCTAATTTCTCTTTCTCACAAACACACTGAGCTTGCACAACATAAAACAAAGCAAAGCAGATCTCTCCACTCAGTTTAACAAGGCAAAGTAGTTGAGACTTTGAAGAAAATAAAAAAAAGATGAAAGAAGAATGTCAGTGAAACAGCTTACTTTTTTTGCTATAAAGTTTCTTTTTGTTAAACCAGAAGGTAAATTTTCCTTACAGTTTCTGTGGAATCCACAAATGTTTTCAGGGCTTCATGAGTGTACAGAATAAAAAAAATGATCAGAGGCTTGTAACTCATAGGAACATAGTGAGAATTCATTTAGAAATATTTTTCTTTTATTTTCTACAATTGGAAATACTGATTTATTAGATATTGATTCCTGCTTTTGGAAACAAAAATACTGAAATGCATAAAAAGTACTAAAAAAGAGGAAATCTATATTAAGAGTTTCCTCCAGAAAACGTAAGAGGAGTTAAGTACTCAAGTGGACATAAAAAGTAAGAATAATCAAAATGCACAGCAAAACAATACAGCGACAAGCTGAAACAATGGAGCATTTCTGACTTTGCTAAGAAGAATAATGTTTTGGGTCAGTAAATACAGAAAAGGAACACATTCTCACTGAACGAATATTTTATTGTATGCTGAAATATCCCTTGGGGGTTTGTTTGTTTCTTTTTGCTTTTGTTATTGTTATTCGTTTTGTAAAGAAAAGAGTCTACAACACACATCCTAATGGCTTTGGCTGTAGATTGAGCTTAAGTAAATACCATCCCTCAGTCAGTATGTTGTGGTAACGAAGGCTGCCAGTGTGGTTTACCAGCTCAAGCAACATGTGTAAACACCGGAAATAAAAAAATTCAGAGGGCAGCCTCCTTTCTCTCTGCCTTTCTCAACTGCTTGTTCCTTCTCTGTCTCCTGGTCGTGCTTGCTCTCTTGCTCACTATCTTTCTTGGACTTTTGTTATTTTCTGACAAATCATGCGAGTGAAACACAAAACATTAACACAACTAGACATCCTTTTTCTCTGTCTTCTAATTTTATCCAAAGGGAAAGTTACCCAATAAAAAGTCCAGCATATGTTTTCAGAGCTACTAAGTGCTTCTGCCATTAATTTCTTTTGATTGCTTCTATAAAACATGCCTTAATCGTACTACAGCACTTTCCATTGCAAAAAAGACAACTTTACAGAACGACATAGTTAACATTATTTCCCTGTTCCTTTTGATTTTTTTTCAAACACCACAAAAATCCAGGCTATAATAAGAAGCACACAAAATTATATTCATCTTTGTTCTGTGACAAGTAGTATCAGCATTTATATCCCCAAATATTATGCATGTTTGACAAAAAAAAGTTTCTACTGGTTCACATGACACAATTCTGGTTTTTTTTTTCTTTTATGCAATGTAGTATATAAGGAATAAGGATGCACTATTGTTTCTAGTAATAATTGGCACTTGAAAAAAGCACCAAGAATTCTGTATTTCACTTTACCCCTTTTCCCTCCCCAGTATTTTTTTTTGTGTGTAGTCCAAAAACTACAACTGTGGTTATGGTGAATAACTACATTTTCTTTTTTCAAAATGTGTGCAAAGTTGGCACTTTTGTATTAACACTAAACACTAATACTCTTTGTTTGGCATTCATGCCCTCATACTGACCAGATCACTTTTATCTAAGTGTATTTTTTTTAAAGACACTTACTGAAAATATGGCAATAGTTTAAGGAAAAAAAAAGCATGGATATTATTACACATCCCCTTGTAGTGTACGAAAAAGTGCATGACTGGATTTATGTAATAGTACAAGACAAAAAAACTGTATCAAATCAGGTACTGTAAAGCATGCCAGCACCTCTGTATTACTTATATCTAGCAGGTAGTTAAAACAAGACCGTGGTTCTTTTAAAAATGTGCATTAAAGCTAACATAAATGAGTAAAACTAGCCAGCAAACTATTTTTCCTGCTTATCTAACAGCTGTATGTAACTGTAAAAATTAAGCAAAAAAAATTAGAGTTAAACCACCATCAATACAATTGTTTTACATCATAGGCCTGTCAAGGCTCAATATATATATACAAGTGTAACAGCCATGCTTAGTAGAACGTTATCCCCAATGCTTAGAAGACACAAAGACAACTAAGTAGATTGTTTTTTCTTTCTCTTTTTGTTTGTTTGCAATTTTTTTGTGTTTTTGGGGGGTTTTTGTGTGTTTTTTTTTCTTTTTTTTTGTTCATTTGTTTTGGTTTGGTTCGGTTTTTTTTGTTATTTTTGTTCTTTTTTTTTCAGGCAAAAGTTATGGGTAGAACAAACTGTCTCTCTGGAGATGACCAAGAACATTCTAACAGAACTAGGGACAACTACAAGTTTTCTGTTAATTTGGGTGGTTTTTTGTTGTTTGTTTGTTTTTGTTTGCTTTTTTCCGTGCAGGATCTCTTCCCCCAAATTAAAGGTCCTAGCTTTTTGTTTTTATTTAAAAAAAAAAAAAAAAAGAAAAAAAACCCCAACAACCAACAAAGGGGAAAAAAGCACCTGGTGTTTCTTTCTTTTGCTAAAAAAGAAAAGAAAAAATTATATATATATATGTATATTTATGTGTGTGTGAATATATATATATACACATATATATATATATAAAGGGAGACTGTATATGGCAGTTCAGATGTAGTGGGCCCTCTCTGAGAGCTGGCATTATGCTGTGTCCATCCTTGACCTAATCTACTGAAGTGAAAGGAATGTTTTTATGCAGATTGGGGTTCTGGCTGTGCCGATTTCGGCTACGGACAGAGGAGAACATCATGTTGCACCCAGGGACTTTGCACTTGTGCATTTCTCGCAAGTGCACTGTTTTATAGTGCACTCTGAGGGTTCCCTTGTTGCTGTACATTTTGTGGCAAATGTTACACATTATCCCACCGTTGCTCACCGAAACACTGTTGAACATGAGGGATCCTGGGACATCGGTGCCCATACCTACAGCTAAGGCAGGGGCATCTGCTTTGTGGGCAGATTCCCCGCTGTCACTTGCCCCATCGACGTCGTCCAGGAGAATACCCTCATCGCTTCCTGCATCAGATTCTCTTGAGGAATGGATACTGCTGCTAGACTGGATGCTGGAGGTGGTGCTCAGGTCTAGTACCATATAGTCTTCTGCCATGCCCCTGCCGTACCCATTCATATGGGAATCCTCAGTACCAGCAGGCGAGGATGTGTCTTCCCTTATGTCAAGCCCCATCTGATGCTGAGCGCCATATATCTTCACCAAAAATTCATCGCGGAGGTCCTTACTAAGAGAAGGCTGTGAAGTGTCCAAGCCCATGTCATCCAGTTCTTTGGTCAACAGTTTACGGTGCAGGTTTATGTTAGCACTGTGTCTGGGAAAGGAAGAGGGAAGGGAGAAAAGGAAAAATGTACAGTATTTTTGATTAAACATACAGTCATCAAGCACCAAATCCAAATTCTGATTTATTGATAATTTTTCATAAAAATATCTCCTATCCATGTTGCTTGGAAATTTCAGTCTTTCTATAAGTGGACAAATTGCAACATAAAAACTAAACAAAACAAGCAAATTCCCCCCTTACTGTTTTTCTTGTCAGCTGCTGCTCCTCAGCATTAGTCCCCAACAGCAGCTACAGCCCTTTTATTTGAAATTTACAAAATAATAAATTGCACTAGCAGAAAATGCAAAATGCTCTTCTTGATTCCTAAATCCCTGCTGACTTTCCTTCTCTTCAAGAAGCAAAAATATTAATATATGAAAAATATGTATGTGTGTCTATCTATGTCTTACTCTGGACCCGTGTCTTTAGCTATTTATCCATCCATCCATCCATAAAAGTATGTTTATATTTATATATATATGTACTCACATAACTCTGTAAGTGAAATATAGCAGGAGAGTAAAATAAAAGTAACTGAATAATGCATTGTCAGAGGTCCTGATTCTGGTGATTTAATTCTCACATAAAGGGATTCAGAGTCAGGCCAAACCAAAATGGAGAAGACTTGAAAGGTTTAAGAGAACAAGTCTTTGAAATTCACATGTAAGTTTCTGAAAATCTTAGACAAAGTTGGTGGTTTCATCCTTCTAGGTTTTCACTGCCACTCTTCCCTGTCCTTTTCCCTGTATTGTCTGTATGTAGTGCTGATTGACTCAAGCAGTGTAGTGTCCAGTAAAAAAACCCTATTAATGGCAGTGAGAATTTTGCCCCAAATAAATCAAAAAACTTAAGTGTGGGTTTGGTTTAGGTATTTGCTGAAGTTACTGCAGATATTCAAGACAATGGAAAACTGTCACTGATGGAAGTGGGTTTTGAACCAGATCCTGAGAGATGCAAATTAAAATACTCTCAAGTGTTTTGATCTTGGACCTGGGCCTTTGCTCTCAAGAAATAAAGCTCTATATTTGCAAACAATGTAAGCCTTTGGGTTAGTAAATGTGTAAAATAGCCTATTATTTGAAATACTGCATTCTACTCTCCACTTTTGGCATTGGCTTTATTCATCCATTGCAGTAGAACCTCACTGATTTGTAGTAGTGTCAGGAAACCCTCTTTGAAAAACTGCATTTTCTGAATTAATGATGCAACCAACAAACATGACAGACATCAAAGACCTCTGACCACAGAACATGCTCGTTTTGCTGAAGTGCTTAAGTATAAGAAATCAGTGTAAAGTTTTCAGTAACAGAAAACTTTAGGGTTCAGTTTTCAGACTGTGCAGCATTGCTGAGGAAATGACAAATATTTATTCAGTTTCTTTGGAGGGTGACTTGATTTTTGAGTCAGCAAAAAAGAATTAGCGAAGTTCTACTGCATAACATTCTTTGCAAGCTAAGGACCCAAACCCGCAATTTACAACATGCAGACTCACCAGTCTGTCTGCCCATTATAAATTGCAGATCAGAGCCCAAATGTAGGAGGGAAAAGAAGGGGGGGGTGGGGTGGGGAGCGGGAGAAGGGTAGGGAAAGAGAGAGAGAAAGAGAGAATTTTAACATAGGAATAGCTTAATTTGCAAAAAAAGCACTAGGTATAAAATTGGCATGGGAAGACATAACAATGATCAAATATTTTACAGACATTCAGATCCTACATTAACAAAAAAGGGAGAAGAGGAACAATAGCTATTAGCAATATTTCCTTATTGGAAGCTTTTATTTTAAGAAACCCTTTGAAACATACCTCTCAACCAACTGAAGTCCAAAACACGGTACAGCAGTACAATGCAAATAAATAAAGCAAATGCAAAAGTAGGAAGATTAAATTGATGTGGAGTAAATCTCTGTAATTTTCTAACACGTACTTTGTGATTCATTTATCTGTTGCATGTAACTTAAGGGAATAAACAAACAGCAGTAGAACTGATCTGTCCCACTCACCTGCAAATGCAGGTAACTCTTTTCTGACATAAAACTGATACTGAAATAGAGTTTCATTGAACTGTGTGTGCTTGGTATGCAATTATTCCAGTAAGGGGGCGGTCTAGAATAGAGGATTTCTCTCCTAATGAGAGACAGTTGAGAGGTATGGGCAAGGGTGGAAAAAGTGGAGAGTATTTCTTGCTTTTGTCCCACATGGGAAATACTCCTTTCACACAAGCAAGTATAGCACCATTGCTTTTTTGAGGCATAGAAGTGTAATTATGCATATCCCCACACTGCACTTAGGAAGGCTGAGCTTACCTTGTGATAAGATCAGCTTTCTAATCTTTTGCTAAATTGAGATCACAAAAGAGAGAGAGAGGAGAGGAGAAAAGAGAAAGAAAGGGGGAGGGGGAGGAGAGAGAGAGAGAAAGAGAGAGAGAGAGAGAGAGAGAACAAATTCACATTCCAATCCAGACATATCTGGTTAAAAAAAAAATATCTGAAACCAATAAAACACAGACTTTAAAAAAAGTCTTGACTGTGAAACTGTTTTTTGTCAGCTGTAATATCACTTATACTGTTGTCCTGATGGATACTGACTCAATCACACAATACAGAAAACATAAAGCAAGTTAATCAAAGCATATTCACACCATCCCCATTATTATCCACAAATGAGTTCTGAACATATGCATGCAGTGTGCACATACATGAATGATAAACAGTAGTCCTGACGGTCCCTTGCCTTCCTGGTTTCAGATGGAATGTAGCTCCATGTAAAGTTGCTAAGTGCAGTACAGGAAACGCTTACTGTGAAGGCCTGTCCACACTGACCAGAGTTATTAAATGACCGTAAAAGCACATTTGTGCTTATCATCATAAGGCTAACTGCAAACTATTCATAAAGTTCTCAGGTGTATACTTATAATTTCTCCCCCTCTCTCCCCTCCTCACTCCTGTGTTACGGGAATTTGTTTCAGCATACAAGCTAGTCAGGGTAACTGTAACTGTTGCTTCCATGCATCCGTGCTTACGATTTCCTTGGTTTGCTGCTGAGAAAAACAACAGTCAGGCATGCAGTGAAAATAACTTCAGCATTCTCTAAATGAAGAGATAAGAATAAATTGCCAAGTTAAAGAGGGGCCACCAAGCCCCAGATAGACAGAGGCCATTCTGAGAAAGACCAGTGTAAGGATGCAAACTCTGCTGATGCTCTGATAAGAAGAGATGCCTCCCTTATTCAATTCTCTTACAGCAGTAGCAATCAGTAATCTAGTTAAAGTATGTACCAGCCCATAATATCTGTCAGGCAAACGATGTGCAGAAATGTGCGGACCAGTTCTGGCACTCTGCTCAGTAGTGTCCCTTTTCCGCTGTCAGCAGTACTGTTGGATTCTCCTAATATAATTACATTGACTTTTATTCAATTAAGTGCCATTCCTAGCCTTAAAAAGAAGCTACTTTATCAATTGATTCAGGTGTAATGCAATAATAAAGATGAACTCATGGCAGTGCATTAGCTCTGCTGTTCATAACTTCTGAACATAGGTTCATTCATAGCAGTCGATTTCCATTATGCAACCACAGTTCAAAAGAATTGATTCCTTTACATTCATTTCTTAATCTATTTCACTTGTGTTTAATATCGTCCCTAAATATCATATGCGAAAACATTCTGGTGGAGAAGGAGGAATGAATTGTGAAAATTCATTTATTTAGACACTGAAATTTTGAAATCTTATTAAAAACCCCAGAGTCTCGGACCCCCTTCTCCATACCAAGCAGAGATTTTTCCATCCTAATCCAACTCTTTCTCCTCTGCTTTGTCACTCTCAAACCCTAGGAAGCCCCCTACGAGCCCTCAGCCAATGCTAACCACCTGTCATCTTGTTCATCTGCTCCTCCCCATGACACCTGCAGTTTCTTGCTTCAGCTATTCTGTTCTCTGATGTGATTTACAAAGCTGCTTACCTCTTCCTCCTCCAGATACTGCTCCCAGGTATGTGTGAACAATGGTCCCTGAGTAAGCTGAGGCACAGCTTGGGCAGAGTGATTTGTGCCAGTGCATGTACACTGCCATCAAACAGACAGAGAATCCTGAAGTAAAATATGCCAAAACCTGCTGAGCTTCAGCTTGCCATGGCTTCATTATTCCTCATACCCAAGCTAGCTAATTTAAGGCCATCTCTGGTGCCTTTTGCGCTGCAATTGCTGCTGTATCTGCAGGGAAAAGAACTTAAAGAACATGAATGATTGGCAGAAGTATATAAATGTGTGTATGAAACAAAATATTTGGCCTAATTAAATCCTTTGAATGCCTCTGGACTTCCTAGATTGCTTATTGGTACATCAACTACCAGAATAGCATTTGATCCTCACAGTGGAAATGTTGTGTAAAGGCAACTGGTGATTGAAGTCTTCCAGACAGAAATACGTCAAATGAGTTTAACTAAACGCGTGTCTCACTCTACTTCTGTTACTATACCTACCCGCTCCTAGGCAACAAGGGATGGTGAAGAGGTTTAGTTCTGAAAATAAACATCTGTTTAGCTCTGTACTACATCAGATACCCTTAAAAATGAGAAGAGTATTTTTCCAAGATGTTTTGAAATGTAGCTTGTTGTGGCAAGAAGTTTGAGCAAATTCTAGGATGCAGAATAACTGATTTTTTGACATAAATACCACTCTTTTTTCAGGTTGCTATTAATTAATTGTATATATGGAAGGCGAAAGTGTGTGCCAAGTCCTCACTAGAGTGAATTTGGCTGTAAGAATGGAGCAGTGCTGCCGTGCGGATGATAATGATGGTACACATGAAATCTCTGGTTGTGGTGAAGTGTCAATCTATGAGTTCACCACTGCCTTTTCAGACAGGAATTTCGGCAGCAGTGCAATGCAGAATCCTACAGCAGTTACAGCAGCTCCCTGACTCTGGGCGTGATCCCACTGGTGGTAGTATTTTCCTTCTCTTATGAAGTTCATGGAAGTATTCCTCCTTCACTAGAATTCATTGTTGATTCCACCCCACCTACTACTAGCAAGCTTCTTAGTGACAGATGCACTATGCACCAACAGAAGGAAGGGGATTAGAAGCCTAGGAAATATGGTCAATTAAATGCACATTCTACTTACACAGATCATAAATCCAGACTGGGATCTCTTCAGCAGTTTCTTTCTACACTTGTCAATGAATCTGATTTTGTTAATTTACTGTCCATTTGTTGGAAAGAAAAAATTTAATGGCCACTTTAGTTTAGTTTATTTTTATTTAGTCAGTCTTTTAATTTCATTTTGAAATGAGTGAGAAGGAATTTATCAGAGTAGAATTTGTCCTGGTATAGAAATTGGCATGAATCCTATGGATGACTCAAGGCCAAATTTGGATGCACCCATAGCTGCAGTCCTATCTGCACTGGGGCACACCTCATCTCTGATGCACAGAGCAGAGTTAGAGAATTTGGATTATAAAGAGCACTGTTTATTTAGAATCAAGCATTATAGAGGGCACAAAACCAACTGCATGAAAAATTAGGTTGAATGTGTTCGCAGTTCAGGACAGGACAGGTTGTCAAAAATTAAACATATAGCATTATTTTCTTAGTTATTTTAGCAAGAGAAAATGTGTGATTGTACTTAAATATTATGGGATGAGAGAGAAAAAGAGAGTGAGAATGAAAGAGAAACACAGTTGTTAGGGCAGTCAGTTAGGGATTATGGGAACCCACTTTCCACTGCTTGATGCAGTGAGACAGAAAAGCCAAGACAATTGATCTCCCAGTTAAATGTCCTAGCTACTGGCCCCTTGCTTCTCCTTGGCTGACAATAAGCGACAAAGTTCCCTGATAAAGATCTCAGTCAACCATCAAAGTATACTGTATTGTTCATTAAAATTCTGAAACAAACCATTTCAACATTTCCAGTTGTACCCAGCCACAACTGTTCTTCCTATGTTTCCAAGAAAGCCACCGTCCCAGTTTTGGACATGTCAGATATTCTGAAAATGCCTTTTCTGGCAAACACATGATTTGATAAATTAATACTCCCTAGCCCTAGCACTCTAACACTGCAAAGAAATCACAAACAGAACATGACAGCAGGAGGCCTTCAGTCTTTGGTCAGCTTTGTTTTAAGATCAATAAGTGATCCCAGCATTAAGTAACACAATAAAATTATATTTTGAGACTTAATGCATGTAAAGACAACATAAAATTATTTTCTGACAAATTAAGTTTTTTCCAAGTGATAGTAGGTTTGGGGGTTTTTTTTGTTTTTAAAGAAGACAGAAGCTACTACTGGGTTACGAAACCTAAAACCACACAATCTTCAGCAGTTCGAAGAAGGTTTTGTTAGAAAATCAAAGGTCAGAACACAATTGTCTGCTGGTTTATGTACAAATTGACAAACCTCTTATTAAAGTTGGATATGGAAGTAACTGCTCTGGTTGTACAGGGCCATAAAAGCTATCCTCCTGCACTACTTAGTTTAAAACTAAGCTCTGTCAGTCTGATTTAAAATATTATAAACAATGAAACTTTCATTATACCTCCTGTGAGACTTTTTCCACACATATTTTCAGCTCAGTATTCAGCCTACATTTTTACCTATAATAAAATGTTAAAGGAAAGTTTTCTTTTTAACTCTTCACCTCAAAGACAAAGAGAATTAAGATTTACAATTTGTTTTAAATTTTCACATGATTTTAGTTGCTAACGCAATTTGGTAATATGACAAATTATTGTGGTCTTACCTCAGTTTCATGTCCCTTTCCTGCTTTTTTAAGCCTGGAACTCATAGAAAGGCCCATAATATGTGAACATTACAGAAAGTAAACCCAGAATTTTATGCTTTCTCAGAATCTCTGCAGACTGAAAGTGCTGAGTTTCATGCAGCTAAAATCAAAGAACCAGAAAGTAAGACTCTGTCTAAATATAACAGTGTACATATTTATGAGAAAGATATGGCCTCAATTCTGATATTTCTTCAAGAAAGAAACAGCAATAATTTCCCCCATTTGCTTAAGAGAATCAACAATAAAACAGTTCCTGGAATTTAATTAGTAATGAAAATTGTTAAAGAAATTATTTTCTCACTTACTGTTCTAATTTTGCCACTCCATCAGCAGTTTTTGATACAGGTTTTGTTTTGTTTTGGGATTCTTTTTCAATTAAAAAGAAAAAAAAAATCCATAAATCTAAGCAAAGATAATAATGATTCGAAATCCTCATCTGACCTAAATTATAAAATCCACATTTATCTGAACAGGGACAAGGTTTAAGTCTGTACACTAGTGCTTCCATGTATTTGATCATATTTAATTTGCCTCTAAATGTAAGGGGAAAAGTAGGTATAGGGGCTAGACTTCAGAAGGAGTCAAGGAAAAAATACTATGCTACCTGATAAAACCATGGCATTTCTACATGAACAGGGTAACAGCATGAGTTCTTGAGGCCTGAAATTGCATAGAATCTGAAAAATATTAACCTTTCATAGGAAGAAAATCCAAAAGGTAAAGTACAGTTCAGCATCTATTAAAAAAAGCAAAAAAACCCCAGTGCTTATTAAATACAGGAAATAAAGGACAAGCAAGTTCTTGCAAATTAAAGATGTGGAGCCCAGTCATTTCAATCCCTTTCAATATGAAACAAATCACTCACACTGGTCACGAAGACAGCTCCCTCTACACTCAAATTATTCACTTGAAGATAAGCTCCCATCAAACTCTTTAGGGGTTTAACTAATTTACTGCACAGATACGGCACGTCTGTTGTAATAACAGGTAGGATGTATTGGGGTCGACCATTTATCAGAATTAGACTTCTTTTTTCAATTCACAGTGAATTATGCTGCCTACACTGCTCCTCTTTCTCAGAGCTTCCCATCCCCTTACGGCCCCTAATGTGGCAGGCAAACAAAATTGACAGTCTCATCTTGTCAACAAGGGGTGATTCTCCTGAGAAGCCATTTAACTTTGCAGAGGAAGCAATGTATTAATGTGCCTGTCCCAGGAATGTTAATCATCTTCAAGCTCCCTCTAACTTTGACATGAACAAAATCACCAAATTTGTTTACTAAATGAATCGTAATATGCTAATAAGAGAGCATGACATATATGGTGAAGCCAAACAGATGGTTTGTTTACTCCACTTTGCAACTTTATAAATGTTGTAACTCTGAAGATGTTAGTGAGAATTATTGGTTTGTTGGCAGTGGCAAACATGCCTTTTGCATACCTAATCCACAGTTAGAGTCAGAAAACAATTTATCATCACCATGGAATGCATAAAAAATGTTAATGCAGTGATAGCATTTAGGAAGGCAGGATAGTTGACTGTGTGGGCAAATACTCAGGTTAAATATGAAACTGATATTTGATGGGAACGTTTGCTATCAAATAATAATAAAAAAAAAAAATCTGTCAGGTTTGGGATACTTGAGAGGTCCGATAATTCAGTGCATACCTGTTGAGGTGTTTAGTGAAACAGTCCTTATGGTGTGAACAGAATTACACTTTCACAACTGTTGTGTGTGCTCAGAACCATTGAGGTTATGTCACACTCTTAAATTATTACTATTGTTGTCCATTAAAGATCAAAAGATGTTACAAACAAAAAGCACAACGACTGGTGTACTTGCCAAATTTACTCAGAAACGATCAAAACTGTGTTACAACATTTCAACCTCTCACTTTACTAGCTGCCTGGAAGCAAAACAGACTCATTACAAAATAGCCAGCACTCTTGTCTAATATCTGGACTGGTTGAGAAAGTTTAGAATAAGAGGATTTATCTGACAGAATATTTTCTGAGTGGACTAAGACAGTGTCACAATGTTACATGCACAAGAAGGTCATTATACATATGACAAAGTCCTTTGATGGGCATAACAGGTGCTCAGCACCACTGACTATCACTCCAAAGCTGTTTCTACAATCTACACAAACTCTGCAGAAAAGTTTAGCTGCTGCAGTGCACTGCAGTCATGCATTAAGTCCTCATATCCACTGTGTTGAAGTATTTCCTGGTCCTTGACACAAGGTGTATTTTCCCTTAAGAAATACTGAAGGGATTAAGAATACATGCATTAACATTTATTTTCAAACCTAAATCATCTAAATATTATATGATCCAAATTTTGTAATCAGAAGTTTTCATCCTTCATTTCATTTTACTCTTACAGCCAAATGTGATAATTTTGCAAGTTTTTACACAAACAGACCCTCCAGTTCAGCATCCCACTCATGAATGTTACTGAACTACAAGTTTCAGTAAATGCAGAAATAAAAATAAAATTCAGGCAGAACTCCTAGCTTTCCCCAACTCTGCTTTCAAACCAAATCTTTTCTTTCCGATGTTGATGCACGGCAACACATTATCTCATGGTTTGCTTAGAAGATTTTCAGACTCTTTACTGATTGAACCTCAAGTTCAAAATAATAATAAAACCTGAGATCCAGTGACAGTTATGCATGATTTCAGGTTCCACAGCAAATCTGTAAACCATTTATTTTTGGTCAAAATACAATAGTAATTCTCATTCCTAACGTTTGTTTGTCTAAAAACTCTGGTTTATTTATATAATGCCAGAGGAAATATAAAACCAAATATGATGTGGCATTTCAACAGGGTTCCTTTATTAGTAATTTTACATTACTAAATAAGTACCCCTATCAGGTCAACTGATAGCTGATTATCCTACAACCTCCCTTCATTGATGCCCCAACTCCTCAGTAATTTCTATCCTCTGAGATTCTTCCATACATGCTATTGTCAGCATTTATTAAATTCTCAACTTTTTACTCATCCACAAGAGAACGTGCAAAGATATCTAAGTTCAGCTTGCTGTCCAAGGATTATTTTGGAAGAAACATTAACGGCCGTCCCAGCCTGGCGCTTATATCTCATTTGAAACATCTACTCATTCCTGACCAACAAAGAAAATTTCAATAAAGTACTTTTACTGGTTTAACAGCAGTGAGCTCCTGGGATTGTCAAAGTGCTCAGTCTTTTCCGAGGAGAGAAGGAATCAGCAGCTCAAATATAATTAACCTTCCATTCTCAATGCAAACTGCCACGCACAGGAGCTCTGCAGTCTATTAGTGAAGTTATAACGGCCAACAGGCAGAGGCAAAATTGGTCAAAAAGTTGGCTGCTGCTGTCATATTTTTAGAATTATGATTAATGACACTAATAATGTGGATGATTACTGATATGTGTATCTCCTGCAGTTTATCATATTGCACTGGCTGCCTACGTCCACAATAAACATGATGCTATCATTTACCTCTTTATTGAAGGCAATCCTTCTCTTGAAGGAGCACATTCTAATTACTTTGTAATGTTTTATGTCTTAAACATTTTGCAGCTCTGGACCTTGCCAACTGCTTCATGTCTACCATTGATTAATTACAGAATGTTTAATCAAAATTTAGAACCTAATGCAGTCATTTATGAATGTGCTGCAGTGCCAAGATAGTTAGGCTGCCGTCCCAAGCTTGGAGAGTGCTGGGTTCAAAATTAAATCCCAGAAATCTGGAAGATGCCAAAGATTTTTACCTCAAGTGATTCGAGTTTAAAAATCTTACTTCAGTTGATGAATGACAGGCACCCACTCAAAACGGAAGGTCTTTGTTGTGTATGTATGTGTGCTTGCATGTTCCTATCACATTTTTCTTCTTTAAATGTCTTCATTTTTCTCTTTATGCCATTGTTGCTGCAGTTGCAGCCCCTTTACAAGCCTTCCTTGCTGCTAAAGCTCTTGCAAACACCAGTCAAGAGAGTGTAGTTTTGAAGTGGTTAAACGAGTGAAAAATAATTTGCAGGGACAAATACATAAGTTTTTTTTTAATGTGGATTTTTATGGTACTGTCATACAACCATTCACCGTTGAAGTTAAGTGTTTTTTTAATACCATTACTGAACTGCTGAAATGGATGCTAATATAGCTTGGAGTGCTAATGTCAAATCCTGGTAATAAAAAAGACAGACTGCTGAATGAAATAATTTCAAGTAAAAAATAGAACAAAAGTGCTCTCACTCTCGCTCTACACTTTTATTGAATTGGGACTGACTGAGCCAATTGCTTTAGAAGTCTGTAAAACACAATTACTAGTGAGCTGACTGACCCAGCAGTGCCCCTTCTGTGACAGAACAGACTAAAAAGGCTGCAGAATTAGTGCTGTTCCCCTATCTGGCTATCAGACCTGAGAGACACCCAGTGCAGGATCTGTTATCCTTCCTTCCAGGGCCCCTCCTCATGAAATCCTGGTTCTCAGTCTTGCATAATATATAATCTGCGTGCATCGTTTTCTTGAAACAAGGGCTCATTTACCTTCTGAGAGGGAATCCAAGTTCTCTTTCTATCCATTGTATTTTTACATCCTTATCTAATAACATATTGTATGTCTTTCTTTCAGTACACGCATCCACAGACACACATATACATGTTTAGTCTATTTTTATTTCCACATATTGTGTATAAAACACAAAAGTACAACCTAAGGTTTACAGGCAGCAAAATTAACTATGTCCCATTTGTATTTTCAGTTGCAAGTGGCTGAACTGTAATTGCTTTCTTTATTCTGGCATAACAAAGAAAAGGAGAGAGAATGAGGAAGAGGGAAAGAAAGGAAAAAAAAAGTATTGAACTAGAAATGTGAAACACTTTTCCCTAGTTAATAAAATAAGCAATAAAGTTTGAAAAGCACTAGAATCAAAATCAGTAACATTGGAAATAACAACGTATAAACCCTATAATTTACATCTTGTGTTTCAGACTCATGTAGTTTGACACAGACATACAGCTTGGGGCTTTCTTCCCCCTTTTTATTCAAAAAAAAAAAAAAAAAAAAAAAGGAAAACCAAAGTGACAGCAAAAAATATCTTCTTATTACAATCTTACCCTTTCTTTCTCTCCCCCTGCTTTCCCCATACAAAACAAACCATTTTACATTTATACACAATGCCAACAAAGTCCTGCATTTCTTTCTCTTTTATGAGTGCGTACATTTCTGGCAAATCTAAAACTCTTTCATTTCTCTTCCAGGTCCATTTATATGAAGCTTGAAGGTGCCTCATGGCAAAAATGTTAAATTATTTCTTAGACAGATCTTTTAAAGCAATGCTATTCAGGGCAAGCTTAAATGTGAAATAAACTCTTAATTAAAAAAAAATAATAAAAAAAGGTTTGCTTAGCACATGGCAAACTGCTCATTTAAAAGATGTTGCTGGAAAGCAGGAAGCACTACAAAAAGCCTTAGATTTTCTTTAGAAGTAGTCAGCCTAAAACTGTTGTCAGGAAATATCCAGTGTTTGCCATTAAAAGGTCAACTTGTGATGAGCCATAAGTGGTATCTCACCTGAGGTATTCCTGTGTTACCTCAGGCCCCAAAAGACCATCTGAGGTACCTCTAGAGGTGCCATTAGAGAACATTTTATGTGTACGTGCTGGACGTGAATGAGGGTTTTCTACTGAAGTACTACAGCATAACATCACAAATACTGGTACATGATGCGTGGCACTGCTTGCCTGAAGAGACAAAGGACAGCAAACGGCAAGTCCTGCAGGTCAGGATTAAGGGGTAGTGAAAAGCTGTGCACAGTGTCTTGCAGTGCACTTGCAGTGCCTATACAGTGGTCTCTTACTTGACACTGTGGAGCACTTAAATCTCATTCATAACTCCGTGTGCCTTCCTTCAGGATCCCCCTGAGATAAGTAGTGAGCAGTATGTTTAGCTTTACCCCTAATACTTTCTAACTGAACAGTGTATTTCTGAGACCACAGGCTCTACTTCACAGATTTGCTTTTACTCCCTGTCATATTTGCTAATGACTAGCAGCTTGTATAATCATAAAAAAAATACCCCAGATTTAGAGAAGGTAGATTTTGTGGGTTTTTTTACCCAGCACCTAAATTGCCAACTATTTTTGAGTAATATCTTTTACTAAGACATATTTCAGTGGAAAACCCTCCCATCTCACCTGTCTCATTAGCAAAGACCTATTTTGTCAAAAAGCAGTGGAACAGAAATCCAAATCATCTTTGTTTTACCATATTGATCACCTGCTACATAATTGTACCTCAAAATACATTTTGAAATGTCAGCCTCTGTCTAGATATACTGATAGGACTGGCACACTATCATCCAAAAAATGTTGTAGCTATTTGGAGTCATCTACACCTGGTAAATTTTCCCTCTTTCAGTTTTTGGGGGGGTATTTGTTGGGGGTTTTTTGGTATAGTTTTATTTTTTGTTTGTTTGTTTGTGTTTGGGTTTGCTTGTTTGTTTGTTTTTGCTTGTAGGACTTGCCTCACCAATTTTCTTACTCACATTAATTCGTATATGTCCCAACACAGTCACTCAGTTCATGTTCCAATGAATGAAACAGCTCAAATCTAGGGGAAAGAGCAGCATTGTCATTATGGGGAAAAGCAAATGGTCTCAGCAAATAATCTTTGGTCAGGGTATAAGATCTATGAAAAGTTTGCTTCTTGAATTGAAAGCTTCTGTTTTCAAACAGACATGCACAGCTGGCAAATGAATGGATCATGAATGTATGTAAGACAGCATTTACCTGCCTGAGTGTCTCTGTCCTTCACTGAGAGCTGTAAATCCAAAGAGCAGTAAACACAGTGCCACAAATTCCTGCCACAAATGTGTTTCCCTCACCCTTCACTATTTCTCCCCAGACTCCTACACCTAAGAAGACCACATCTCTCAAGTTGCAGTGTCTTGTTCCACCCAGACTTTTGGAAGTAGTGTCCTGGTGTTATCTTCTATCTGTAAAGTACAGCTTCCTCCCCTGTAGCAGAAATCTTATAGCCTTCTGCTGCTAAGTTTAAAAGAACAGCTAGGGCCTTTCCTTGTGAGAACTAATGTGAGTAGATGTTTTATTTAACCCACTTCCAAAAGACTCTAGGGAAGATGGGACATCTTCATATATGGGGTACAGCTTTACATTTACTCAGATGAATGGAAAATAATTGTCTTCCACTCTCTGAAAGATTGGTGATTCTTCCAGTTATTTCCTAGGAACCTAGGGGCAACCAGGATATTATGACAGGCCTTCATGTTCCCAGTCCTGTCTTCCCGAATAAACTTGTTCACCAAACAGAAAACACACAGAACTTATGTAGGAAACTTGGACAAAACACATTAAACATTTACACTATTTGTCATAACACATACCAGGGGAAGATATTGCTCAATACATGTTTTTCTTTTGGCTAGTCTTTTCAATGTTTTACTTATGCTTCCCACCTATGTTAATTCTGGTGTAGCAGTTTGTTTAAATAAGCTTTTCAGGTCACTGAAAATACCTTGGCTTATTTGCAAGTTCACATAAAAATGAGACTTCTTGAACTGCACGAAAAACTGTATTCTCCCTCCCTAAGTGATATAATTTTGTATACCAAAGCAGAACAAAATAATGTAGACAGCAGGTTGTTTTAAAAAACAACCACCACCTCCAATTCAGACCCCAAACAAATGACTGTATGTAGCTGGAAAAAAACTCCCTCCACACCAGAACTGAGCCTTCAATATTTACTTACATAAGTAGCCTCGTGCTTCAATTTATCTACTTTCTTTCAAGTACTATTTAAAAATCTTATGAAGACATTTTTTCTATGCATTCTAGTTTTAATTCTGCTTCTCCTGTTCACATTGGTGAGTATGCAATATGACAGGCAGTCTGTGTTCAACATGACTACTCATGGAAGAGGTTAGATCAGTAGATCTGTGTTAGGGGTGGCACAAAATGTTTCTTTATGATACAGCTTCTCCTGGGTAAGGAAGAGTTATGTGAACATTAGCAATGACACAAATCTTAGTGTCTCTGCAAGAGAAAACCTAATGGTTCATTCAGTTGTATTGGATATGCAGCTAGTCTCTTCATGAACTGCATCACATCCAGAAACAATAGTACAGGTGTAAAATGTGTTTGTATTTTTAAAAATTTATCAGATATCATTTTTGTCTCTTGACAAATGGTTCATCAAACACCTAATGTCTTAAAACCGGATTTCCTTGTTCTTATTGGAGGAAATTCAAGTTGTATATGACAGCTAATTATATTTGGGGAATTACAGGAATAATTACCATGGACAGAGGCAAAGTATTTTATTTCTTGGAGCTGGAATTGAGTGCATTTATAGAAAATAATTCTCTAAAAAGTTATCTGTAGAAGATTCTAAGCCTGGTAGGATGATGAAAAAATGGGTACTGTTGTGTCAAGGAGGTGATAACAGGAGGCAGGTAACAGCTTTCTCACATCTTCACCTCCCTTGATAATGTATGCAGTGGCTCATCATAGGTAACTGATGTTAATTTATTCAAGCACACCTGTACAGGGCTGGAAGTCAGGTAGCCAGACAAAAAGTATGCCTCTGCTTTTTCAATACAGCTACCCAGAGGCCCATATCTGCACAAATTTAGTTCTGGAAACATCAGCAGGTTTTAATAAACCACCTACAGATGTCTTGCTCCATACAAATCAAGGAGTTTACATTTTTAAATCTGGACTGATTTAACTTGCAATCAAATGGCATGATCACACTTGGCATCAATAGTTGCCTCATATTTATTTATAAGTCACCCTGAGCAGATATTATTTTGTTTTTAAATTTATTCATGGGGCTCAATTACTTTTCCCATCTTGTAGAACACACACGCACATACACACATGCACACGCATATGCATGCATGCTCACTTTTTGAGAAAACTTAAACCTACAAGAAAAACCCGAGCAATGAATAGTTCTACTAAAGTAGCAGACAGACAAAATGAAAAGTTTTTGCTTTGGTCCTCCGGACAGGTACACTCAGAATTAATTTATTTTCCATGCTTTGAGAGACAGGAAAACATGGTGACCTATTGTTATAAGTGTTGTGTCCTAGTTTAAAACCCACTGATTTTAATAGTGTCAGTACTGAGGTGAAATGGGGATTTAGGATGCACTAAGTCTAACTGAGAAGATGGCTCTATGTCCCCTCAAAAAAAAAAAAAAAAAAAAAGGCAGTTTCTCAATGAGACCTGATGAAGGCAAAAGGCCCACCTGTCACCTCTTTCATCACTGGTTTTGACCACAAAATCCTTGGCTCTTATAGGTGGGAGACCAAAATGAAGCCAACTGCTCTAAGTTGCACCATTCAGACCTTTACCTCTGGATGTGCTCTTCAACACAGACTTAGATGAAACTTTGGCATTACTGTCCCCTTTGGTCAGGAAATAATTCTTCCCTGCTCCCATCCACACGTCTCCTTCACAGTTCAGGATCATTCCTTGAGCAGCTGTACCTCAGTTCTGACTGGATTAACCACACCTATCTCTTTGTAAGGCAAACTCACTGTCTGCTGGGACAAGACTCACAGATGAGGCTGGGAGAGAGATCAGAGGGGAATCTAAGCACTGTGGCCACTGGCCCTTTCTTCTCACTTGCAGGAAAGACCTTCTCTGACTCCAGAGAGAATTCATTCCTCAAGGACAAATCTTTCCATTCAAGTGCTCATTTCTCAAGGGAACTTACCTTCTTCCCATCTCTCTCTTTTACATCTAAAAAGTTACTTGAAAAGATGTCTTTCTGTTCAAAAGGAGGCTTATGACACTGTTTCTGACAAAATTTTTAATATGGTCTCTTTCCCTATTTAATCTCCATTGTCCTTCTGCAACAAGACATAGCCTGAACATCATGTCTTTAGAAGAAAGTACATCTGAAGTAAATATAAGAACAGAAATGGATGAACAGCTAATTCAGGAAGTGGTTGTTGAAGTATGGAAGGAAAAGTGGTTTACTCAAGTCTAGTGCTTCTAGGAAAAGAAAGTCAGACAGTCTTCTCTGAGGGAAAGACCAAAGGTCTAGGTATTAAAGCTGATTTAATGAGTGATGTTACTTGTCGCTTAGAAGAATGATGAAAATAGATGCTTTTAAAAAAAATCTAGGCTCAGTAGAACTTGACTATTTGAAAGCAATAATGTTTAATTTTTAGAAGGGATAACAAAATTACTCGGTCATTTACAGTAAGGAACAGGACCTTACTTTGCTTTCCTTCCTCCTGAATTGAAAAAAACACATGTGAAGTGAGACTCTGAAATCTTCTGGTTATCTTGACCCTAACTTGCAAGGACTAGCAGTGGTTAGCCAAAGATCTCAGAGGATATTCCAGCATTTCAGGCAGAGGATATTTATGCAGGTGTTGACCTTGGCACAAATGATGTAGGAATGGTAAAGCTAGATTTGGTCAACCTTAGCACAAATTGCTACAGGATGCTTTCTATGAAGAGGGGGGTTGCAGCTCTGACACAGATAAAACCCCTCCTTCATCAAAGCAGCACTGCTTTTGCTCCTGATGTGATCTGCTGCTTCTGGTAACAAGCAGTCTGTATCACAACCCCTCCTTTCCAAAGCCCATTTTACAGTAGCTCCACCCGCTGTCAACAATTTGGAGTTATGTGTATGTACAGGGCAGGGAGAATATCTGATTAACCTTTGATTAACTAGAGTTGCATTGGAAAAGGACTTAAGCCAAATTAGATGCCTCGAAAGGAAACAAAAAGGGTCAGCCAATGTTATCTATTTCCACTTAAACTTGTATTTTATTACAGAACATAGTTAGAGTTGTGAGTTTTAGATATCTAACTAGTTATAATAGGATTAATAATATAATTAATTCAATGCTAGTAATAGGCTTAATAAAATGACAAAAAAGGATAAAAACTTTACAAGACTGTAAGGTATGGAATAGCTAGAACTCTGAGTTCATTAAGGAGATAGTACTGAAAGTACTGAAAAAAAATTTCATTTTAATTTTCAAAGCAAAGACACTCTAGCTAATCAAAGATTATGTGAGTGACTCACAACAGAAGCAAATCACAGAGACTTTTGTAATTAATCCAAAATGGGACACAAATCCATTTCAAATATTATCCAGGAGTTATTACTGTGTGCTGTAGGTAGCTAACTCTTAGTTCTCATGCAGCAATTGTTAGCAAAATGCTGTGGAGTTTTTAAGTGAAATTGATTTAAGTGGCTGGAAGAAATACTCACTTTGCAATGCTATTAATCTAGTTATCCAGTTACCTTTTTGGTGCTTTCCATAATCTGAAAAGATAGGAATTGTATCTACTGTCTCTCTCAAAAAAAAAAATTCAAAAGGAAGATCAGAAAAAAACCTAAAACAAATTGAATAGAAAAATTTTGGGGGTAATTAAAGAGTTTGCAAAAGATCCCTAAACAAACCAACAAAGCAAAGAAACAAAAACAAACAAAAAACCACCCCCCAACAAACACAAAAAACCCCCCTAACACCACATAAAAAAAAAAAAAAAGGGAGAGAATGTATTAATTTAAATTTTACTTCCTAACTTTATATTTAACAAAACTGCCTTATATTTGACAAAGTATTAGAAAATATTACTTAAATTCTTCATCTGCTTTCTTTGACATGCTGTACATATGCTTTCATTTCTGCACATTTCTAGATATTGCACTTCTGGATAAAAATGGGAAGTCCGGGGAAGCATTGTATATGTTTCTTGCTCAAGTATCTAAAAGAATTATAACAAACCATGAGAGAATTTCCTGGTTCTTTCAAGGCATTTCCTGACTACTGTTGCAAAACAAAAGTGATAAACAACTAACAAAAATTAAAAGGGCACACAAATTGTACCACACCTTTGAATTTTTTGAATTACAGAACCATTCTTAAATCTTTGCAATTAAAGGATATAATATGCCTACAAATGTCTTTTGTCCCAGGTGCAATACATAACTGAATCATATTCTGAATGTTACTAATGGAATGATGTAAAAAGATGGCCTTGTATGCCTTACACAATTCAAAATGATATGCAAATAATAATTTTATCTTTAAATATGCAGTCTGCATTTTAAGATACTTAATCAGTTTTTTATTTCATGCTTGCTTTCAATAATCTTAGAGGAGTATCCTATGTAGTTCACAAAAAAAATTCAAAATATGCCCTATTTTCAGGTTCTTGTCTCAGAAATATTTTATGTATGTCATCACAGTCACTCTTTCTTAGAACATCTAAATTTTTACTATGCTAACTATATTACTACCTTGATCTTTCAATGTGTTACTGCTGAAATTTATTACACCACGTGAAGTTCCAAATCCTAATGCTGGTCAGCTCTTTCTTCACATGCTCAATGCAAAGCTGTTTTGTGTAGTGCACGACTCATTTTTCATAATTCATTTGAGGAAACAGACTGACCAAACCAAATTCTTGACTAACAAAGATTGTGATTTCAGGAACTGAAAGGGGTTGCACACATCTAAACTCAGCAGAGATTATGCCACTGACTCACATACTTCCCTTGTCAAATTCAAGACTCATGAAATTTATCAGCACACAGCAAGAAAAGGAGTCTCAATTTAGATTTACCTGCTTTGTATCCAGTAGTTTCAACCTATTGAAATGCAAACTTCCTAGACTGTCCTTCTTAGGTGTTTTGAATTTGTATTCTTATGTTTGTTCATATTTTTCTGTTTAGTGGATTTCATACATGATAAGAGAAGACATGAGATATTTGGGGACTGTATTCTTCATCAAAAGAGTGAATTTTGGCTCCTCAGTATCCTTAACACTAACTTGCTTTCATTTTATAAGATGTGATACATTCCCTTTCAAACCACATCAATTTCAATGAAAAAAATACAAAAAAAATCAGGAGCTGTGTGTGAAATGTTTAGCTAGGTTTAATTTCCTCCCTGTGTCTGCTGAATTTTTACAGCCTAATGAAAAAATATTAAACACAAGGAAAGGAAAAGAGGTGACCCCATTTCACCATTACTCCACGAACCAGAGAGATTTTGTTATGTGACAATATGATCATCAAATGAGAGAGCTTTTATCCACAAGTATGAAATAAACGTGTTATGCTATCGCCTTGACAAATTCCATTTATATTACATTTTCCTTAGGAATCAAAAAGAACAGTCTATAAAAAAACCAAACAAAACCCCAAAACCAAAAAAGAACCCCCTAAACCAAAGAGTTTATGGACCAGCTGCTTCTGTTTAAGCCCAACTGCTTTTGTAATGATGCAGCATAGCTCGGGCATGATGTCATGTGAAGGGCCAGCAGAATATACCCTGGTTGATCTTAAAAATATGTAGGGAAGCTTCTCCTCTCTGAATGTGCATAGTTTCCACTGGTGGAGAAGGGAGTTGTTCACATGCAGAAAAAAATAAAGTAGACTAAATGACTATAGTGGATAGAGATGTGTGTAGGTTCTACTAAAGAAACAGACAATGATTTTCTTAATATTTACTTGTTCTCACTACAACATAGCACCTAGTTTTAAAAATTAAAGATAATAAAGAACAACCTTCCAGTGCTTCTTGTTTGCTTTTGTATGACCCTATGAGGATGGAAATCATTCCAGTTCTTCTTTACCTATCTCCATCTATTCACTCAAACATCCATCCTCCTTTCCCCTCCTTCCTAGTTCCATGTTTTGATTTGCATGCAAGGAGATATTTGTATTGTATATAATTTACTATACACTTAATAGAAGGTTTTCTTGTTTTAAATGTTACAGGGAGAAGAAAATAAATATAATGAGGTCTGTAGCTTATAAACACAAGTACATGTGTTCACACGAATATAGAAAGTATAATGATATTTATTATCTAGCCAGTCACTTTAGAGGATGGCACAATATATACCATTCTGAATGCCAAGGAACAATGAAAATCTTAAAATGATAAATCCCTTTCAATGTCATGGGAACACAATTGTCACTTGTCATTACTGTGCATCTCTCTATTTCTTCATACAGCCTAAACTGCCTATTCTTCCATAATTCAACACATTTAATAATGCAGAAAATCAATTAATATTTACTGACCTGTCTCTGCTTCTCCGTGATGGGAACGCAGCGTTACAGCCAGCCACTGTGCAGACATGCATCTCTTTTAAATGAACATTTCGGTAGTGAAGCTTCACACTGTAGGAACTCTTGAAACTTTTCTTGCAAACATAGCAGATCTTGGGATCTGGGCTGGAGCACATTTCACCTTCTGGGGAGAACTTCTGAGGGCTGCTGTAGTTGAATGTAGAAGCAAAACTTTCATGAAGAGCAGCCATACTGGCACTGCCTCCATTGTACAGTCCATATTGGCTCATATAGAACATATCATATGTAGGGTCTGTATACTCTTCCTTCACCTTAATGACATCCTGGTTGGAAGAGTCATTGTGGTTTTCATCTGGTCTGTCACTGTGCATCATAGATTTTTCACCAGGTTCGTGGAGGCGATCATCGCCTTCCAGGGATTCTTCACACAATTTGGGCTCTGATGACTCTGACTCATTTTCATAGTCTCTCTCATGTTCCTGGTCTTCTGATGTCATGCTGTCTGCCCTTCTTATGTCTGGTCTGGACATACATCTGCTTCTGTCACTTTTGGAAAAGTCTTTCACAGACAGGCCTGGGCTCATTTCCTCCTGAGAATGGCAGTGATTGTCATGACCAATGTCATTCACCATCGTGCTCCTGTCATTCACCTCTTCGTCTTCATCATCAAACTCATCAGCAGTGTCAATAACTTCCTTTTCAATTTTAACTGGCATGCTTGACTTCCTTGGCTTCTTCTTGGGGGCAAGGTCTGCATTGGGCTCTGGGGTGGGCATCAACACTGAAGGTACCGATGACTCCGAAGGAGGAGGGGGATGCTGCTCCATGCCACTCACTGCTGGTATTATGGGACTGGTTGGGAGTGAGGTTGGAGGACTCACCATCTCTCCAGGAGTAAGTAAATTTCTGTAAAAAGGAGGAACGGGTTGGACAGTCTTTAAAGCCGGGAAGACCAGCTGACTGGGAAGAGGGTTCTGTAGTACCGGGTCTAGAGGGGGAGTGGTAAACCCCATCGGTGGACGCCCAGGGCTTGTTAAAGTTAGGCTGGATTTTGTACTTGCTATGACAGGAGTGGCGGCACCTGATGTAGCACGAATTAGATCTTTGTCACGGTTATTCCTTAGCATAGGCATGTGGAGGCGGGGATTTGGGTTAGCACTGTGGCGATTGCGGCTTCTAAGAGAGCTGAAGACCATATTGCAGCCTTCAATAGTGCATCGATGCTTGATTTTCAGGTGCACAGCATTGTAGTGGATTTTAAGAGTACCTTTGTCATAGAAAGTTTTGCCACATGCATTGCAAAACACTCTTCCTTTCCTGGAGGCTGACCCCATTCTCCTCATTCTGTGAATTCGGAATGAGCTTTTTGTGTGTTCTGTTTTTGATAAATCGTTGACTGGCGTAGGCGTTTGAACAGGAGAGACACAGGCTGGCTCAGTTTTGGGCTCCACATTTGTGATGCTGGTCAAAGCATTCCTGCTGGATGCTTGCTCATTCTTGAAAGGCGTAGGGGAAACTTCAGATTCACTGCTCTCATTATATTCATTTTGGGTCGTAAGGCTTGGTTCACGGAGCCTCATTGCTGGCTGTTCCAGCAGGAGGCCATTTGGAGGCAGCCCCAGCAGTGGAGCAGAGACTGGATTTATGTACTGGAATGGAAGCAGGAATGCAAGGCTATTCGGGATGTTTTCAAAATGATGAATGCTAGAAGGGTTGCTATTCTCCAGGTGAGCAAGGAGACTTGGGCTCCTGGTGCGATTATTGCTTTCAATAAAAGTCCTTATATCTGAATCTGTCTTTGAAGATGGCACAGCCACAGCCTGCCCTTCTTTTTCTTGAATTGCCATCAGCTCCACGATAGATTTCGTTTCTCCAAATCTCAGGAACTGCTGAAGGGTAATGATCTCTTCTTCCCTGGACATGATGGCCCAGCGGTCCAGCACCTTGCCTGCAGCATCCTAGAGGCCATATCAAAGAAACAACAAAGACAAACACAAAGAAAAAACTTATTGATTCTGCATAATTACTGAAGAAGGTGCTCTGCTGCCTGAACATGAAACACTATGCTCAAAAAACAAGATGCAAACAGTGTTAATAGAACTTGACCAAAAAATACAAACTTTCCATCCATGCTGTAATTAGAGTCACAGTTAGAAAACCAGATTGAGTTTAATAATGTCAGAGTAACAAAATGTAGACCCTGGGACTCTGTGATCTAAAATGCTTTCAGTACTTTTATTTTAACAACAGTGATCTCTGTAGAACGCTACTGTTTAGAATACATTAGTAAAACATGAACTGCTGCTGTGCACACCACTGTAAAATACAAAAAATTGTACCTTAATCACTATTAAATGGTAACACTATTAGAAAGAGCTAAATAAATGCATTTGATAGATGTCGTCCTTAAATACAAGCAGATATAAGACTGAAGTAATTTATAGGCCATTTCACAGGAAACTTTGATGCAAGGCAAAATGTCTTAAAAATAGCACATAACACTTGTACCTTAATCCTTTTTTTCCTGGTCTATTACTGGCAATTGATTGTAAGCTTGCAATCTTGGTATGGTTTAGACTTGAGAGATTACTTTTTTTGTAGCCTTGTTATAAATGACAGTTAAAAATATCTAAAAAGTAAGGATCTGATGGATGTAGATAGCATAAATGTGTAAAAATGTTGTCTCTTAACATTGCCTTCTGATAGCAAGGGAAAAATCCAGAGAGAATACACATCAGTAATCACTAGACTATCTGTTGTTAAATATACATTAAAAAGCATTTCACACTTTCATTTTTGCTAGTAAGCATGAGATTTGCCTGAAGGTAGGACTTAAAAATTCTGCAATGTAATGTCAGGCAATCCATTCCAGCAAGTATTGATAACATATTAAAATACTTATATAATGAATACATCATTTTATTGGCAATCTTTCCTTTTGGGCAAATGCTGGACATAACATTAGCACAGTAACTATAACCAACAAGAAATGTGGAAGGCCATCAAACCAGATTTATTCCAATGCTTCCTCATGCATTAAACAGTTTGAAAGCCTTACAGGACACACCACCATACTGCCTCTGATATTTTTACATCTGAGTCTTAGGTTCCGAACCTTATCTGAAGACTTTGGACTACACATTATTGCAAAAACCATTAACTTTTGTTTGATTATGAAGTCTGAAAATACCTTTCTTCCCCTCCAGCCCCTTTACCCCCTGGATTTATTTTTTTTTTATTAAATTAATTAATTATTTTCAGTCTTCAGAGGATTGATTCTTCTCTTCCCTCACATTTCCTAGAGCACTGAAAAATATAATTTTGCAATTTCAAATACTAAAGCATGCATTTAATTAGTTACAGTTGGTTTTATTGTTTCAGTCCGGACACGTTCAGTTCAGCTCACCTCTCTGGGTATAAAGTTAACGCCAAAGGTTAAGGCCATGTATGTTTCGGTACCTTAGATACAACTACAGAATCTTTAGAAGTGCTCCACACACGAACATTAACAATCAAACCCTGAAAGACAGTGAAACCCTCAACAGCAAATAGCTTGGAAAATCTTACCCAGCTGACCCAGATGGAAAGCCTCAAAACCCATCTACGTGTAGAAAATGTTCAGTCTGTATTTACAGTGATGAACCAAACATCATGATGCAGATGCTAGTTTTGGTTTGCAGCATTAGTCAGGAAATGTCCCCACCTCTGAACACCCATAAGCACAGTGGACATCTTTGATTTCTATGTTCTTACAGTTCTTGATGTAGCAGTATTTTACAGGCAGTCAGCCATCCAGAACATCAAAATTCCCTCCCAACAAGAAAAACAAGAGAATCACAACAAAACCTAAATTGGATGAGGGGTGGAAGGAAAAAAACACCAAGCCATAAAAAAATTAAAGGACAGGTTTATATTTTAAAGCTCCAATATTGTGTTTGGGTTTTTTCCACCCAAATAACTTCAGCTATTCTCCTCTTGGGTAAGATCTAAAGTTTGTTACATCTACTTCAATTCCTACATGGAACTGCAAAACCAGACTTGGTTCAGATTTTGATCCTCCAGGCCTTCGCTGTCACATCTGACCTGATCTATCTGCACACATTTCCCATCCCAAATCACAAATATTAATTCCTTCTAACTGTAACTTTGCTTACATGTATTGAATTAGGATTCCTGTCTGCCGCCAGCTGCAGGCTGCTTTGTAATGTACTACTGCTACATTTTATTTTGTTTTTGTTTTAATTTGTAAATCACTCACAAGCTTATGTAACAGATGGATGCTTTACAAAACCGGGTATGTAAGTAAATAAAAGGTAATCACAGCTAGCACAACAATAACTCATGAGAATAGTAGGTAGAGATCCTGTAACAGACTCCCACATGTAAGGGGAAGGCGGTGTCACACAGTCCCTCCCTGATGGCAGCACAGGCAGCTCTCTGCATACACAGAACAGGCAGGCAAGCATCTAAATGGAGGGGGTCCCTGTGTGCTTTGAGGGAACTATTCCACATCTTAACTGGGCAAAGCTGGCACTTATCTACATGAGTTATCTCTTGATGAGACACTACCACCCTTTGTTTCATTTTGTTTAAGAATTTACGATGAGGAGTACCAGACCTTCACCAGCTGTAAGTCCCACTGATCAGAGAAACTGGCAGTCAAGGGTGTGATAGTCATGTAGTTACCTTTGCTGTCATAAAAAAAAGCAGGTAATCAGAAAGTTGCTCTTAAATAATCCTTGTCTACTCCTACTAGTTATATCAAGCTTTAACTTGTTAATTTTCAGCAAGAAGTTGTTTGGCCTTTTTTGCCCAACAAAAGTAAACAGAAATGCACAGAAGCCTATATTCCATAAAACCCTCACTGCTTATGGATACTGTCTAGCATATGCTTCAATATTTACACAGTGAAAGCTTTCCATAAATCATTGTAAGTATGTATTATGCAAAACTAGATAAAGAGTGAATAGGAATGTCATTTTTTTATAAAACTTAAAATTAACAAAAAATCTAACCATTATCCCATATGAATTTAGCTATAACTAGCTAGGGATCTTTCTGAATATGGTAATACTTGATTAGAGGTTCAAGTCCTTTCTTACATGTAATCGATTTCTTGTTTCTTACAATCTCTCATGCTAAATTTTCTCCCTGAAGCCATTAAAGCATATCAACATTTAAATACTTCATGACAAAAGGTTCCAATTTATATTACTTTTTTCAGCTCACAACTGATTAAGCCAAGCCTCCTGTGACAACGTGTACAAGGAAGTCAGTGAGTACAGAGATACCACTGCATGCATACAGCTCTAAGCCAGGCAGTAGACAAGTAAGCCCAATCTGTACAACATACACTGATGCTCTTCCTTCTTTGTCCATACAGCCTTGCTTTGATTTTTAATTTAATCTATTTTGTTTTATTTTATTTTATTTATTTATTAAATTTTATTTTACTGTGTGGATCTCTTTCTCACAATTTCAGATGGAAAAAGTCTTTTAATCTTTAAACTATATTAAATTGACCTCCAAGGATACAAGACATAATCCTGAACCTTTTTTAACGCTAACCACACACTCAAGCCTATTATTTGAATAGATACAGATCCACATACACACATACTACATTAGATCTGTAAAGTAATGTCACGGTTAATCACCCTGAACCTGCCTCCTGATTTTTGCTGACCGTATGTTAGGAAGAGAGGTGTGTGTCAGGATACGTTAGGGTACATCTTGTCTTAAACTTCTGGGTCTAGAAGAACACATGGTGGTATCAAGATGATTATCTTGAATGACACAAACAGGCTACAACAGAAAATGGACACAAAGATCACTCTAATTTTTAGGAGCTTAACTAGGGATGATTGTGAAGGTGAGTCTTCATTTCCTGAAGGCCTTTAGCCTTTAAATCTTTCAATTCAGCTTTAAAACCTCCCAATTTAAAAAGTCCCTATTTAGAAATAAGGGCAGTCTAAACAAGCATACACTATAAATATACACCCTAAACCTTGAACTTTTATTATGAAATCAGTTGTTTTAAATTCTCATTTTGCGTGAGAAGCTCCCATGACTGCTGTGACTTCATCAGAGGCAGAAAATTTTATATACACACAGAGAGACACATTTGTGTACATACACAACACAGACTTTTTGCAGTTCTGTTCTATCTTACTGATTCACTTCTTAGCATAGGAAGAATGTATATATACACCTGCCTGGATACACAGCGAGAGATGACTATACAAGTCTGAGATTAACAGAGAGGTTAAAAAATAGATTGCTTCTAAAAATAGCCTTATGTTCTAGGAAACACTCAAGGATTATTTTCAGGCAGTACTGTGATAACTGCTGAGAACCACTCAAAGTTATACAGAAAAAAATCATTGCTAGGCTTCATATTTTAGTAAGTTTGCACATACACCTAAACTGTGACTTTTGATGCATATTAGTGAAGTTTCCTTGTTACAAAATATTGCATAGATACATGTTTGATTAAATAATTAGGCAAGCCTAGAGTTTATCATAAATCTTTCTTTTATAAGCTCTTGTTAAGGAGCTATGTGTTTTCTAGCTGATTTCAAAGAAACATTTTGAATGCAGCTGTAACAGTTGAAAAACAGACTGAAATATATTAATTTGGTCATACTATAATTGCAGAGGATGGTTTTAATTAGGGTGTAGACAGAAAAAAAGTAACATTTGTTTCTAATAAAGAAAAGACTTCATAATTTCCATGATTTAGAGTTTGTTGTTTTTGTTTGGCTGGATTTCCCAGAAGCATCTCTTTGCTTCACAATTAAATTTCAAGCTGTTACACTATGGGTAGTCCTACTACTCCTGGGGTAAAAGTTACCAAAACTGTGCAGCAGCACACCAACTCACATTAGTACAGATGGGACAATGTGCAACATCTCGAACTCATTTTGGCTAACTCCCACTGATCTCAGTAGAACCAAAGTAAAACCTCTATCTAGTTTTCCACAGAAATATACACTCACACATGCAATCAGATACTCATTTTCCTGACAGGAGTTTTTACCATGCTGAATCTCACTCACCTTTGGTCCTGGAAACATGAAGAAAAGGTGTGCATACTTGCTGACTGTGATTTTACATGTGCAACTAATACGAGATTTAACACACTCAATCTGCAAAGAGGCATGGTTGAAATTTTTTCCCCTCAGCTGTCACTTCGCATCCACCTCCCACCAGCCTCCCTTCACCATACGAAAAAAATGCATGTTTAAGTGTCAGCAGTCCTTTCCTCAAGTTATACTGCTGCAGCAGGAACAAACAGTGCAGCACTACTGAGTTCTCAGTCAATAATGCAAAACCTTTATCTTTTGACTTCACTGCAGCCTCCATTCTGTTAGAATTGGTAGATGTTTTTCCCTTCTGGCACCCCCTTTCTCTTACCAGTTGTTTGCCTTGCCCCAAAGACACAGGGTATGCATGAGGATGCCTGCATGCTACAGGAGAAGAGAAGGTGTCTGTCTCTCCCCTGTATTCAAACGAAGAGCAGCATGGAGGACACTTTATTTACTTACACATATAGATGTATATACTTGTATATACATGTGTATATGTATATGCTTACTTTGCTGCCAGGTTTGTAATGGTATTTGCCCTGGTTGCTCTTTATTCGCCACATCTCCTTATGCATTCAGCAGCAAAAAAGTTTTGTTTTGACCTAAAGGACCCCCAAAGACCTTTGCAAACTTTACGAACTGATATTGTAGACACTGGGGCAAATCTGGCTGCACTGTAGATCAAGAATAATTGCACCATAAACCTGGAGTAATTCCACAGACCACGCTGGAAAGTAATTTTGACCTAACTTAGCCCTCAAACATGATGTGGAGCCAAATCTGTGGGAATATATATTGGGGGTGTACCACCATGGTGGAGCACAGCAGCTGTGTAACAACGCACAGGAGCACTGCTCAACGGTTTTGGAGTGAAAGTGAGGAACACCATGTCCTGCTGAAACTGCAGATGAAACATAAGGCAGTGGAATGCAATAACCGCAGCGGAAACCTGGCCGGGACACCGCTGTTAACCACCCACACTCTCGCTTAATGGCCTTCAGGGTCTTTATTGACCAAAAGTATGCAGGTCTTCTGTTTCATATCTTATCCCAAAGATGCATTCCAGGAGTGCAGACCCCTCCCTGCACAAGCAACCTGCTGAGGTGCTGGTTCTGGACTAAGCTGTGTGGAGTGGTATGAAAACACTGGATCCTGAACACATGACTCTTTTTGGGGACTGAACTTCCTCATAGTGTACCCCAGTTGCAATATGCCTTTTCATTTCTCAGGTTCATCAACCTTAAAATGCCCTTGAAAGCATTGCCCTGAAAGATGATGACACTCCGTCATTTGCCAAGTATAAAGCATCCACGTGGATTGGGGGTAATGTCTCTTACTGATTTCAGAAAAGAAATCGTAATTTGAACCCTTTCCCCTCTTCATCACCTCTGCAAATCCAGTGAAACTATTAGGATGCAAGAGCACTAGTTTTAAATGCTTTGCCTGATTTTTTAAACATTGTTTTATTTTTGATAAAATATTCACTTTGTAATGGAATGCTCTTGATTATGGACCAGATAAGAATGTATAATTCACAAGACAGTGACTATTTTTTTCCTGAATAACACTGCATACAGTATTTTTATTTTTAAAATTATAATAGATCACTGTGGGGTTACAGTGTATTTAATCAGAACAGCTTGAGCTTTATTTAATCATAGCAACTACATCAAGTCTCTTTATATTTGGGTGCCAGACAAGTTTTTTTTCACAGCAGATGTCTGTCCATACTTAGAGGAAAAAATCTAAGCACAACAAGAGTCTGATACTCTTCTTGCATTTACTAGCTTTCACAGTGGTATAACTGCTGTGGTTTAACCCCAGCTGGCCCACAGCACCACACAGCTGCTCACTCACTATTCCCTCTGCCTCCAGTGGGCAGGAGAATCGGAGAAGAAAGATAAACCTTCTAGGTTGAGACAAGAACAGTTTCATAACTGAAATAAAATAAAATATACTACTATTACTGGTAATGAAAAGGAGAGAGGAATAAAACCCAAGAGAAAGAAGTGATGCACAATACAATTCCTCACTGCCTGCTGACTGATACCCAGACTGTCCCCAAGCAGTGACTGGCCCCTCCCAGCCAACTCCCCCAGTTTATATATTGGGCATGATGTTCAAGGGTATGGAACATGCCTTTGGCCAGTTCAGGCCACCTGTCCTGGCCATGCTCCCTCACAGCTTCTCATGCAACTGGTTGCTGGCAGCGCATGAGACACTGAGAAAGTTCTTGGTTTAGGGTAAGCACTACTTAGCAACAACTAGAAATCAGCATGTTATCAATAGGATGCTCATACCAAATCCAAAACACACTACTGCACCAGCTACTAAGAAGACAATTAACTCTATCCCAGCCAAAGCCAGGACAAAATACTATGTCAACAAAATTTGCTTTGATTCACAACCATCATGTTGGTGACAACTATTAAAAGGCAAAAGATGCCACTAATTGAGGACAGCAGAATTCCTGCTAGCATGGATACAAATTGACTCCTTAAGAAGAGCCAAAGCAATGTTTCAGCAATTCTTTTTATCTCATTAATTTTGAGATACTAGGGCCACTTCCCAGGTATTTTGCCCTTCTCATGCCAAGAACTGCAAAAATTTTCAAATGCAAACATTTATTTCCTTTACCATCCATTCTGGTTGAGACATCCCAAAGACTTTTTGAAATAAGAAATTAATGTGAGGTGAACATATGCTTTATGGTATCTGTTCACAATAATATTTTTAATGCACAATAAAGGGGAAGCATTTGTTCTCAACATTCCTGAAATGGAAGACTTCATTGAAATTGTTTATTCAAATTTCTTAAATGGCTTTGAAATCCACAACCTTGGACCTGAAGTACAAAGAATATTTTGACGCCTTTGCTTCTCTACAACCTGCTAGAGTGGAAAATTCATTGAAGTATCTGAAGAAGCTTTGCCACTAATTTGTGGCAAGTAACAGTGTGTTTGTCCTTAGGCCAACATGGCTACTAGAGGCAATTAAATCACCAAGCACATGGTGCATGTGTGTAAAATTTAGAGTGCATGAGGTGCCACAGGCACTTCTCAGATAGCATGTAAACAGAGACATGAACAGGGTAAGCCACTGAAATAATTTCAGCTACAAAATAATTTTAGAACACAATTTTGCTTGTAAGTGGGTTGGAAATAACCATCATGCGTGTAACAATAACAATTATTGACATTTCATTCTCATTCTCACTTTCACCAATTTTTGCACATACATTTGCCCATTTTGGTATAGTATGTAAAAAAATTTGCCTTGATACTATTAGTCGCCAAAAATCACTTGTACTTTTACTTTTTGGTGTTAGTATTGCAAAATTCAATGAGGACTAAAGTTATGTTTTCTCTGGTTTTCTGTGCTCTAGCAGTCTTTCAGTAAGTGTAGTAAGATCTTTCTGAGCCTCAGTTTCACTAACACTGAAAGAATGACACATAATTTTTATGAGAAGCAGGAAATATTCACTGCACTGATGAGGTATTGTATTTGCAATACACATGGCCACAAGAGACATCCAGACTCTCTTCAGCCAAGACCTTTCCCAATGCACCATGTGATAATATAAACAAATTGTGTCTGATATCCTTGCTCTACTAACATGGACTGCACCAAATGCAGGGCAAGACATCTAACCAGTCAAGTCAAATCAATTATCAGATGGTCCTTCCCTCACTTTAAACCTAAACTGACTAAAGCCATAACCTTAACTGGAAAATGCAACCAACAAAAACTGAGTCTTTCTGGGTGTGTAAGTAAAATTTCCAACTAAGTCAGTAAGAAATTTGCCTAACCAGGGGCATTGTAAGGAATTGAGAAGTTGCCCAAGGACATAAACACTGGAATGAAAGTGCCAGTGAGTTACACTCATAAACTGGATTTCACTACATGCTTGGTTTTCTGATTGAACCCAAATTGTGTCTCAATAAGGGGATTCAGCTGTACTATATGCAAGATATATGAATGGCAGCAGAATCAGGAGATTGATTTCCATCTTTACTATTCATTAGGGGACTATGCATTATTACTTGCAATATATACTACAAGACCTTAATGAGGATTTTTTTCTTTTATTGCTTACAGAAAAAATTTACACCAAAAAACACAAGTGTGTCATAGGTGGCAATGTAATGCAAAAGAGAGACAGCAGGGTGCAAAAGTGACACCAAAAAGGCAAAGGTCACTGGAATATAAAAGGGCATAAAGTGAGCTATCAGTTTGAACCTATTAGAAGCAGTGAAATGCAAGAGAAAGTGGGGAAATTATATTACAGTGTACAAAGTAATAATAACTGTGCCTTCATGTCTTAATACCCTCTTGTCCCAGCAGTCCTGACTTTCTAGGCAGCCCACTTCTCCACATTAACAGTAGTCATTTGGAGAGCAGCAAACGTGCCATTAGAAGCACTTTTACAAGTGTATATTCATCCACCAATTAGCTTAATGTGGCTGCTTTCTGCATATTTTCTATCCAGGCTTGCACAAATCTTATTAATATTTCCCCCTAGCGCTTTGACAGATTACCTTGTCATTATGCATCCTGGAGCCTTTTAAACAATATGGGTAAACTACTGTTTGCGAGGTTAATGACAATTATCCCCTAATTACTGCATAAGTCACTCAGTCCACTTTATCTCATAGGCAGGGTTCTGCTCTGTGTATCTGCCATTGTGTCACTGTAAATGAATCTTGTATAGCTATGTTTATCTGTCGTTGCCTTGTAAATTACACTGACAGAAGAATGAACAAATTACTGTGTATCATCACTTAAATACAGCTTCTGATAAAAAAATGTCCCACAAGCACAGCACTTGAATTTTACCCTGATCACAATTAGTAAACACATATTGAATGTTTTAGGAGATATATTTAGACATGGATGGGACACCGTGGTGGAAGAAGGTTCTGAAGTGCTAAGTCTAAGGGCATTAAAACAGAAGAACTAAAGAAAGCTACACTAGTAGTAATTTGATGATTACCTCCTGAGAACTCTTCTGTTAATTTAACAGTTGATAGATGAGCCAGAGATATTTTCCAAACAATCTCATACTCAGGGCTATGTCGAATTCCACAATTTCTATTTCTATTGTTTCTGACCACAGCCACATAGGATTTTTTTTTAGCTGAAAAAACCAAATAAATTTGGCAGAGAAGTAGAATTCATAAAACCACAAGCAATGCTAATTTAATGCATGCATTTCAGAAAAATATCTGCATCAGGAGAGGAATGGAGAATTGGCAAATACCAGCTTCCTGGTATATTCTGTTTTTTGAGGCAACTTCAATGTCACAGTTAAGAGTACTCTATTGGTAGGACATCACTGTGACAGATATGTCCTGCTTTGAGAAAAAAGGCTGACTTGTTGCTATTGTCCTTGATTCCTTCTTTCACCAAAGACATCTCAATGTCTCCAACCAGAAGTGCCTACATAGTCAGTGCTCAGAGACAAAATTAGCCTATGGTAAAGAACATTAAAACAACAGCTGCTTTTAAAAATAATGCCTTTTCCTATATTGGTCCTGGGAAGGTACCCGATTCATAGTCCTAGGAACCAGAGTCTTTTGCAAACAGTACAACAAAGACAGTGCAGTTCCACTGTGTCTTGGGACGGTCCCGTCTTGAGTCAGAGAAAGCCTTTTAGTACTGGTTTGGTATTGCTGGCAAACACAGTAATTGCAGTGTTAGTAATGAGGTTACACATAATATATGTTATCATATTTGGGGTTACACTTTATGCATATATGCAATACATTCACAAGTATCATAATTCTACATAGTTACATATTTAAAATTTATATTATTTTGCTTTATGTTTTGTACATCTCCTCATGTAGTAAACCTTCTCATTCTATGCATGCAATAAAATATGTTCAGCACCAGCTTCTGACCAGTGTGGTACAAAAAAATCGGAAGTAATGAAGACAAGATGCAAATTGGAGCAGAATTGTGATTCCTGAATGGTAGCAATACAAGACAGTTTAAGCCACTGTACAGAAAAAATAAAGTGTCAGAGCTCTCCAAAATATGGTGATTATTTACTGCAATTCAGGAGGTTATGCCAACACTGAAAACCCTTTGTGTAAATTTCTTTTGTTGGATTATGATAGTGTCACATCTAGAAAGAATGGACAGACTGAAATGTAGCAAAATTACTGATATTACTGAAAATCACAGTGGTTTGAATGGAGCACAGATGAGGGCGGCACCTTTGACCATGCTCTCAGTTTAACTTGGAAGAAAAAGCTGTAGTGAAATGGTAAGAAAATGTAACAGCCATCACTGCCAGGGATAATTGATCGATTTTGAGTAAGCACTACCTCAAGGGTTTTGGTCCCACTAGGATTGATCTTTGCGTCTGTCCTGTGCTCAGTCAATGCAACTTTCAGCAGGGTATCCACTGCAGAAATAAATGGAAATGCTGCAGTAACCCTCCACCCTCCCCCTAAGTATATTATTTTCTCTCTATGCTGAAGGAAAAAAAACAAAACCTCAATAATGTGGTAGATAGTAAAGTGCAACAAATGGTTTAAAAAGTTTAGGGACGCAGAATACTGTTATTTTCATGTACAATCTTATTTGGAAAAAAAAGTTTCTAAATTATTAATATTTCTCTTTGATTTTTAAGCTTCTTTGGCCTCTGGCCTTTGCTAATAGCAGAGCAACTGTCAAAAGCATTAGTGAAATTCAGAAAGATTACATCAGTTGGCTTCTCTTGATCAACTAGGTGGGTTACCTTGTCAAAAAATGAAAGAAATGACACATATTGACAGTGTGGATTTAGTGGAAGAATAAGCAAGAGAATGCTAAATGTGGAGATGAACAAGTGCCATTTGCTGGTCTACACCTGTATTCACGTAAAACTCCTTTTTTTCAAAACATAATGGAAATTCTGATTGAGTAAATTCTTCCAACTTGAGCCATGCTGAGACCTGTGCCACCCCTCTCGTTCTTCCATTCAAAGGGCCTGATATCATATGGTGGACATTAGCACTGAAGTGACCTCGGTTATTGTGCAAAAAAGTCTTTTTTTCCCCTAGTGAGTTTGCAGCTCCAGATTTACTATTTGAACTACTGGTGCAAATGACCTAAATGCTTGGAAATTCAAACTGAGCGATCAAACCATACCTAGTCTTGGGGTTTAAAGAAGGATCTAAAACATCAAACAGAAATCTTATAACCTACAAACATTTGTCACCTGAAAAGAAAACCAGTATTTTTACATTTTTAATGCCTTGTCATAGGGTAATCTCAAAGAAAGAGGTGGAGGTGGGTATCCTCAAGGAAACTGAGGCTTTATTCCTAGACTCACCAGCCACTTCTTGTGTATTCTGGACAAACCATGGTCTTTCCATATCTCAGATCCTTGTTTTTCAAATGGAAATAGACAACATTTCCCCTTACTTTATGATTGCAATGCAAAACGTGCCACAGACTTTGTAAGGTGGAAGTCCATGAAGCACTACTCTATGACTCTATATGTAATACAGAATTTCATCCTTTCTGACCAACCTGATCTCCTTTTATATCAGGTGACCTAATCAGTGGATGAGGGGAAGGTTGTGGATGTTTTCTGCCTGGACTTCAGCAAAGCCTTTGACACCGTCTTCCACAGCACTCTCCTGGAAAAGCTGGCAGCCCATGGCCTGGACAGGTGCACCCTTCACCGGGTTAAGAACTGGCTGGATGGCCGGGCCCAGAGAGTGGAGATTGGTGCTGCATCCAGTTGGTGGCTGGTCACTGGTGGGGTCCCCCAGAGATCAGTGCTGGGCCCAGTCCTGTTTAATAGCTTTATTGATGATCTGGATTAGGAGATTGAGTATGCCTTCAGTAAATTCATGGGTGACACCGAGCTGGATGGGGCACTGATCTGCTGAAGGGCTGAGAGGCTCTGTAGAGGGATGTGGACAGGCTGGATTGATGGGCTGAAGCCAACAGCATGAGGTTCAATAAGGCCAAGTACCAGGTGCTACACTTTGGGCAAAACAAGCCCAAGCAGCACCACAGTCTGGGGGCTGAGTGGCTGGAAAGTGGCCCAGCAGAAAAGGACTTGAAGGGTGCTGGTGACAGTGGCTGAACATGAGCCAGATGTGCCCAGGTGGCCAAGAAGGCCAATGGCATCCTGGCATTTATCAGCAATACTGTAGCCATTGAGACTAGGAAAGGGATTGTCCCCCTGTCCTTGGCACTGGGGGGGCCACATCTCTAACCCTGTGTTCAGTTTTGGGCCCCTTACAATGGGAAAGACATTGAGGTGCTGGAGTGTCTCCAGAGAAGGTCAACAGGGTTGGTGAAGGGTGTGGTCTCCCTCACTATGAGCAGCGGCTGAGGGAGCTGAGGTTGTTTAGCCTGGAGAAGAGGAGGTGCAGGGGTGCGTTTATCACTCTCGACAACTGAAAGGAGGCTGCAGCCAGGTGCGGTTCTGTCTCTTCCAGACAACCAGTGACAAGACAAGAGGTCATAGCCTCAAGCTGCACCAGGGAAGGTTCAGGCAGACAACAGGAGAAATTTCTTCACTGGAAGAGGTGTCAGACATGGGAATACCCAGGAAAGTGGTAGAGTCACCATGCCTGGAAGTGCTTAAGATATAACTGGATCTGGCATTTGGTGTCATGATCTAGTTAACAAGGTGGTGGTGATCAGTCAAAGGCTGGACTTGATGATCTCAGAGATCTTTTCCAACCCAACTGATTCCGTGATTTTATGATTCAAGGTAACCTCAAATAAATTGTGTATTATGAACTTGACCTGCCTTTATGAATATTCAAACAACTCTGCCCCACAGCAAGGTTATAAGTGAACTGAGCTACAGAAAGGTCGAAAAGAAATGACAGACTTAGGAAGTGCCTATCTAGAGAATTTCAGTAACATTCACACTCCTTTTTCCAGTGGAGCACAGCGGGGCATGGCTGGAAGGATCCACTTCTACGATACTGAGACACATAAGCTACCATCAGTCAATGAACACCTTTTCTAGTTCATCCTCTCCAAAAATGACCTTTATTACACTATGTTGCCATTGTTTCATTCATGCTTATTATGTTCAGTGCTTCCCAAGTGAAATAATTCTCAAATAAAAATACCAATCCCTCTTCGCCAAATGGACACCAATGAACTGTCATTAGATTACTTCTAGCACAGCATATTCTGAAGGAAATAACAGTGCTCATACTTACAAGTTTCTTTTGATAACTTTACAAGCTGCCCTCTTACCCCAGGGGGCAGACTCTGTCTAATACAGAAGAGACTCCCCTGAACAAAAATATTTGTTGCAAAGCAAATAAAATGAATTATTTTCATAAAAAGAGAGCAGTAAGAATAGCTTGGCAAAATGCAAGCAAAAAGTTAATTTTAATGTCTTTGGCACATCTCCAGCTCTTAGAAACAGCATCCAAAGTTGGTCCAAGTGTGGCTGATAAAGCAGGCTTAGAGCTGCCTTTCAACTTTCACTTTTTAATAATAAAAAATCAATATATGGAGGATTACAAGCCTCTTGGTTTTGATTTTTTTATATCAAAACCAAAAGATGACAAGGTTATGGCAGTGTATGAAATTCAGACCAGAGTCATGATGATACAAATATTTTATACCCCATTTATTTACCGCAATCTACAGAGAGACTGAAATAAATTATTAAAATAAAAGGAATTCTCATATATATATATATACACACATATATATGTACATACATATATATATATATATAATTTTATTTGCAAACACAATCCTGAATATGCATTCTGAAACCCAGAAAATTAACAGATTCCACTTCAGACCCGAAATGTCCATTTTAAAATAGAAGAAAGAATACTTTGGATAGCAACATGCAAACAACTGTAAATGCTCATATGGAGCCAAACGCATTGTAAATTACACTATAGAGCAAAGAGAAAGTATCATGGTGTACAAAAGAACCAAGCAAACTCTCAGCAATCACAGACTCCCTCAGCTGTTCCTCAGTGATGACAATGTTTGAAATGAAACTGTTTAAACAGTTTTGTGGAGGATGTAAGACTCTCTGTTTCATTGTTCTCAGGCAGACCAATTGAGCTCGGCTCAAGCATGATAATAACACAGAAAACCTTGTATATTCAGGCCATATTCCTGCAATCTTTAAAAGAGGCAAATTTAAACCGAAGATTACAAGCCAATGTCAATTTTGCCCATATAGGACAATAAGGTCAGGCCTCTACACGGATTTGTAAAACTCACAGTAAACAGAGTTATCATTTATAAGCATTTTAAAGCACACCTGTATGTCTTGCACTCCTCTTAACAAGAAATGATTGTTGCCAAGTCATTAGTAATGCAACGTAGTATTGTTATGTGATCAAATCCTGGAATTGTTTTCTCAATTTTTTTTCTTAAGTGAACTACAGTAATTAATTCAGTTTGGTGGAGCTAAACAAGCAAGGTTACCTGTAACATGGTTGTCTCAAACCACATGAGTTTCAAGAGGGGACTACACCTTCAAAAATCCATTAATCAAATCAAATTACTATGCAGGATTCACCATAGGCACATCACAGCAGTGTGAGCATGTTTAGACAATTACATTGTGGTACACTCAGAGCAGCAAGGACATAGCAAACAGCAGCAGCAGTAGGCCAGAACATGCAGAAATGCAGTGGGTTACACTCGTCCTTTCACTGATCTGAGGAAGTGATAAGCATTGAATTTACACTCACACAAAGAAGGCACTATTGGTACTTTACGACTTATGAGAAACCTTTAACACAAGAGGTAGTCAAATCAAATTAAAACCAGGCTTTGTTTTTCCTTAAGTGCAGTTTTAGAAAATAACACATGCAGACATAAGCAGACACAGAATTAAGCTGTGTTTTCACAGAAACAGGACAGGTGAGGTTTGGAAGGAAGTAAAAAGTTGTGTGTGAGAATTTGGAGAGAGGATAAAGTAATAGCAAACTCCCCTTGCAATCAGGTTTTTTTTTCTATTTTTCAAACAGAGCAGCAAGCACTGTGGCTGAAGAACACCCACCTATAGTATAACCATACATAAGTGAACACAGGCTGGGTTGATGCCAGGACAGTAAAAGCAGCACTCAGTATTTTTTAAGCACTTTGTATTGTGCCCTTTAAGGAAGATTGATTTCCATAAAGCCTCATTTCCATCTCAAGGTACTGATGATGCCATAAACCACAAGAGTTTCTCCACTCAAAATCCTGCAGTGGAATTTCAGACTCACCACAAGAAGCCCACGTATTAGCCAGGGCTCAAGGAATACAGGCATGTACTCCAAGGCATAGTGTTAGGTCAGCCACAGAATCGAAGAGCAATAAACTTAGACAACAGTGTCTAGCTTTAAAATAATTGCACACATATATGCATATACACACATTTCATGAATTTTGCCTACATGTTCTAGAGAATGCTACTTATTATTTAAAGTTTTTTGATCATCACATCATCTTTACTGCCCAGGTAAAAGCTGTCTAGTCAAAGAATGTGAGGCAGGATTCCCTGACAGAATTGTAATTTTTTTCTTGGACTTTATTATGTCTGGATGTTTTGGTGTTTGTTTGTTCGGTATATGGCAGCTTTTGATAGTGCTCTTCCTTCACTTCATTTATCTGGCTTGCATTTTGTCTTGTAACTTGACTGCTACTATATTTGGAGTAAAATAAAAGTCCTTCTCCTGTCCTGTGCCATACAGGGCTTTGAAACAAGACAAAACTAATTGACAAAAGAAGGAAGAGAGAAGGGGGGATGAGATACTATGCCGTGTTTAAGATAAACTTAAGAGAAAATGCAAGAGTCACAATTCACTTCACGTATTTTGAAATTAATTAGCGTCGGTATGATGTTATCCTAAGAAGAACCAGTCTCATTTGGAGTATGAGCACAGAACTCATGACACTTGAACAGACAGCACAGAACTCACTCTCTAATGACTCCTTCCACTACACCCAATCAACATATAAAAGATGTTGTCTTAGTTTTCAAAAAATATACTTTTCAAAGCTGGTGATGAAGCCTCAGTGATGCACAGCTCCGCTTAAGTACGTAAGTGTCCCCTGAACCTCAGGTGTAGCTGCTTGTCAGGAATGCAGATGCTGGTGACATCTGCCTCACTAGGGACTGAGCGCTCCACTGATTCAATAAGGCTACACAAGTGCAACAGGCCTTGATGTCAGTTACATGGTTTTACATACCTACCATGTCAGTGGTTCTCAGCCTCCCTGGGAATTTATTCAGATGTAAGTGTATTCAGCCCATAACAATGTCTTCTACCTGCCAGAGAGCTAGAAATATTCCCATCTTTTATGAATTTACAGTGCATGACTGCTGGTATTTTATATGTTGGGAGGCGGAGGGAGAAAAAGAGAGACAGAGAGAAGAGAGAAAAGGAAAGAAAAGGAGAAGGGGAAAGGATGGGGAGAAAGGAGGGGGGAAGCAAAGGAAAACCAGGGAGAATTAAGAGTGAAAAGGAGAGAAAGAAAGATGAGAGGGAGAGGACAGTTTTCTAGACTTTATTTTTCATCTCCATTTTATCTATTTCTCTAAGAATAAATCCACTTACATCCCTAACAACATTTGTCCAAATACTGTTTCAAAAGTCCTGGAAGCATAGGAAACTGACTATCTATCACAGTGCTTAACCCATCCTCTACCTTTTCTCTTTTGTTTAAAAGAGAGCATATTAAAAATTCCAAATTTTAAAAAATCAAATTTCTTGCACATTATACAAGCACCCAGTGCAACTACTTGTTGATGTAAAAATGCACATATGCTTATGCAACTGTGACCCAAATCAGTTAATTTTTAGCTGCAGACATAAAATACAGACATCAGTTAAGAAAGACATGAATGCTGGGATCAGATTAGATTTCTGTGCACTTTGCATAGTGAGGCTGGGTTTCAATAGAAAAAATGCTAATGGCATTAGTGGCCCACAATGTCCTTTACTCACTATTCACTGATAAATTTATACATAGAGTTTTTAATGTGTTAGGGTCTCCTCTTTTTCTGTGGGTTTAATTCTGATGATATTGTCAGTAACAAAGACTATCAAAATGTATTATTAGGAGATGTTATTTTTTTTTAACATCACTATATATCTAGGATGCAAGATAAAATTAATTTGGAATAAGCTTTTCTAGCCAAAAATATACCTTTCATCATTAACACTCCATCCAGATGTCCAAACCTTATCAGATACTGATACAAGGCATCCAAGCATATTGACTTTGCTGCTATTATTCACAATAGGCAGATAAACTAAAAATAAATCCTGCTTTCAAGAAATAGCAGTAAAACATTGTCCTCACACAGGAAGTCACCTCAAATCATGCAATAATTAAGAAACAATGCAAATTTTCCCAAACATTTTACAAAAAAAACTCTCACAAAATTGTACAATACTTCCAGTATCGATACAGATAACTTGGTAGTAGTGTAGGAATCTGGAGTGCTTAGCAATACAACAGGAAGGAAGTATTTTGGTATTGGCTCTCACGCATACACACTGAGACCTAAGAGTAGAAATAGAGTGGCGACCATAAATGCTTATCATTACAAAGGTTATGTACCAAGTGACACAGCAGTTAAAAATTCAACATTTTGAAACTAAAAGCAAAGGAAAGTAGCAATCTACTGTCAAAATGATGTAACGTGAAAGAATTTTGTCTGGTTTTTATGCGTTTTACTGACGACAGTTTTGAGGGGGTAGATGCTTTTCCTATCATTCACTAGTGACTGCATGCAGCATATGTAAAGACAATGACAGCATGAGAGCTACAAGTGTGCAGAGAAGGGGGACAGCAGGAACTCTCTATCAACTCTACACGGAAGCAGTTTGGGAGGTCTGAGAGTCATTCAAAGGCATACTCACGTTAAAAATCTAAAATGGTGAACGTGTTTTTTGAAAGCACATCTAAAGTTTAAACACATAGGAATACATTTTGTATAACAAGTAGGCAGTGGGAACCAGTTTCATATATGCCTACTGAGTAAACCAACCCCTTTCCTCTTACCTCCCAAGGTGAGACCCCTTTGAAAGTGTGAACCTTGATATCCATTATTTCAGTGCTGCACACTCATGATGCATAACATTACTTGCATTTTGTATGCATGTCAAAAGAAAATATGAACACTATTGCACTCATATGCTTTTTGTAAATTCCTCCAACTTTTTTTCTTTAATGGTTTTTTTTTTCCTTTGCGAGCCCTATGATAGATCTGGATCTCCTGAACCAATACATTAGTGAAAAGGTTTGGCCCATAAAGATGAAAAAAGTGATATCGGTTAGAAATCTTACCCACATTTGGTATTTTTTGTTGCCTTGATGTTTCATTTTTGATAGGTAGAATTATGGCATGTGGTGGGCAGAAAATAGTTTTATTCTCACTGTTTTACTTAAATAATCCAAAACTGGTTGATAAAGAAATTGCAGAAATATGAAGTGTGTAGTACTTTGCAGAATTTTATAACCTATTATTTATCAGGGTATATTGTTTTACACGGTATTTTTTCTAACAACCTCTATTTTTTATTAAATAGTAAGTACTTACAAAACCTCAAAATAAATTATTGTAATTTAGCTGAACTGGATAAAATTCCCTTCCCTAGCAACTATTTTTTTTTCTAAATTTAATAACTTGCTTGCTAAGCATGATACTTCTTTTGGTTTAAATAAGTAAGCAAGATATGATTTCTTCACAAGTATAAGAAGAAAAATGAGGCTTCAAGTACCACGTTAAACACTGCATATTTAACTTAAAACAATGCATTTTGTCTTTTGTTCTGCAGCTTAATTGTTAGATGAATGCAAATGGACAAAAAGTTCAAATAATCAAAATGTTTGTGACTTAAGCCATAGCTGAACCATCCTCTGTCTCCATGAATATTTCTGAGGTAAACCAGTACAACTATGTTCACTGAGGCCACCCATGTGTGTAAATGCATACTGGAGTGGACCTTTCGCATCCTTGTTATTGTTTCTTCTGCTATCTGCCTGAACATGAATTTCACCAAATATGCCTAAATGAACTTACTTCCTTCCAGTGGATAAAGCAAGTCAATGAGACTGCCTAAACCCGATATTGGCAGATCGGTCTCCCTACAACAGCTGTTCCTTGCTGTAACTAGGATTCATTTCAAGTATCTATTTTTTCCTGGTAATATACTATTTGAGATGCAAAAGAAATAAAACACTCTACAAACCCAGTAAGTGAAACAAAAATTGGTATCAAATGGAATCAGTCATTTATGTGGCAAGTGATTTATAGATATATTAGGGAGATATCCAGGATATAGTTCTCTGTGCAGACATAAAACAGAGTTTTATTTGGTATAGCATCTTTCAAACAAGCTGTATCCTAAAATGCTGCACAGACTTATGTCTTACACTGATATTGTAAATAACAGCAGAGGGAGAAATTAAGAGGCACAGGTAAAAGGAATGTTTTCAACTGAGACCTGAAAAGAAACAGAGATGCCAACAAAGCATAGACTATATCTAACAGCAAAAGCTAGAGAAGAAGAGGTTGTATGAGCCATGACAAGCAGCCTGTGGTGGGAGATAGGGGAAATCATTTGCTGATGAGCTGAGCCAGCAGAGAAAGGTCTAGGAATACACTGGTCAAATTTTTCCAGCACACATAAAGACTTACAGTCTCTACTGAAGTAGACAAGACATACATTTGAGCATTAAAGGCCAGAATTTGGCTCTTTCCTCTGAATTTGGCTTATTCTCTGGTATAGATTGTGAACAACTCTGTCCTCTTCACAGGATCTCAAAATATTTTTCCAGTGGAATTGGACTTAAAAACTGAGTTTTGTGGATCAGTCAAACTGAACAAAAGCATGGTTCACTGTTGTTTTGGTTTTGTTTGGTTTCGGTTGGTTTTCTTTACGAATAACCATCTAGTTTATGGTATATTCTGAAAGGAATGCTAAATGGATAAAAAGGGAGGGTTGGTCAATATGATTGCAGTTTTTTCTATGCATAAATGCTGGAACAGGTTGGCAGAAAAATCATTTAATAAACATGACTGAAAAAGTCCCCACCCTCAAGTTCAAATCCTGTAACAGCTAATTTTTCAGGTACAGTCAGTGTAAGAATCACTCTGTCTCAAAAAATTGTCATGGATTCTCACTAAAACCACCTAAATCAGGCAACAAGTAGAAATTAAAGTTCTTAAATTAAATGGAAGCTAACAGAGGCTTAATTAAGTAGATACAGAGAAAGCTTTCCTAGGTTTAGGGATTTTTTATTATGATGCTTAATACCACACCCTCCTTAGGTCATAGACAGCGATGCTTTTGAAAGAAATTTCCAGTTATTTCAAGGCTTACAATATGTTGCTATGGTGCATGCTGCCGAAGAGAATAAGCTAATGGGCTCTCTCTTTAATGTGATTAGAGCTATTATTGACATAATGCCAGAAGACGCAAAACCATTAGCATTACACTACAGCTCACTTCAGTCACTACTCAGATTTAGCATTTGATCCACAATTTTAATTTTGCTCTGCTCTATTCAGGGCTGCATTACACAAAATGCATAATTAAAAGCTGATGTGATTCTCGCTACTTCTCAAATTAAAAACATAGCAAACATTTGTAGTTCTAATTCACTAGAAATTAATAAATCAAACATTGTCTTTTATCCTCATTCCTCAGTGCAATTCAGGATTCATGTTGGGAATATTTTACAATGCAACAGAAAACTACACTGAGAGTCACTGCTCAAAAGGAAAGAACAGTACTGCACCGTACTATTGTGAGAACCTGAAGGACAGTATAATAACTGACAGCCTCACGATTTCTAAAGTTATACCAGGAGATACTTCTCAACATCATATTCCTATAAGTTCTTACGATTTTTCATTTGTTAGCTTTCTGTGGTCACTAAAGAAGAGTAAAGTTATGGGTGGGTTTGATTTTGAAAAATCACACAACTTTTGAATTTAGAGTTTGCAAACTCAACACAGGAGTAGTGCTAATCCTAAGCAAATTTACTAATTAGTTCATGTTGCAGATCAGCCTAATCATCATAGTGGATAATTTCTCCTGAACACACAGATAGGTCTTCTAACAAGAAGATACTGTAAGGGATACTGCACCCACATTCTACTGTCTGCCTGTGTTCCCAATTTCAGTGTCAAACTGGGACATCATAAATAATGCAGGACAACTAACTGGATAGGAAGTTAGAAGTTTTCATCCTGGTTTAGTAGCAATGTATGCCAAGTGAACCAGCATTCACATTTTGCTTGCTCTTATTTCTTCCCCAGATCTTTCCACTAACAGAAGGCATGAGTGCAGCTTGTTACTGTAAAGTTAAATGTTGATAGTGCAGGTGGCAGAAGAAAAAGTTTAAAAATTTCATTTTGCTTGCGGAAGAAAATATAAAGCCCAGAAAATGCTAACTGCATTTAATTTTTTTTTTTAAATCACGGATTGGTATAAAAAAGGATTCAGTAAGAACACAGTTCAGGTGTAACAATATATTTAAAATGTCCTGATAATAAGTTTTAGCATTGGCTCAAATGTTTAATTCCAGGATACAGTAAAAAGAGGTTGAATCCTAAAGCTTTGGATTCAAATTACAGCTGAAAATGTGCACATCTATAGAGACAAGTATCAAGAGTACAAACATATACTGGCACCTGGATTATATATAAACAGTAAAATATATATTTCAATAGCAACTAATTACGAATTCAAAGCCAAAGCTAAAACCATATATTTAAACTACTCTTCAGTGTTAAGAATTGTCTTAGCACTTATCACTGCTCATTTCCTTAAGCAATCCAAATGCTTATGGTACAACTGTCGTTTTAAAGACATCTTAAAACCTGTATATTAGATAACTGGACTATTTTGTAACCAAGCAAAATCTGAAGACAATCTTGTTTTAAAATTTGAGATCTCTTAAACATTTAGATGTTTTGCTTCAGCTGCAGCTTGTCATTTTTCGGCAATGGGAGTCTGGGTAGACACTGACCAAATGCTGACTAAAACTATATAGAATCTTGAAAATCTTGCTATCTTATAAATTAGAAATAAAGATCATTTCACCTCACCCTCACAAGCGTCACAGCTGTAGAGTCCGTAATTTCTCTTAGGGGTTTTTTTTTCTGCTGCAGTTGAAATGAAAATTTATTGAAATATTTCTATCTAGCACATAAATATATTTACTGCTATTATTCAAGCATGATAGAATCCAAGTTGTTTAGAGTTGTTTTCTTGATGGGGTTTTTGTTTATAAATGCTACTGAAAATACTGGCAAATCATAGGTAAAGTTAATATAAAAGAGGAAATTTTCTTGTGAAAAATATCTAACAAGACGTATAATTAATTCAAGCATGTATTAGGAAGCTAAGGAACACAGAAGATACAGTTTATCAATATTCACATGCTGTTAGCACTTCTTAGATCTCTAGGAAGAGTTCTTGACCCATGGCTATATGCTTTGCTAAAGATTTTACTAAATAATGACATGCTAAAAATATTAGGAGTGAAATCTGGTCTTAATGAAGCCAGTGGAAACAATTTCATACCCTTGGTCTTGCCTTGGATTAACACAGAAGAGCAGATCTGAACCTGAGCCCTTGCTGAGTCCAGGCCCAAATGCACACTTTTCTACAAGGACGTAAATCATGTATTCCCTTTTCTCCTGCCTAAGGGACATTCTGTTTCTTTGGCTTGAGTGAACTGCTAGAGAGTGTATGTGGCAATTTTGCACGGGCCAAAGTAGGAAGAAATAGTCCTTCTGGGCCCCTTCCCAGAAGGGTTCAACATCAAGTGCACTCAGGTCTGATAGGAATCATTGTTTTTTCACTTGTTGTTGGTCACCAAACACAGAGCTTCAGTGCTTTAGTATTCTTAGTGCTGTGCACAAGGGCTGGAAGACTTTCCCTACTAATTCACATTTTATTTAAATATCTCAATGTAAAAGGTCTCCATCTACTACTTTATTTTCACTTGATTTTAAAACTAGAATTTTATGTCTCTTAATCAATGAAAAATCTAATCTGATTAGATTCAGATCTCTCATTATTCAAAAGCACTCAAAATTCCGCATTTTTCAGCTCATGCATTCTAGGGAAAAAAATTTACTATTTTCATACTATCACATTATATTTTTTTCCAGGATTATAAGGGACTGTCATCGGATTTATACCGCAATTTTGATTCCAATATTCCATATGTAGAGAGTGCTGGTCTTTGTAAATATAAAAATCTTCTGATGTTTGAAGTCCTTATTGAAAATTCAAAAGAAAGTAATTTCCTCTACAAAGACACATGGTGGCAAATCCTCCTATGCTCCTTGTCCAAGTCATACTGATATTAGTGTGCAAATAATGAGTACAAGGATGTATGCCAAATGTATTTACCCTTTCTCTGATAACAATCTTTACCATCATTACAGTCCATTTCCTTACCAGTATTGAATTAATGGGTTTGGATAAATCTTCTGCCAAATGTATCATACAAAACCAATTAGGAATTCTTAAAGGATCAAAAGCATCCTCTGGTCCCAGTGAGTCTGTACCCACTGGCTGGCAATATGGCTAGTAAACATTTTGAAAGTAAAGCAATGAAAAGCAAAGCAATGAAGGAAAAGTAAGTGTGATCTCTGGAATGAAATACCATTGTCAATAAGGCAAACGAGAGAGATTTATTTCAAAATCATGTTCTATCTGACTCACAACATGCCTAGTCTTCTTGCTTACCCTCTGTCAGTGAACCAGATTACCTTAAATCAGGTCCAGTCTGGACCACACCTTGTGACTGTGTGTGAAGGAGAGGCAGGTCTTTGTGGAGGGAGCTGCTGTACTGAGCTATGAGCACATCCACATTTACTGCTATAGGAAAAGTCATCCAGCTCCTCCCTGACAAAAATAATGTCTAAACATCTTGAGATTTCACACAGGCAAAAAAATAACTATCACATTGGCAAAGTGAATGGCAATGCAGATAAATAATAGCTTAATTAACAAGAGATAAGTACAATTCAATAGTGTAATACTCTTCCTAAGCTGCATCCCCAGTTATCTCTGAACCACAGTGGACTAATTGAATCCTAGAAGTGTCTCATAAGATAAAGTATAAATATAATAGCAATACTGTAATTTATGAACTTTTTATTCCTCATTCCTCTCCTTATTTTTGATCCTACTGCTGTACTTTCCTTACTTCACACTTCTTCAGCTATGTTCTGGCCATCTATTCCCTTCTACCAAGCAGAATAACTGACCACATCTTTCTACACAAAATGTATCTGATCTGAGATGCTCTTCCCAAAGTTGCCAGGATAGCCACAGAGATGTGCCAAGACCAATAAAAATTGTGCACTCATTCATAAAATGGAGGGTCAACACAGTGCCTGATTGCTTTATGGGTTGTTTCCATCCAGCATCAATCTCCTCAAAGAGACTGCATGCATTTTGTTTAAAACAATAAAATTCTGCGAGCCATGGGAACTACTGAGGCTGAGGTGCATCTCACTTGCAGACATATAAATGTGAGTTGTTACTGTCTCATAGCAGCACAAAGGAGAAATGAGTAAGACTGGAAATAGGTGGAAGACAAAAAGGAAAATACCTAAGCTTAGAACACTCAGGCAGAAAGAGTTTAAATTGTGACCTTTTTCCTGAATGATCTATTACTTAATCTCTGTTTTTATCCTTCAGTGAACACAGAATTTTCTGCCTAAAAACATCCTTTAATGCAAATTATAAGATGAAAGAACTGTTAGATGTAGTAAGTGCAGATCACCTACTGTACAGGTGTTTTTTAGCTGAGGAAGCACAAGACCTAAATTAGCCACATGGATGCTGGTGGACTGTGCAAGAGCACATTTTAAGTATGCAGGCATGGTTTTGTACCACCAAGATGATAACATTATGTATTAAAATAAATCTGCTTTTGCAATAAGAAAAAAGAGCCTGTCACTTAGTGTAAGGGAGAAGAAATATCATTCCCGGACTATTGACAGCTATCAGCTGAGCTAAGCAGAACAAGCTGAGCGCATAGATGAAGACACAGGTTAGTTTCATTCCACTATAGGGAACGTAAAAGCATGACACTCTACTATTAGCAATGTGTGTGTGTATGTTTATACATCTTTATATACTGGAAGAAGAACTTAGTATAATGCATGAGGTGTGACAGATTTTCAACTCTCCTGCCAGCCCCTCTGTAAAGGTAAAGCTATATAATGAATTGGTTTTTTGTTTAGAAAAAAATTAAGGGGAAATTAGTCATGGTGTTTGGTGATGACAAAAGGGAATGAAGAAAAAACCCCAGCTTTCTCACATGACCTAAGAGCATTTTCCCATTGTAAGTTCCCAGAATACAAGTCACAACGTGTATGTGGATGTTTGGTGTCAGTTCAAGTCAGCAGTAAGGGAAAGTTCAAACTAATTAGAGGCAAATTGATTGGAATCAGACTCTGGGTCAGACCTGTATCATCTGTGCTGTGCTCAACAGAAACCAATGCCATGGCAGTGCAAGAAGCAGCAACCTGTCTGACAAGAATGAGAACCAAAGTGTGGGCAGGTACCAATTGTGGCACAGTCAGCCTTACTGAAAATTTTTCTGTGATGACCTGCAGTATCCACTGCTGTGCCTCAGCTCTGAGGTTCTACTGTCAAGGTTTGTTGCCAGTCAGAATCGATTATACCAGACCACTGGCTTATGAACACAAAAGAAACACCCCTAGCTTTAAAGATCATCTTTGTAGGAGTACCACTGGTTCTCTATTGAGCACAAACAAAAAACACACAGCTTCATAATAAGACAGTAAAAATCACAGTCAACATGCAAAGAAAAGACAGTCCAACACTAAGCTGTATCAGCATATATTTTGTTAAAGGTTACGTTAGTTTATGCTATTAGCATACTGTACACACTACACTAAATAGCAAGTCTATATTCTCTTTTGTACAAAATTGTACTTTTGACATAATCGCCAATAAGATCGATAAAATTATACATGAATAAACAATTAGCTGTCATTATAAAATGAGAAAAAAGGGCAAAACTCAAATCTCCATAATTGTCAATGAAGATTGCAATATCTGTTTACTTGCAATATTAATTTCACAGAATCACAGAATTGTTAGGGTTGGAAGGAACCTTTGGAGATCATCTAGTCCAACCTGCGCCACAGGAAACTGTCCAAGTGGGTTTTGAATATGGGTTTTGAAAAGAGCAAGATTCCACGAACTCCCTGGGCAGCCTGTTCCAGCGCTCTGCCACTCTCAGTGTATTCTCATTGTTCTTCACGCAGAGGTGAAACTTCTTGTGTTTTAGTTTATGGCCATTCCTCCTTGTCCTGTCACTGGGCACCACTGAAAAGAGTCTGGCACCATCCTCCTGACACTCATCTTTGAGATATTTGTATGAATTGATGAGATCCCCTCTCAGTCTTCTCCAGACTAAACAGGCCCAGCTGCCATGGTCTCTCCTCATAAGAGAGATGCTCCAGACCCCTGATCATCCTTGTGGCCCTCCGCTGGACCCTCTCCAGCAGCTCCATGTCTCTTTTGTGCTGAGGAGCCCAGAACTGGACACAGCACTCCAGGTGTGGCCTCACTAGGGCCAAGTAGAGGAGGAGGATCACCTCCCTTGACCTGCTGGCCACACTCTTCCCAATGCACCCCAGGATGACATTGGCCCTCCTGGCCACAAGGGCACTGCCGGCTCAGGGACAGCTTGTGATCCACCAAGAGTCCCAGGTCCTTCTCCGCAGGGCTGCTCTGCAGGAGGTCAGCCCCAGCCTGTGCTGGCACTTGGGGCTGTTCCTCCCCAGGTGCAGGACCCGACACTTGCCCTTGCTGAGCCTCATCAGGTTTCTCTCTGCCCAACCCTCCAGCTGATCAAGGTCCCACGGAATGGCAGCAGAGCCTTCAGGTGGATCAGCCACTCCCCCCAGTTTAGTGTCACCAGCAAACTTGCTGAGGGTGCAATTGATCCCCTCCTCCAGGTCACTGATAAACAAGCTGAATAAGATTGGTCTCAGTATTGATCCCTGGGGAACACCACTGACTGCAGGCCTCCATTTGGATTCAACTGGAGTAGAATTTCTTGTACTTATACATATTTACATGTATGTAAATAAACTTATCAAAGTACATTTGTTATATGTAGGTAGTCCTGTACTGACTCTCTATCTGCATTGCTTTTAGCATAGGCATGCACAAATTCTGAGCTTGGACCTCTTAATTTTACCACAATTTAAATTATAAATATTAAAAAACCCACAGACCGCTATGAAAAAAATCCAGCAAGTTTTGCAATTAAAATCTGTTGCCAATTAGTTGTGTGGGACACTAAAAAAAAAAAAAAAAACAAGCTACAGAAAAGAGACTTCCAAAATGTTTTCTAAAACCAAAAAAACCAGTTGATGTAGTAGGCAGGAAAAAGTGGATTTGTTGTATTGGAAGTAAAAGATCAGTCAATTGTAAGGAAATTACAGTAGTTCTGGTCTCAGATGGGTTTTCAGTAAGTTTGCAATTTACAGCACACAGGTCAAGGCTATTTGTTCTTACCCTAGATATACTTAAAAGGCCAGAAATACTAACCTGAAAGAGTGAAAATGTTTGCTACCATAATGCAATAAAATTATTGTAGTAACAACACAACCAACAAAACACAGAATATCGGATTTAATTCTTTACTTTTTTGTAGGTGACTGATGATGTGTCAGCATACACAGAGTACCTACGTCTTTTGCAGTCTCTATATCTTCACTCCTCTGCTCAATCAGCTAGGTGATGAGACGAATTTTTAGTGGCTGTGAAATGATGGTCTGTAGTCAGACCATATAGGATTTGCTACTTCTGTTACAGTTTGGACATTAAAAAAAAAAAAATCCAGACAAAAATATGCTGAGAAGAACAAAGTAAAATATTTACTGCTGGCTGTTAAACTACATCCTTCAAGTTAAGGCTAATGTGCTTTCCAATATGGGAACATTACCAAGGGGTCAGCATTACAGCATTAAAATTTTAGAAACCAGGACTCTCAGGAGCAGTCCATGGTCTTACAAGCAAAGGAACACAAATAAAGTGATGGAGCCGCTGAACCACAAACAGTAGTTTTTAAGTGAAAAGTCATGCAAAGGTACAAGGGCCTCAGGTCTCTGGTGTAACAGGTACATCTATGTCTGCCTATCAGCTCACTCAAGTGCTATTAAAGGCCAGCCAATCCATCTGAGTGGGCCCATTTGCTCCTTGCAGGTACAAATGGCTATTTGCTGTACATATGCGATTACACACTCACTTCCTTTGCCCTATGCTAACAGCATGTAAAACAAAAAAGTGCCATTTTATGTACACAAAGGCACTTATCTGGGGCCCTTGGGCTCTGAATACAAAGCACTCTGAATAGATTGATGGTACTGCGGTGGGGACAAACAGGAAATGGACAACTGTATTTCCCAGGTTAATAGCGTAATGATTCTCTATTACTAAAAAACTTGTGCACTTCACCACCTTTTGCTACTGATTTTTCCACAGCAGAAAGATATGCTATAATGGAAAGCAGACAGATTCTATTCAGGCAAAGGATACCAAGAAAGAAAAAAGTGTTGGTGAATGATTCCGGACTTCTCTTCTGATTTCTGTTATATCTCTGCAGTTTCTGCTACTGCTCACTTTAATGTACCAATGCACAACTTTCTTTTTTTATTTGTCTGGTTTTTCTTATTGTGGTTTTTTGGTTTTTGTTTGTTTGTTTGGGTGGTTTTTTCTTAGCTTACAATATAACACAATACATGAAACCTTTCTAGCAAAGGCTGGATTCTATCCAGAGTTTCCAGTTCCTTAAAAAAATACACTTAAATGTAATTAGCAAAAGCTTAGGTGACACATACACTGGATGGAGTATTTCATCCACAAACCTCCAGAGACTTGTGACTAAATTGCATGCACCATAGCAGGTGCAGTGCATTTTACTGCTTGTATCAGCTCAGATCCCTGGTGAAAACTACAGGAAAGCAACTCATTAAAAAAAAATAAAAACTCCCACACAATAATGCCTACACTTTTTTTCCTGCTTATCTCCTGCAAACACATAGTATTTTTCTCTTCAGAAAATTAATTCTACACAGAAGAGCATCAGGACTGTTAAAAGTGTCACTACACCTAACAAGTATGACTTGTGCTGAGATTCAGACTACACTTTTCAAAGAATGAGGCATTTATAGATCTTGCTACACAGACAGATTTTTTCTCATCCTCCCTCAAATGCATTTGTTACTTAAATGAAATATCAGTGTGAAAGGTACTTCTAGAAATATCTGCATATCCTTGCCATAAACACCAAAACCATCTCCCTACCAGGCAGTATTGATAAGACCAGGAATGTAAGCTCATAATTTGCGTTTTTTATTGTCGCTTGGTGACTCATACTCCAAACACCCAGGTAGTTCTCAGCATTTTGAAATTTGGCTTTGTGTTAAATTTTGAACAATATCTACCATTTTACACCTCAGAGCTCAGAGAAGGCAGCACAGTAGTTGGTGTACAGATGTGACAGAATGTTTTTATTCCAGAAAAAAGCTCCCTGTTTTTGACACACTGGAAAATGTACAGCCAGAGAATGCTTGAGGCGAAGATGCCACACCAGCCTTACATCTGTCTGCTTTCATTTGTCTACAACTGTGCTTATAGATAAAACATGCCTTCCAGATGTCATCACAAGCAGTGTTCATATGCTGACTTCACTGAGATACTATTGTTTGCTGCCAGCATAACAGAGTTGTAAAACTAAAATATTTAAACTCTGCGCTACTCGACACAACTTTGAATGTCACACAGGATCTTATTTCAGGATTAATTAATGTACACCCCAATAAAATAATCATGTGTTAAAAAAAACAGAGCTAGCTGGCATATACAGTATGCTGCCCTTTTTTCTTTTTTTCTTCTTTTAAAGACACAGTTTGTGTTCCAGGAAATACAGTAGAGGTAAAGAAGTTGCCCACAAAGCAACAAAACATATACCCCCAATATGTTTGAAATGGGTGACTGCATCTCTATAGCGCGATAACATTCTGTATCTGGCACATATTTTAAACTCTCCAGATTTTTGGAAGGATTGTGACTGAAAACTAGCAGTCATATTTTAGAGGAATATCTTAATCTACAGTAGTTGCAATTAAATCTATACAGTTAAATATACACACCAAATCTAAACATTAATCTATATACAAATCTACAGTATTCATTGGGGTTTTTTTTCCTTTATCATGTCTTGTGAGCACTTCACTTTCATTAATTACTTGCAATCATGAAACTTTGAAAGATTTCTCTGGTGGTCATTCTGTTAACAGAACTTTGGTTCAACTACACTTACCTCTAAGTTAAAACAGTGTTAATTAAAAATTCACAGTGTTACATCCATCTAATTACATGTAGAGAAGAAACAAACATTTTCCTCCACAAAGTTTTCTGCTCTCTTATCCAAAATCTTTAAACTGTTGAGTAATTTCTTTTGAGTAATTTGAAGACAACAAGAGAAAGTAAACTTTTACCACTGAAAATATCTGTTTCACTTTCAGACATTTCTTGCTATTGATGAAATCATGATCTAGGTATCTCAAAATGTTTCATTTTGTGAAAATTATCATACTGATCATGATATACATTATTCTTGTCATTCCATAATGAAAATTATCAGATACCCCTATGATAACAGGTTAAATATCTGAAAGTTTTGAGTTATTAACTCTTAGAGAAGTATGGTGTGCTTGCAAAAAAAACCACATGAAGTTTGTAAACTCTCCAGAACTAATTGTTTTGGAAGAGATTTCATTTCTAAAGAGTAGAGTGCAACAGAAAGAGGACTGTAAAACTTATTTGACTGTACATTTGAAGGGTTCTTAAAATTTCTGCCAGCCTTTGCTCAGGGTGGAAGAGACTGCATCTTCAACTTGGTGAAATCCATAGAGAATATTTTCAGCTTCCCCTAACTTCTATGAGACACAAAGCTTTTCTTCTAGGAATGTGTATAGTATTCCAACACACTTCACGAAGTCTGTGTGCTCTAACATCTGTCTACTGACGGAAACTATAGGGTGTTACTTACCTAGTAAAACTGTATTGTACATTCTTGCATGATCTACTGAAGGGTGAACACAGACACATGGCTTATCACTCATTGCAATTAGCATTAAATTTTCTTTCTTTTTTTTTTTTTTTTTAAAGATCCTTTCAAGAAAACCAAACCCTAAAACAGTAATTTGGTAAAACAGTAGAAAGCAATTGAAAAATCACCAGTTTCTGCGAACGAAAGTTAAAGAAAGCTATACAAAAAATCAACATTGCTCCAACAAAATTAAGTGGGAAATTTCATCTATTTTCATTAGTACTGTTAAAGGATTGCAGTCACAATGCTAAAAGCATATACAAGTCAATACTTCCCAGGGTTTTTTTTATTACAAATGAATTTAAATACAAGTATTTGAGAGTGAGACACTAAGACTGACTGCTAGGATACAGAACTCCATATATATTGCAGAATTTTGTATTCATCCACTAACAGTGAGAAAAATCTTGCTACTTGTCATCCATGTGTACTTCAAAAGAACTCAGGGTACAGAGCCCTCATTTCATCATGAACAGCTGAGCTGATTCAGTTAACCTTCTGGAATATCTTACAACTATTTTATTTAACTGCTCAAAAAAATTTATACTCTGGTTCATAGAGTAAGATATCAAGTAGCTTCAGGAATTTCAATAATTTCCAACTCCTTAGTTTTCTAACTCAGTAATTGTAATTTTATAGAAAGAAAACATATATTTTCTTGTGTTTATAAATATACATGCACACACACACACATACACACATACACACACACACACACACACACACAGATGTATTTCCATACAGGAGTTGGAGGAAAGACTATTTGTAAATAATCTGTGAACATCTTCATCTTTTCTTGTAATAGATAAGTCCTATTTCAAAATACTGTATTGGACTTCCTCTACATTCCAGGGTAAAATCTTTATAGTTATCAAGTAACGTATACTTCTCTTTCAAAATCTTCACATAGTGCTTTTGAGCCAATAGATCAGAACCAGACACACTGGTCTCAGGTCATCTCTCACAATATTCTTCAAGCAAGAAACTCCACCTTGTACTCTTAAGCAGCAGTAAATATACACATCTGATTAGGGGAAGTAGTAACAGAACAACTTAAGGAGCTTTCAGAGGGAGAGACCTATATTATGCTTTACAACACCTGCTACCTATTCTCCCCAGCTAACAGTTTTCAAATTTTACTTTCAGGGAGTAATAACAATCTAAATTAGGAGCTCAGTAATTTGCCCTCTTTAAAGCTCAATTTTAATGTCATTCTTCAAGACTTAAAAAATGACATCATTGTCAACAAGCTTTACTGTAGTGGCAACAGCATTTGGTCCAGAGAACATACTCTGCTTCATTTGCAAGGACAAAAAAATACCCAGTTGACCTGAGAATTGCCAAAAGGAAATTGACAAGAATCTGGGCAAGTTAAGTTACCCTCTAAACAGCTGCTACTGAAAACAGGAAGTAAAGAATTAAGGGACATGCCTATCAATAACTAAAATGTCTATCTCAAGATTATTATAAATTATATGGGAGAAAATTATAAAAAAGGCTATGAAGGGCCTTAATTTAGCGATCTAACCCTCACCAACAGTGAACAGGACTTTACCTCCCAACTATCTAAACCACTTTAAAAAATGAAACTCAAGCTCCCACTTACACCTTTCAGAAAATAATATAAAAGGACTCATTTACATAACCATCCATAAAAACTGTCATCTAGAACTTGCAGATTGTACCTGTGAATTAAAAAGTGAAGGGCAAATATTTTTGTACTTTTTAGCCTGAAATGACTTCTTTCAATAGAAAGGAAAGAGAGAAAGAGAGGCAGAATAGATCTGAGAAATCCGGAAAGAAATTCATACTTTTCAGACTGATTCACAGAGCAGAAATACTTATGCTCTGAAATACTACAAGCCACACATATGCTTTTTGTCATTGGTTCTTTACCTATATGATACTGGTTTCTTCAGGTATCACTCCTAATTAAGAATCCACCCATTTTCCCCTATTATTTCATTGGGAACATTTGCCCTGCTGAGGAAGTCTTGCTTCTGAGAGCCCTGATGCAATACCACCCCCACACATGTCTACTGGTGCTCCCTCTGGTTTGTGAAACTGAATCCATTGCTCCTGTAAAATTTCTGACCTAAAAATACTGTGGTCACACTTATTATACCTGTTTCATCCAGTCAGTGGCCTAATGTATTCACAGACTGCCTTGACTTACAGTTTCTAATGCTTTATCTAACAGCTTGTAAATCTGTCACACCGTTGATAACCTGTGCTCTTCTGTGAATGACTGCCTGTAAAAATACAAAGGTTCTGCAGTTGTAGTGAAATAATTTGTAGAAGGCAAAGTCCATGCTGGAGCCACAATGTCTTTTCCCTGCACATTGCCTGAAACATTCATATCTTTTTTGGAGATGATTTTGCTTAAGCCCTTTGAAAATAAATCATTCTCAAAAGCACTCAAGATTTCCCTGAAGACTTTGTAAGGCTTCCTGCTTCATAGGTTTCCATTCCTTTGCTGTAAGGCTAATGCATTTTAGGGATGTTTGTTCTGATGCAAAGCTAACTTACGAGTAAAAATAAACTACCAGCATTTATAATGCTGTTGGAAGGCAAAGAATGCCAAATGCTAAACTTAAATTACCAGAGTTGGTAGTCGTTCCTTAATAACCTTCTCTTTAGACAGCTTTTGCTGTCTCAGAGGAAAAGACATTTAGTAGGAGTGTAATGATGAACATTCCATCACTTAAAAAAACCAGCAAAATCCCCAAACCTGCAATATCCTTACATGAAGAAAAAAATAATAATTTTATGGGAGAAGATGATGGCACTCCACTTCCAGTTTGATGCATGAAACCAGAGGCGAATCATTGCCATTATTACTCAAGTGAGCTGTATGTTTATTACTCATAAGCCATCCTGTTTACCCTTCTGTGAACACTAGGAGCTACACTTAGCTTGTTTCAGATATGCCTGTCTACACAAAGATTTTACTAGTAGTCACATAAGCAAGTATTTACAAAAAAACCCCAAAAATACAGTGTCTAGAAGAAAAACCATTTTTGCACAGAATATTTAATCTGCAAGATCAGCAACTTCCTGATTAAAGAACACATCATTATCTTAGCCTATATTTACTTATGTAAAATAGTTATTTGATTTTAAATTTTGCTCAGCAGACAGGGAATTCATGAAGTGCTAGTATTTCACACTGCAAACAGAACTGCAAACAGAATTTTGTTTTAGACATGTGTTGGAGCACAATTTCATTTAAAAAAAAAGCCACACAATTTAACAATTCAAAAATTCTCATATATGTTTTATAAAAATGTATGAGAGACCTAAAAACCATGGAGAGTCATAACATCAAGTTGGCTCATTTGTTTCCGTTTTATTACAGCACTACATCGTGGGTATCAGATTCTTCACAGAAAAAAGCATATTAAATCTTTATTCTAATCTGTTTTAGCAGAACTATATTATAGCTTAATACTATTTTTTCTGACTGATAAAACATAATGTAAATAAGACCAAAGAGAGCTCTGAACCCCAACAGAGACCTATACTGAAAAAAACCACTACAAGTATTACTTGAAGCTATCTTGAAGAAGAACAGTTCTGCTTTATTGATAGGTAGGCTGCTATCTTCTATTTATTTATTGTTCTCTAGCTGAATTCACTTCTTGCTGAAGGCCACCACACAACTATAAAATGCATTGTGTATATTGATATCCTTCATTTTTGACAGACTAGGCTTTTGTTTGGGGCCCTGTAATGAGGATATTGACAACTTTACAAAAACTTGTCTGCAGCTGCTTGAGTATAACAGCAGTAAGTTAAATGGTTGGGGCGTACTACTGTGAGAAAGGAAAACAATCTGAGTAAATTACAGCCTTATACTACACCCTAGATATACCCAAAATTAATTCTGTGTGTGCAGCTCTGTGTACCCACTGCCACGACCTCATCTAATCTCTCCAGCTTGGGAAAGGCCAGAAGCATGGAGCACCAAAATTTCTCAGGCCTTGTCTCTTTTTAAGTGAGATCAGAAGTGATTTGCATATATACTTGTGTTGTCTTCCGTAAAACAGGAATTTTGTGTATTGAAGGACACGTCTGTCCCAATTGACTTAACGAAAATGGGAACTACTTCCCCATATATGTGGTCCTGTAAAACAAAGTGACAAAAAAAAGAACATACTGGCATGTGCTTACCACTGTCTGTAGTATCTCATTGCCTGTCCTGGTCCTACAGATATTTTCCCCCCAAAATTGATACGTCTTCTTAAGCTCTTCAGGTAAGTGTGGAGATAGGAAAACTTTAAAGGAGACGAAAATAAGGGCTCAGGCTAAGTCAAATTCTGCAGAATGCAGATCTCTTTCAAATCTGCGTGGAAAAGCCACAGCATCTGCTGTGAATCAGTATTCCTTTCTAACACATTGAAATAAATACCTGGCATTGTGCAAGATTGTGTTTCCTGTCATTTTTTTGGTTTAATTTCGTTCATTTAAATTTCATTCATTTATTGTTCTTATTTACTGATTGCTATACACAGCCCAATTGGCTGTTTTGGGGAACATTTTACAGGCCCAAATCCTCAGTCCAAATCTTATTAGCTTTAAGTCTCATTTGCTCTGTCATCCAGTATTTTCAGTATAGTTCAGCTACAACATAATTCTTTCATTTAACTGCATATTTTTGTCTATGGAGCCACCTGCAGATCTGCCCTTTTTACATGGAATCAGAAACCAGCCATCAGCTATCCCCTCGTGTGTTTTAAGTTCAAAGAACTTCATCCTGGCCTAGATTTCAAAAACGAAAAAAAAATTACTAACTCCTCAAAAGTCACAATTATTGATCAAAGCAAGTATACAAAATAAATGCAAGATTCATATTTACTTGTTTACTGAAATATGAAAATCTTAAGACTTGTGAGATAAGAGTAGGCTGAAGAGGCATTTCTCAGGCATTCCATGTTTAAAACAATAGCATTACCATACAGCATTGTCTGAGGATTTAATGTCACTATGTAGGTTTACTCCACAAGAGCTTCAGAATTTCCCAAGAGAATATGGTAAATCTTAGTCCAAGTCAACTTTCAGACAAATTTGGACAGACCTAGGTAACTATTACTACCAGCAGGACACAAAGAATGTTGTTCTTTAAATAACCCAAAGTAATTCAATGTTCCACTGAGTATGACAACAGTCTTCCTTTGGATGGCTCTTTTTTTGTTGTTGCTGTTGCCGTTTAAATCTCTAAAATACCGGCAAAATCATGAAATTTAATTAATTAATTAAATCCTTTTCAACTATTTTTTTCCCAGAACGACATGGACAATTAAAATTCCCACCGAAAATATGCCATCCTGTCTAGTTCAAGACTTGTGGGAGCACAAAATTAGGTGGCCGAAACTTGGGAAAATTATGGTTTAGAATTTTCTCCCCATTTCTCAGAAGAAGTAAAACAAGTATTAAAGAAAGGACTTAGAAATCCCCACTAGTCTCTAGCTACACTGCCAAGGGAAATCTGGGGGTCTGGAAGGAATTTATTAGGACTACAAAAAAAAAAACCTATCATCATTGTTAACCAAAACAACCTTAGAGAAATCAGGCTATTCCTTAACTGGAGGCACCTAACTTAGGTGATCTCCATTGTCTCTCCATAATTTAGGCAGTCAAAGCTGGAGCTGTAGCATCTGTTAGGTGTCTAAAGCAAGCAATGTGAACATCCCATGATTGTCCATCACAGCTATTTAATTTCACTGGAATTTGGTTGCTTAATTCCTTTAAAATCTTTCAAAGATCCAATTTTAAGTTCTCTAATTAGCCAGACAGGTATGATAATTCTCCTGGTTTTATTAGAATATTGTGGGGTACACTCTGGCAGTCCTTCCAGAAGACACACAATTCTTGATATCTCTTTCTAAATTAAAGCACCACTTGGTAAAATGAGGGAGAGAAGGCCTTACATACAGCATTGGCATGCAGGCAGGCCATTCACACCCTAGGTAACAAAGTAATTTGTTATTTTCATTTGGTTTTTTAAAACAGAATTTTCTGTTCTGCAATGTTTTCAGATGTAGTATATTTGAAGCCTTAAATAAAAAACCTAAAATGAAAAAACCCCAACTGTCACAATTTTGCTCTCTGTATCAGCCAAGAGAAGGGATAATTATTAAGGCATGGGAAGGGTAGTTAGGTAAAAAAGACCAGAAACATCATACAGAGAGTATGTGAGTCTCTAAAATTGCATTCTTTCTTAGTTCTACACTTACAGTTCTCTTGACAGCAGAAAACATTTGCAAATAGAAAAAGGCATCTTCACCTGCGGCAAATATATCATTTCTCAAAAGAAAAAAAAATTTTAGTGTGAAATTACCCAACTGTGTGTATAACCACTTCCCCTCTGTGGGTTGAATGTGGTAACCCAAAAACAATAGGTTGTTTATATACACTGCCCAAAGTAAAGAAAAATATGTATTTTAACTGGTTCTTTTTCTCCTACTGCTCAATTTTTTTGTACCACTCAATTTGTAGCTTCTGCCAACTTTATCATTTTATCATATATTTACCAGCAACCACAGCATCTCCCCAACCATTTTGCAAGACAGTTACTCTTCATCACACAGTTATAGGGAAGAGGGCCTGATTGCTACAAAGGTGTCCACCAATGGAAATGTAAGTCCTGCAGGATGCTTGAAATACTGCTGTCTCCAATTGCAAAGGTTATGGTGACGGAAGCACAAGTATTAATACATTCTGTGCCCAGAAGGATCCACAGTAGTTTGCTAATCTGGCATTCTGCATAACAGAGCCCATTTCTCTCATGGTTTACCCAGCGGAAGGACATGGTCTTCTCCAGTCTCAAGGCAAAATGCACAGGCAATTACAAAATGGCAGCAACAAAATGAGAAATTTGGTAGGAAAAGTAATGTTTTAGGCAGATGTAGTATGTGTTTTTAACTTCACACTTCCACACAGTCAAAAAAAAAACCCCTCAGAAACTTAAAATCTGGTCACTGGAATAGTAAATGAAATACATATCCATCACAACACACCTTTTCCAAAGGAATTTTTAAAACACCATACACCACACCACATCAATGACAAATAAGATGGGCAGTCACCTTCTTGATATTTACATGATCCCCTGAGCCACATTGATAGGGAAATCTTATCACAATACAGCAAAATCCCTTTAGTAGACAATAAATATATATGCACAAATTTGTGACATTTGTATTGGTAATATATTATATATAATTTGTACAGAATATAACAATATATAATTTATATTATCCTAAGAATTAGCAAATGGTAATTTAGTAATGCATCTTGCTATTGCCATGGTAAGTCTATATATACATCAACACATTACTGTCTTTATAAATATTTAAGTGCCATTATTAATCAATTAAACTGGCCAATCTATGTGCCAATAATATGTTCTATAGTTTTTAATATGTCAATAAGCCCACAAAATACATTTAGAGAGAAGCTTATTATTTCTGCGGGTTTTATCTAGAAAGAGAATTGAAGAGTTTCAAGTTGCACTCTCTAGAAAGGGACGTACTAGAAGATTCAATTATGAAGCATAGAAGGAACTTTTCCAATAGCCCATGAATAGGAAAGCCCTTTTGGTTTTTCTGAACACTTCTCTAAATAAGGGCAAAGGTCATATGCAAGCCCAACCACATTTCTGATTAACAATTCTGTGCCAAATTATGTGTTTAGAAAAGGCATCTCTGGAAAACAAAACTTCTCACACTTTGAAAAATCCAGCCGCAAACATAATACAAAAGAGATCTTATCCTTCTGAGTAAAGCAGGAAAAACTGAAAAGGAATTTGCACTCTTTTGCTGCTTTAGTCGCATTTCACAGAAGAAAACTCACTATTGAATTTCAGGTCAAGAGAGTTACCAAAAATGAGCTGAAGACAAATAGAGGTGAAGATTCTCATGTCTTTGGCCTTCATCATGAACAGACATCTCCAGAGGTAGATTGTTATGCCACTTAAAAATTCAAACCCATAAATGGTTAATCTGGGATATGTGAACTCAATAAATAATATTGGAATTAACTGCTACTGTAACACACATTGACAGGTTTTCAAGACTGAAAATATTTTGATATTCCAGCTTTAGTTTTTCTGAATATTTGCTGATTTCCATCAGATAAGGAGACACTGAAACACAATGGAATGCTATCAGTTTATTGGAACTAAAATTGTCCTTGAAATCTCATATGATATACAGTATAAAGAATCTCAGTTCAAATAATGGCTAATTCATCAAGTAAAAAATCCCAGTTTTCTGGAGTTCCCTTTTTATACATATAACATTCACAGTGTTTCACAGCTGACAATTGAAAAAAAGAAAGAAATGAGTGGTTTTACAGTTATAAAAGTCTTGGCCATTCTATCATAATTCTCACCATGTGTGAAGTACGCTGGTGTTAAAAAACAAATGTTCTATTGCCAGTTGTGTTTTTGAAAAGCAAGCAGCTTTATGCAACACACGACAGTGATTTTCCAGCAACAGTTTGACAGTGCATGGGCCCCGTAGTTGAAATTTTTTGCTCTAATCTTTGTTTATACTAGAAGTAAATAATCCAAACAAAGAACATTCCACTATGCAGGGCTGATGGCTTTGTGATAAGGCAGAGCCTGGCACGAATGACAGAGCCAGCAGTCTATTGAGGTAAAAAACAGCACTCTGATAAGTAAAACTGTCTTCTGATTTATAGACCTTAAGTTGGCTTTTTAACCCTTGAATCATGAAAATCTGCACCATACAAAGGCTTGTGAAGAAAGGCATGTAAAAGAGAAAAAAAAAAAAGAAAAACTTTAAAGCAATTTTTTGAAGAAAAACTGTAGTGGCTAAGATGTTACTTTTATCCCCAGAAAATCACCTTAAACCTGAATTTTAAATATACTACATGTAAGAACTTTTCCTAGTGATCAATTTTTGCAGTGGACATAGAACTTCTAAAAGACCATTTGAAAAATAAAACCATTTAAGATCAATCCTTTCTTTGTTTACACAGAAATAAATGGGCTTGAAAAAATAATGAATATTTATCTTGCAAAATTTATGATGTCAGATACAACATGATACATGGCCTTTGGTGTCAGTCATATCTTCTGTATACAAGTCCTGAGAGACTCTGGTCCTCAGGCAGATTGAAAAGACTTTCAGTTCTTCCATACAGTATTTCTAATAGTTAATGCAATTGTTAATATTTAATAGCAAACAGCCCTGAGAACTGCTGCAACCCTTTTCCAAAGAGCTCCTAAATGCAGAAGACAGTTATATATTTGCATATATGAATAATCACTTAATAAACAATGTTATTTGATTTTCAGCTCTCCCCCCAGCATTCAATACATGGATAAGTAGACTCTTGTTCACAGAATTCATGTGACTTTTTGACCAGTGGACCTGTACAGTTACATGTACAGTCCTGCTACAGTCTTAGTAGCTGCACCTGGTGTTTGCCAATTCTTTTTCCAGGCTAACTGTCTTATTAGCTGACAGATAGACACCTGGACTTCATAAGAGATGAGAGGTAGCCTATACATTCTTAAATTGGGATTTGTGGACTGTGTTTGAAAGGGAAAAAAGACATGGAAGGATAGTTAATAAACAGTACCACAGCATCAAAGTTACATTCCAGAAATGGAACTATGAATTTTCAGGCCATCAAACTCTAGCAAGACAGAAATTCACACAACTTAGGTTCTTGAATTACAGCATCCTAGCTCCCAAATGCAAATATGCTTGTACATAAAGTACAATCTCAATTAAGTCCACTTTCAGGTCTACGAAAATTTCAAGGCATCTCAGAAAAGTTTCCATGTTATTCAATCTGTGCAAACGAAGCACTTTTCCAGTGAGATCAGATACCAAGACCAGAAATCATCCCAAAAAACTATAATATCTACAAGACCTATTTCACAGTTCAACATCCTACTACAACTATGCCTAACAGTTTCTTCTGTCATGCCTGAGTCACACTACAAAGGGTCCTGGATAGAGAGAGGACTGGCTCCTCTTTCTGCAGGCTTTTTAAAATGATCAAGAATGTAATAGGCTCCACTCAAGACATATTTCCTTCCCAAATACAATTTCGCAGGAGAGGTGGTGAAAGAAATCCCAAGATATGCTTCCTTCTCATTTCCTACAAGTCTGTTGTAGACAGACAAGTCATTGCAATCTTAAGCCATGTCAGACCAGGAATGGGAAGCTGGTGTGCTGGCCTCAGTGGCACTGTATTTTTCAGTGCTGCCTACAGTTCACTAGTAAGTTCAGGAGCTTTTTATTCACAGAATTTTAAATACAAATCTTTTGTATTTTAGAACACTATTTTAATGATCATTAATATTTAAACTACTAAAAACTCCTTACCAATATTTTGACCAACTAAAATAATTTGACCAAATTTTTCGTTATAAAATGTAATCACCGGAAATTGCTACCTCCCTTTCAAAGGCTATTTCTGTCAGCCCTCTGAGTATGTGCACATGGCAGTAACTCACTGACATGTAATGTAACCATACCTACAAAACTCCTTTATTTTTTGAGACAGGATATTTCTTTCTGGTTTGTACAGTTTTTTTGAAAGAATCGAAACCAAATACATTCTTTGCAAAATGATCTGTCCCCTTCAACACATCTGACTTTCATATGGTACAGCACAGAAGATCAGCAGTCAGCAAAGCATGATGATTTCTCAGTTCTTTATAATATAACACGGCCTTTAATAAGCCAATATAGCCAAAGCCCGTGAATTTATTTAGGTACATGAACCTAAAAGTTATAGTATGGTTTTACCACATAATTTAATTCTAAATAAGCAGAAAACAATTCTTTCAGTAGTACAGGATGATTAAGATGTATGACCACAAAATCAAAACAATGCAAGGCAAGCTTTTATATCATTAAGTTGTCTTCTATGGATTTATAATTCCAACTGTTAAATGCAGAAACTATGTGCAAAGCCTCTATGACACAGTTTTGATGTAGGTAAAATTATAAAAAAGGATTTCTTCATCAAGCTGATATTCTGCTCCAAAAAAATTGCCAGCTTCTTTAATAGGGAGAACTTTCTTGGCTTCTCAGATTTGGTACCTCAAAAAAAACTATATTCAATTTTTAACAAAGCCTGCAAACCCCAAAAAGCTATTAGAAAGCCAAAGATCACATAAAATTTCAGGTGTACCAGTTTAATTTCAGTGAAACCCAAGTGAAAAAAAACCCCTCAGCATCTGATAAATTTGCTACTATTTAAAAAGATTATTTTAGTGACATCTGATTTTTCTCTCAGATACAAAATAAAGGCGTTAAAGTATGTTGAATAGACTTTCACATGAACAGAAATATTGATGTTTAATTCTGCAGTGAGAATGAAAATGAAACCTCCTTCTGCCTTTCGTTAAGTAAAAATTAATTGACACCTGAAAGGAACCATAGCCTGACAATTTCTTCTAGTGATTGCAATAAAATACTTCTGCAACAATGACCGAAAAAACCCCCAAACCAGTTTAAAAAAGGTCTAAAGAGAGAAAATGGGAAAAAACCAGCAGAAAGAGCAGTAGCCACCTGAAGTAAAGTAAGTAAAAGGACTGCTTGTTCCCAATATTTTGGAAGAAATTGTTCAGGAACAGTTCATCCATGTGAAAGTCCGAATCATATAAGGCTGCAAAGGTCAGTGAGACCTCTGGTGATCAAGTCAGTAAGTACCAGCCACACATTCTAGACTGTCTTGAAGTAAAATTAAAGTGTAGACACGACAAATCCTATTATTTATACATAGCAAGGAACACACAGCTTCTTTTGTTATAATATCTCTACTGCACTGCTTTCTTATTGCTCTCCTAAACTCTCCCACTACTCCCAAATTAAGTAGTTCTCAGAGACTTACGACAATACTGTAAAATAAAAAATGCTATCTCTGACCCTCAGCTGATACCAGGAGCACTAGCTATGGCTTTGGAGGTGATCATATTAAAGATCTTGAAAACTTCCTGTTAGAAACATCTGTTTCATTTTGCCTGCCTTGAGCATGTTTGTGCTGAGCTTCTGGCCTGTGCCAAGTGTCAGTTTCAGGCTGATTAGTAATAAATACTGCAGTAATGGAAGCAGTAATAAAGGTTCAGTATCAATAGTTAATTTATTTCTTGTTATTGACTGAACAATTTATGTGAACGTTGTCAGGGTGTTCCTTGTGGTACCTGTGAAAACCAGCTCCAGTATTGTCAAGCCAGGACATAAGCCTGTTTGCAGAAACATGTTATAACTCCAGAGTGACATTCCCTAAAGCTTCAGTCAGAATTGAATGTGCACCAGCCTGATGTGGCTGAGGTTGAGGAAGCAGTTGTTTGCAAATGTTTGTTCTTATAGCCAGGAAGAGAAAACTGATGACTGCAAGGGAGAAGATATTTATGGCAAATACAGAGACCAGGAGTTCAGACCGACATCTCTGTCACGGAGAAAATAGGACTGGAAAAGAACACTAGTGGTGGGGACAGTAAATTCAGTTGGAGATTCACTATGTGCTTTGCACTACAAACAAGAGAGAGAAGATGCCAGAGACAAGACAGAGACAAAGCTCAGATGGAACAAAACTGCATTATGGCTCTGAAGGCTCCTCTACACAAATGGACCATGAGAATAAGAATTTCCTGTATCTTCCTTTAAAAATGGCAGCATCTTGATTACTGGGATGTAAATTCTGCCAAAGCATGCACTCAGTCATGGCATTTCCTCCCTTGTAAGGCTCTTGGTGGAACTTTAGGTTGTTCTTGTTGTGATTGCTCCTTTCTCTGTCATTCAGGTACATAGGAACAATTTTGGGATGAAGTATTTAGAGTAGCATTCTCTTCTCCTAATACCTACAAGGTAAAGAACCTGGTGGGATAGACCCCTGCTCATGTCAATATAGAAAATGTGGCACTTCTAGATCACAACTCAAACTATAATTTTATAGATCTGTTGCAGGATAACAGAAATCTCATTACAGAAGGACCAGTTTTTTTCCCTGACAGGAAGAGAAATCTACATGATCAGCTCATGTGGAAGGACTATCACATACATCTCCAGAGTCAGGCAAGCTGAACTGCACTCTTTAGAATGGAATGGGAAGGTCTGCAAAATGCTCACAACTGACATCAAACAAACTCTGAACGGACCAAATGTTACACCATTTTATATGTCCTGGAGATCTGGCAAAATTGACATCAAAAGAAGGGGCCAAAATATTTATCCTTTCTAAGATATCTTCTACAAGTCTTTTCAGCATCTTACAGAGTGGAAATAAAACCACCTATTTAAGGAAGTAGAGAAAAATAGATCATCACTCTTTTGGAACTAGTTATTTGGTACCTATTTCAATGATCAATACAGAAAGACCAAAAGTAAACCAGTACTTCTGTTCCAGAGGTTAAACCAATAGTGAAGACAAGGAGTTCCCAGAACTATCCATTAGAAGGACAAAACAAATACTGAACAGCCACTATTGACAAGAAAACAAACAAAGGAAGGAACATCAACCCCCAAAAAAGCAACCAACCAACCAACCAAACTACAAACACCACCACCACCCTCCCCCAGCACCAGCATGTGCTCGTGGAATCAAGAAACATATCATGCATGTGTATGCCCAAGGGCAGGGCATTGAAGCTAACATGCAAACTCAGGTACAGAATTTCCTGGCTACTGCAAAACAGTTTGAATATACTCTAATTGTGCTTTGTGTGATACTTACATACTACACAGGCTGCATGTATATATATTTTGTGTAACTTTCAAGGATGGGTTGCAGGTTTCAGATGAAATATGAAGCACAAAAAATTTCAAGAAATAGCCATTAGCAGCCCAAACAAATTTTGTTGCCAAGTAACTTCAAAGTATTGCCTGTGGTTCTTTCTCTGGTGTTATTTATGGCATCTCCATCAGCCTGTATACTACTGGAGCAAAAGAACTCACTTAGTGTACGAAATGTTAACACAAGGGGATACTTGTATGGCATGTTTGTGATACTTAATGCCGGTATTAAACATTCTCTTTTTCAGAAGTCAACATGTGCAGTTTTCCAAATTCTTTCCCTATTCCCTTTGTTTTCTACATACAAGTACTTTTGAGAGGAAGATAATTAGAACATGCAAAAGCTAGGTGTTTCATCAGATTTCTAAAAATAGTAGTTCCTCATCAACCCTTTAGAAACACAGTTGTGTCAACAAAGAACACACCCCTTTCCCCTCCCACCCAAATTCCTTCGTTTTAGTATTTTACACTACTTCCTCTCTATCTGCTTTTTTATCCTAAGAAAAACTTCTAATCTTACGGTTTGTTATATATGGTCACCTTAAATTAAATTATCATGAAATACATTTATCTGAAATTATTTTCAGGTAGAGCAGGACTCTTAATGATTCTCTCAAACACCTGCTTTCTTATGACAGTCTTATTTTCATAGATGTTTCTACTCTATCAAGTTTAGTCACAAGGGTAAGGTGAGGATAAATGTTTTTTGTTAGGTGGAACACAAAATAAGAAGTCCCAATTTGTCAGTCTTTGCAGAGTAATAATTAATTAAAACTTCTTCCTAGTCTCTTTGTATTTTAAATTTTATCTTTTTTTAAATTATGTGATGATGCTCACCGTACTGGTGCTACGTTTTCATGAGCTGACTATTTCATTTGTCAAAAAAACTCTTTTAAGGTCTTATGCTTCCCTTTCCCTTTCTTAGCCAAAGGTGTAATCCAATACCTCTTTTCCGCTCTAAACACTCTTCTTCTTTTCCAAAAGCAAGAACTGCAGATGAAACTATTGAAGAAACATCTTTAAATGTCCAAAATAATGGTGGTAAAAACAATGCAGGTTCAGGCCTGTGGTTCTCCTTAGGCAGAAGATCTTTAATTCTGAAGCGGAAAAGGAATTTTGGCTAACAGGCATCTTTGGATATATTTAACTCCTTTTCAAGGCTTTTTAAGGAGTCTTGGCCCTAAGTCTAGGTAAAAATTGAATATTTTCACTAATATTTTCACTCAGTCTTAACAAACTTGTGTGTCCTACTGAAAACTTATTCTGTTGAAGAACTAGTAAATTTAGTCTTGCACTCCTGTAGTTCTCCATATATATCATTAACTGTGAGAAGAAATAAAACTACAGACACTTCTGCAAAGGGAATTGGGGCTGCCAGTGCATCAGAGAGGTGCAAATCATATCATAAAATAATGCCAATTGCAAAACCAATTACTCTTCCCATTTCCCTCCTTTGCTCTCCCTTCCCCTTTTTACTGAATAATTACACTGGACAGGCGGTTGACACTCTTGAGCTGAATTGAAAGATTAGTTAATCAATAAAACCATTTCACTTCAGGTTTTATATATGGGTCACTTGACAGCTCAGCTCCTTACCAAATGTAGTTCCAGGCATCCCAACCAGTGCTCCCCGTCAGTGAAAACAGTTGCCAGCACCCTCAGGTTGCTGTTTCTAGATTGTTGCAGAAGTGACTAAGACAAGATAGGACGTAGGGTATCAAGTAAAAGAACTGTACCCTGTTCACTTATTCTCTTCTTATTCCTTCAGGGAGGAAGGCAGACCAACAAGAACAAACCTCTCTTTTTCATTGTTCTTCCTCATGGAGTAGTATTATTAAAAAAAAAAAAAAGAAAAAGAAAAGAAAAGAAAAAGAAAAGAAAAGAAGAAAAAAAGATGGCGGTAAAGCAAGAAAAATGAACTATGCAGGTTGATGATTACAGGCAATAAGGGGACAAAATACAGAACAGCTTTACCAAAGACTGAAAAGAGCGGAGTTAGCGACAAGAGCTAATCAAAGAACGCAAGAAAAGAAAAAAGGCTAACAAGTGGTGGTGGGAAATCATCTGGGAAATGGTGTCATGGCCCCCAGAATCCCAATTTTTTCATTTTTATACGTTGGGCTGAAGATCTTGTAGAGAAGTGGTTGACTCATTAGGCCCAGACTTGGCTAGACTGCAGAAGCCACCTGTAAGTATTTTTAAAATAGAGCTCCAAGGTTTTCAGTTCTGAAAACAATCACAGTTTTATAATCAAGGCTTTGTTTTCCCAAGTCGTTTTCTGTGTTCATTTAAAAGGAAAAAAAAATAGAAAGAAAAAGGTTGAAAAGCTTTAATTCCAGACACTGCAGGAAACTTTTTTCTGAATCGAAGCATCTAATGTTTTTGAGGGTCACTTACCACCATTAGGAAAGACTGAAAAAAAAAGTCATGTGCAAAGCCTAACTACCTCACCATGTGGCCAAATAAGCTTGATTCTCATCTTGCAGTGATTAATGGAACTTGATTGATTTCAGGAACTCTTCTCTTTCACACTGGAACAGCTACTATTGTTTATTCTGACTCAAAACAAAACCAAAAAATTCTTACACTGAGATGGCTGACTTGACTCCTACTATATGCCACAAAGTAATTCAGTTCCTCTGTACTGATTTGGATGTCCATTGCTTCAGCATAAGCTCAGGAATATTAAAAGACAATGAAATGTAAAATGAACTTATTGTTGGAAACAAGATCTTCACACAACATAATTTTTAATTTTCTTTTTTTTTTTAAGTAGGCTTCTTAAAATCTGCTACAATGGCAGTGGAAAAGATTCAGAAATTTCAGCACAATGTACTGTCTTGAATTTCTGTTCCAGTGACATTTGACTGATTTACATTCTTCTTTTAGATTTTGCTCTAACCAGCACCTTTATTATGTGACCTTTATTCTGGATGGCCTCCAAGGTACTATATACAATAGCTACTTCCACACCACTACCTCAACTACAAGCCAGCTGACTTCTGTGCTAATTGCTGGATTTGAAACTTTCTTTCCTCTACAAAGTTCCAATTAAGAGCCAAGTATTTAGAGTAGGTACTCTGGATCTAATGCGGGTTTCTAACTTTTATTGTGAGGAAGATGTGGCAGCCTGCTTTCTGCTCAGGGAGACAATTTAGCACTGACACGGTTAAAATACTCTCTAGAAGTGTGTAGTAAGGAGCAGCAAAACCAAGAATGTATGAAATGGAGTACTCCTATCAGAAACGCTAGCTATTTGCAGAATTCTTATGTCAACAGGACCAGTAAACAAGTGTTAATATTTCTAGTGGAAGGAGCATCCATGGGGAATTCAGTGCAGTTAGCTGCACAGAGCGAAGAATCAGCTCGGAGAGGGAATTGTGTCAGCTCTGGCGTGTCGGCAGTATGTGGCTGTCAGGAGTGTGAAATGGAGCTGCTTCAAAGCTGAGTAGGCTGTGACCTGAATGCTGCACGTCCATGCAGTCAGTGTGAGAGGATCAATGACAGCATTTGCTGGGCTCTAGTCATCCCCTCTGCTAATGAAAGCAGTCCTGAAAGGCATAATGCAGGGCCTCTAGGCAGCCTAAAGCCTAGCATTAGCTGAGTTTGTTATAAGCTTGGCTGGCGAGTGCACTGAGTACCAAAGGCCCCCTCCTCTGTTGCTCTATCCCACCAACTCCCTCCGGCTGTCTGTTTAGTGTCACTCAGCTGGGATGGATCCCGTTAAAGATCTGACGCTTAGCAAGGACTCAGAGGTGTCTGGAACGCCTGCCTCTAATCATAAACACCACAGCTGGCAATGATGTGGTCGAGGAAAAAAAAATCACCTTGATCCAACAGCACACATTCCCTTTGATGTTTCTGCAGTGAGTTCACTGCCCAGAGAGAAAGGTACTGCTTTAAAAAAAATCAGGCTTGACATTCTCAAATCATAACCATATGACTCTCAATTCCAAGCTTTAAAAACCCCACAACCCAATCCCAGGAAAACACAACATTTTGTTCTGAGAAACTCAGGGAAGAAGCATCTGACAATGATAACATGAAACAGGTTTGGAAGATAATGGCAGTTTGAGAAGAAAACACTTCCAAAAAATTCAGACTGCCACTACCAAAAATGGAAGAAGCCTTCTGCCAAAGATTGCAAACTGTGGTGACCTCAAGTAAGAGACTGTAGCTGATTCAAGGGAAAAATGAAACTTTTCAAAGACAACATTGCTTGTGCTCTGCCACTGTTTATAAGTGCCTTATGCCCTCCTGCCTTTCGGGGTGGCCTGGTAAATACAAGAGCTCTTCTGTATTTTACAGTCCTCTGCCACAAATTTCTGTTAAATATTCAACACTGTGAGCATGATTTTTAAATTTTTTTACCCAGTCAGGTTACAAAGAGAATTGTGAATACAGTGCAAAAAGCTTATTATTTATTGTAGGGTTTTTTTGCACTGCCCCTCTGTTTCATATATGATCATGAACTATAAAATTGCCCTATTTATTTTCATACTGCTTGGATTTCTTGATAGAAAAACTACATTGCTTTTCTTGCATTGGTTTCTTTTGAGACACAGAGTGCTGCACATACCATTTGCTAAAAGTCTGGGAAAACTGTTAACTTTTGTTCTCCGACACATTCCTGCTACTGTTTCCTTATGCTATACCATCTATACTAACACAGATAAAGGGCCTCATTTGAACAATCCTAACACAATATACAGTCTAATTTTCTTTTCATTATTCACAGCAAGGGAGCATTACAATTAATAATGAAGCTCTTTCCAAGGCTATATGAAGAAAATGGCATTCTAGACACACTGATGCAGACACTTATTTGCTTGGTACAAAAAGAAAAATTTTGAACTAACTTTGAAAAAGTCCCTAAAAATGCATCTCCAGAATTTGCCCCTATTAGCAAATTTAAATATCTAGCACTTCTACATGGAAAAAGAACAGCTGGCACAGCAACTGCAAATAGTCATTTAGCACTCAAACATGTTTTTTGCCTTTCTGGATGTTTTTCTAAAATGTACTTTTTCATGATTTCGTATTACCCACAAGGTTTACTTTCTCATCCAGATAAAAAGGCCAGGTTACATTCCCTCAGAATCAAAAAAAATACTAGCAGCCATTCCCTAAAGAGAAAACTAAAGACAGCTCCATTACCTTTGGTATTAATATGCACTGTTTGTTATTGTGGCTCAAACTGATCAGAGCCATCCTGACACAACTAAAGCAGAGATGTGACATCTCGTATACAAAACACAGAGCTTAAGAGTGAGTGTAAATTGAACTACTGTGTCACGGCTGGAAAATCTGGGAGCTGTATTCCAAATCTGTATGAGTTTTCACAGGCTGTTTGTGCTGACATTCTTTCCTGCAATTCTCTCAAATGCTGCAGATTCAGATAAGATTCAGATTTATGAAGTTTATGTACTGTTCTACAGTGGTACGCATGTTCATGTGTATGTGAAGGAGAAGGAGGCTAATTCATCTGGGTTGTGAAACATCAGCAATTTACATACCCCTATATGGCAATTTTTCTCTTATACTGTATGTAAGCAAAATACAATTAAATAATAGCCAAGATCTGCAGCCCTAGTGACATTTAAAAGAATGTGAGGAGGGGACACAAATCTATCTTATTTCCTTGTGCACTAATCTCTTATTTTCAACCAGAAAGAATTAAAATCAGTACCAGAAAACTGTTACTAACATACTGTCATAAACACGGGTTAATTGATTAAAAAAAAAAAAAGTATTTCCTCAAGCCTTGTGAAGAACTGTGGATTTTACTGCAATGGCAGTTGTTTACCTCTGTATATGCAAGAGTTCAGGAGGTGAGAATCAAGACGTGCATCCAGTTCTTCAAGGAAAAATCAGAGCTATCCATCCAGTCTGCTCCCCTACTGCAACTGAATAATTCTAATCTTACTGGCAAAGTCTATCATAAAATTCCTCCTTTTTCTCTATTCTTACGTGACTTTCAAACATCACAGGATAAAAATAATGAGAAATCATTCTAATCATTGATACGGTTTTACTGCAAGGAATATTTTTTTGGCTTCCATATTTTAATGTGACAAAATCAGTACGGAAATGTTACTTATCAGAAGCATTCCCCCAACAAAAAGCATAAGAGAATTGTGTAATATATTTCTTCCAGCTTAATTTTACAGATCAGATTTAAAAGTGTTTTACTGATTACATGTTCTTGCATGGAACAACTACAAAAGACCAAAAAAAAAAATAAGTCAAACACTTTCCTGGTTACAAATGGACATCCATTATGGTCTTAGTTTGACTAGATAAAGAGGACTGCCATTTAAGAGGAGGAAAAGAAAAAAAAGTTTGGTTCTAGGTGGTGTTTTCTTGCTTATACTACAATGAATATAACTGAGATGATGACAAGTGAAATATCATATGACTGTGCCTAAAATGCATGTGGTCTCCACCTGTTGCATTGACTGCACTAACATTCAGTTCATCTTACCAGCACCTAATACTTACACATTGCTTCAGTGCTCTATTATAAAATACAGCACATTGCCTTATAAAAGGAAGCTATTTTAATTCATATTCACCAAAAATTTAGAACATGATGACTTGTTAACTGACTTGATTTGCTAAATGTCTTAGATTCCATGTAACTGGCAGGGCTGGTATGCAAAACATCAGACCTGTGCAAAATTCCAGCATGAGACAGAAGTTCAATCAGAAAGCAAATGCTTTATAGCACTTACAAGGCTGCAGTTCAAAGATGCCTTCAGCCCTTCATTTCTAAACCAGTCCAAAGCTGCCTTCAGACAGCTCACTCACACCATGACAGAGGAGGTTCCACCTCACACCAACTCTCTGGTGACCCCTCCAGATGAATCAGAAGAGAAATTGACAAGCTACAACAGCATTCTCAGATGAAGGGAGGCTGGCTGGCTGGAGAGTTTAGGATGAGACACGCAGGTCAAACAGAAGTCTTCAGGGATTCAAAAGCTCATGTTTCCTGTACACAACGAATTCTGTCAAATTAAAGTGCTCAAATACTTTCATTTATTTTACCTTTATGAGATGTAAATCTAAACTTGATTTAGAATTAATTTCACAAGTGATTATAAACCATTTACGTTGGGCACAACCATAAATTCCTGACACTGAAGTCTGATTTGTGCAGATCCTTACTCACAAGAAGCTCTCTACTAATCCCGACACTGTTCATGGGGAGGAGGAAGAGTTTCAGAGCTAGAACAGAAACCACAACACTGTGGCAAGCCCTCCACAACTTTTTTGTTCCTCCTGCTTTTGAAACGAACTGCCTCCTGTTGCTTTGTTTCTTTGCTGATTTTGGAAGCCTCATTGGGAACTTAATTTTTGTGCATACATAGTGTTTGTATCACTTTCCAAAACTTCCGTGCCCATGTTCATTCTATGGCTTTTGCAGTACACAATCTCTACTTGCAGAATGGCTTCACCAAGTGGGTACTGGAGTAGTTTATGCTTTATGAAGTTTTCTCAAGGTTTTGCTTTTTGGGTGTTTTCTTACAAGAGGTGATTGAAAACAGAAAGGAAAAGCCTGGTTTTCTTTTCTTTTTTCCTCTCTTTTTTTTTTTTTTCCCCTTTAATACTCTTATTCTGAGACCATGTATGACAATACCTCTTGGAAAATTGCTCCTGTCCAATAACATGCTCAAAGTACTCCTTTGCCAGAGGCATTCACTCATTATATAAATCAAACAAGCATACAAAAACAGACAAAAAGTGACTGGTAATGCCCAGTGAATTTCTGTGCTCAGCTAAGATGATTTGGTGCATTGCATGCAGATGTCAGGTATTTTTATAAAGAGCTCCATTGTGCAGGGCCCCACTACTCCTCCATCGCTCCCAGCACTCCCTTAAAAGGGGGGCGGTGGGCAGACAACCATTCCAGCTGGGCTTGGAACCTCGTCTGAGTCAGGAAAACCACAGCTCATAAGCAAAGAGGAAGCATAATGTTCTACAAGGACAAAACATTAGCAAAAATGTCACTCAGCCCCAGTTCCACATGTTGGCTGCCACGGCCTCTTCCTCCTAGCATGCCCGATTGATATAAATTCCATCTGCTCAGCAGCCAAGTGACAGAGAAGAAATACCGGCATCTGGTCTCTATTGCTGTCGGGTTTTTGTTCCATGTTAGACCTTAGCTAGAAACATATGAAGAAATGAAGGTGCTGGCAAGCGACTAAAAGGCTGCACTGGCACAAATGAGACTTTCTGATGCTTTTCACACTTCACTCTGGATTTTTACAGGCAAAAAGATGGAGGAGACTTGATAAACTGAGTCTGGAGAGCCAATGGGCCTGGAGGTCATTTGGTGTTTCTAACTTTTTTTTTGAGTGTTTAAAACTGTAAAGCAAAACAATTTTTTTTAACACAACAGAAGGTAACGAAGTCACACAAGAATGTTGCTCTTCAGCTAGGTTTTTTTTTCTCCTTCTCTTAAACATCCACTGGTTTGGACCTGATCCACTAGCACTTTATATTCTCCTGAGAAGCAGCTGGAAAGTGCCAAACCACTAACTTTTTTTTTTTTTTAACCCCACTGTGTCCAGCAGAAAGCAAGCGCTTCAAACCAAGAGAGAGAGCAATAGAGCAAACCAGTAACATGCATTACTGTCTGAGAAATGATGCCTGAGTGCTTTTTGAGAGCAGCTCCTGAAGAGATAGGGGAGACTGTGAGTCAATGTGATTGCATGGTGTGTGTGTGTGTGTGTACATTCAAAGATTTCTTAGAGGAACGATTCCTCACACCAACAGAGGTGCAAGAAAAAATAAATGTGTGACAGAGAGGAAGGTAAAAAATAAAATACATTGGTAATAACATTAGAGACAGATACTTTTCTCCTTGCCAAAAAACAATTGGAGCCAAAAACTTAGGAAGACATTTTGCACTTAAAGAGATCCACAAAACAACACAGGATAGTTGGTCTTCAGTAAGGTAAAATATTTCTAGAATTCAAAGTGGAACTTGAATATTCCAAATCAATACAGAATTTGATTTTATTGGAATAAAAAATAGTGTTCCATTTATCTACAATGCCTCCAGCCCTTCTTGGTCTCATATGATTCCCTCTGCAACACAGCATCCTTCTCTTTTGTGTGACAGGACCACAAACTGACAGAAAGAAATGAAGCGAGTGAACAGCTATCAGAACGACATTATAACTCCAATGAGAGAGAACACATGTAAGAGAAGAGCTCTCAAGAACATATAAATATATAATAGAGCCCTGGAACACTTAATAATTAATTGTGAGGAAGAAGCTTTTATTTCAACAAAAATAAAGGCTTCCAACTAGCAACCCCCTGAGAGTGGAATAGTCCAGTTTATTGATGCCCAAAAGGCAGTTCCATGCCTGTTCTTCACAAGGTGAAGTTCCCCTTTCATACTTGGCCAGGATCACTTCAACACACGGTCTGCATTTCATCCTCAGATAAAGTCTGAAGTGGTACCTGCCTTCTGTGGTGATGCCCTGCCTGCAGTGGAATTGCTCCCAGTGACTCCAGCCGGCTTTGCACCTAAACCAATAAAGTCAGAAATCTAGTTTACCTTGTAGGATAAAGAGTATTGCAAGATCCCATAACTAGGGGTCAAATATTCCACTGCTGGTTCACCCCACTGAAGAGTTACTTTGGGAAGTTAATTCTGTTAACTTAGTGTTCCTCACTGGAAATTATTACTCAATTTGTAACCCAGATGAAAAGTCTTAAGTACACATGTGAAGAATCAGTGGTGCTCATCGATTAATAATGTGCCTCCATTCAATCAGTGATTTAGACTATTACAAAGAGTTTGAAAGGAGTATTCCACCTTCAGGTGTCTTTGCATGGGATGCCTCCCTCTGTGAGTTGTCATTTAATCACCACCCAAACAAACTCAGTACGGGCACTGTAATGCCTCGCTCAAGACATTCCTGCAGTGCCACTCCTGCAGAAAAATCCTGATTTTTACTGATTTATTAGAAGGCCAGGTTGGATTAGGCCCTGGACAACCTGTTTGAGTGAAAGATGTCCCTGCCTATGGCAAGTACTCTTGCAAGTAACTTTACATTAGCAAATAATTCAAGCTCACTATTCCAAACAGCACCATATTAATATAAATACAGCTGTTAAATCGTGCACGTTGCTTCACCCCTGTTTCTGCCTAGGCAATAAGTAAAGCAGAAACTGTCTTTATCCAACAGCTACAAAAGTAGTGTAGCAGCTACCTATGGATCACTTCAGAGCACCTCTCCAAAGCACTACTCTTGTTCATTGGACCTGACTTTTTTTGCCTTGATCCTAATGATTTCCTGTTCACAGACTGCACCATGCTTACAGTAAGTTCCTTCTAAGCAAGAGGATCAGGTAACAGTAAGTTCCCAGTCAGAGCTTCTTAGGAAAGGAAGCATGTTATTCTCAAAGAGAAGGGCTTAGTATTCTGTTATGCAGAGTAATGGAGTAAAAATGTAACCTTTTATAACTAGGTGGCAACCAAAGTCACTTTTATCTTCCCTCCCCTTCCCTTATATCGGTAGCGGATACAGAGTCTCAATTGTCCTTTTATACAGATTTCTGGAGGATGGACATCATTGACGGTACTACCACAGTAAAAATAGAGAGTAAGACAACTTTTTTAGCATTCAATAGATGTGTGCACTACATGTAATGGTTCAAACTGACTCCAGAGTTAGACTTTCAGGGAAATCAACATGGCTGTGTGAGACCTGACTTAAGACAGTTTGTAAGGTGTCTCACTGTCTGCAGCAGACAACATTAAACTTCCCAAAGGCAAGGCTTGGCGCACAGTCAGCAATGAGAGGGGACAATTGAGCTGCCTAGCGCTGGAACCATCAGCGCAATTTCCCGCAAGTCAGGAATATGAAACAGCACAGCTGCTGGGATGAGTGAATAGCTGAAGGAGCTTATGTGAGCTTCAATAGCAGGCCTGAGCAGTGCTCCACTGTGAATGACAAGTGATGGGCCAAATCACTGGGGAGCTACCGATGAGTTATTAATGGTGACAGGTACACTACCTGGGAGACAGGTTGAGAGGGGAAAAAGATTATTTATAAGCGAATAGTTAACAGCTGTACCCACTGCTAAGCATTACATGGATGCCACAAACTGTAGAATTCAAATCTTGGGTTATTCAAGCACGAACAACTGCCTGTCACCAAACTGCAACGCATCGGTACAAATTAAGGTGGGAGAGACGACACGAGGCTGGAACGATGCCTTGCTCAAGTAGGCACTGTCATCACAGAGTGCAGATAAGAGCGAGAGAAGGGCTGAGATAACCATGAAGTGAAATATGGTTCTTAATAATAATGATGAATTCGCAAGAACAGCTTTTTAATTTTTCCTGAGGGCTTTTGGAAGAGAACAGATGCTGAATATGTCCTGTACTGACATGAATAAATGGGGGGGAAATATAATAAGCAAAAGAAATATTTTCAAATAAGTTTTCTCTTGAAATGAGAAATAATATATTTCTATTGTGGAGATAATTTCTTCTATCTCCAGCCCCCTCCCAAGTTTGAAAGCCACATTGTTAAGATTATAATATAATGTTCTTACAATACCTACAATAATAGAGTCACCTAGTTTTTTCCCAAAGGAATGAAGCATTGTAGTACTGAGTATATTACGAGTGGCCTGAACAAAAATCTTTCTAATCTATTTCTCTTGTACAATCCTGTACTGAGAGAAGCAGGGAGTACAAACTAAACAAAACCCCAAAATATCCAAAAAACGCCAAACACAAAAACATCCCTTCCCCCCCACCCCCCCATTTTGGAAATGTTTTCATAATGCAAACATAATCCTGAAAGAAACAGGTTTGGAGTCCTTTCCTATTCCACTGCAAAGATATGTCTCTGCAGTAACTGCTTACATACAAGAAAAAAACCCAAGAAATAATTTGATGGCTTTTTTTGTGGTCTTTTGATGCGTTAGAGCAGTTAAATACCTGCAAGACCAGCCAGGTGCCAAGACAATAAGGAGGTGGTTCACTGATTTCAAGGTTTGCACAAAGCACAGGCTGGAAATCATCCACTAGATATCTGATCAGAGACACGTTCTACTGGCAACAAAATGTGCCAAATGACTAATCTTGGGGAAAAAAAAAAAAAAAAAAAAAAAAAAAAAAAAAAAGAAAAAGAGGAAAAGAATTAACAAACTAAATGCTTAAGCTTAAAATTCAGTTTTTCTTGAAATAGTGTCACACAGATTGTAAAATGGTAAGAAAAAAAGAAGGCTAGTCAGCAACAGCTGGGTTTCTCCAAAGTGGAGGGAGAAAAGTGTTTACATCTATGGTTACTGCCTCTTCTCATTTCTATGCCATAGGGACACTGTGCTCTTGCATGCTCTGGAGGAGGGAGGTATGTGAGCCAGAAAAGGTTCATACTTCAAAAAGCTTCTAAGGCTTTAAAACATAATGGCAGAAACTGATTCAGCATTGTAACTGTTTTCAAGACTTAGTCCAAATCTTTCAGTTTTGGCATTCCTAAGTGAACATCACTAAAAGGCAAATAGTCCCTGCACGTGTGTGTTGGGGGTGGATGTGATATTAGTCAAGCTTACTCATTACCTGCTTTCTGATATTCATAATATTTAATTATTTCCCCTTTCCTGTTTCACTCTGGTTCTTATGGAAAGCTACTATGATTCCTCAGTGTCTGAACTTCTCACATTGTGAATCAATACTTAAATATATAGTTAAAGCAAGTGAGACAGTTACATTTTATCATAACAATTGATCGCTAAAGTATTTTAATTAAATACTATATGTTTTGTGGAAACTGTTTTTCACACAACTTTTGGGCATAAAAGAAACACAACATCATTTTTAAAGGTTTAGTAAGAGAGTCGGGAACTGAACACAAGTTGAATTTGGCATTAGTAGCCTTCTGAAAATACTACACTAATATCCCCAGATATTGATTAAATCCTTGGTTCACTTCCATCCTACTTTTAATTTTTTTTATGCTTAAAAGTCACATGCTAGAGGACCTGGTCTAAACGCATAAGAAACCTAAGTCAAATTTCACAGAGTGAAATTTGAAAAGTTAATTCCCTCTCCTTCACTGTCAAAAAGCACGGAATTTACAGTGAGCAAGGTGGCTTAGTTTTGGTCTCCACATTAAAATTAAACAGTTCCTTACTGCACAAGTTTTTCCATTGGTTACAATCAGTTCACCTCTAAATGACAATTTTCTTTCTTGAATTCATAAATGAAAACTGAAATACCAATTTCTTTAATTTCTTATTAGGGGTAGGTCTGTGAATTTAGAAGCACGTATTTTGATATCTAAGTTTGCATGGAGATATCAGTGCCTGTTGCTATCGTGCCCAGAAAGTAAAATTGTAACTTATTTTTATAAACTGCAAATGCAAAAAGTATAACTTTAAGTTTTGTTGGCTACCTTTCAGCAAAAACAAACAAACAAACAAACAAAGTCACAAAAATTACTATAAAGCATATGGTGCAAACCATGAGTGTGTTTATTTTTTATTGGTCTACATTATTTACCATGTAATTGGGTCAAAATTAATGCGCTAAGGATTATACAGAATATTGTATTTTTGTCAGCTCCACACGCCAAGTCCATCCACCAAAGCAGGTCTACTTTTTATCCTCCAAACAAAATGCAGTACTATTTGTTTTTTATGGATTCATTACGAGTTCTTGAGTGACACAAAGGCCAAGCTGCCAACAGAAAGAAAAAGCCAGGATACTAAGAAGGAGAGCTTGTTTCTAAACATGCCAAAGGTTGTTGGAAATGTAACATTCAAGGACTTTTCCCTTCCCTGTATTTGATTCTAGATGTACTGTGTTCCTCACACTACCCCAGTTGGTCATGTATTCACAAGTACTTCAACCATTTTTGCAAGCCTCCTCCTCTTTTTCACAGAAGGTATTCAGTAAATTATGTCCACATGTTTCAAAGGGAACAGAAACTCATACCTTAATTTGTATGTACTATGTAATCAGGTTAGCAGGCAGCTCAAAGTGTTGGCTCCCTGTGCAGCCAGAGTCAAAGAGTTGTGCTCTAGGGTGGCCTGCAGCCACCCAGATAGAGGGAAAGGAATTGGGTCTGCTGACCAGCAGACACCGGGGAGGTGATGGCGGGGTGGGAAAGGACCTCATGCTCACCAATTATTTTTTCCACCTATTCCATAAACTCCAGCTTGGGGCAGGAAAGAAAGAAAGAAAGGAAGAAAGAGCAACCTGGACTAAAGAAGTTAAGATCTTACTTTAGGGAGGGTCTAGTCATCATGGAAAATGACAAAACTGATTTGGAGGCCTCATGATGAGAATCTGCTTTATTAGTGAGTCTCCATTTGTATAACACGCCATAAACAATCCACAGCTCGGTTTTGAGAGATGTAATACATGTCTGTGTGGAAACAGATGGAGTCTACTCCAGTGAAAACAATTAACAATAAAGAAAGAATCTTTAGAAGTCTGCAATTTTTAATTGAAACATACTTTCCTGTACAGTTCTTACAACCTGCTATTCATTTCTTTTCAAGAAAAGGGCAGTGCTTACAGGAAGAGGACGGTTATGTGACCTCAGCTGACCTACATACACTCACTGAGACCCCAATCCAGAAAAATATACAAGCATATGCTTAATGTTAAACATGTGAATAGAGCATTGTTGATGTCAAGGGTACTAATTGTATAAGTTAGGTAGGTTCTTATGCACCTTGCTAAATCAGCAACCACTTTCCGACTGTCTGAGCAGTTCTCTGGGTAACAAATTAAGTTGGGTTCCCTATGGCTTTATATCTCCACAATAAACTGAGAACTCTTGTGGTTTGCATCTGTATAACACCTTTCCTCCCTGCTTCTCTGCTATAGTTTCTTTGGTGCCTCAAAAGGGATGTGCTGCTTTTTCTCCTGCATCTCTCTACTACCTGGCCACATACACAAAGCATTCAGAGACTTCATAGATTTTGAGGACTTCCCTTCCCATCTCTTGAACTAATCTCAAAGTAGTTACAAAAAGCATTGTTATATGAGTCCTGTTCATTTGAACTAGATAAAAGCAAACAAACAAAGAAGGACTTTCTACAGTGCAGTGACTGCTGAAATTCCAATACAATTATCTTTGATGAACTGAAGGTAAACACTGCTGAAGTGAAAATGGGTACCTTAGTAAAGGACTTGCAGAGTACTGCAGCATAAAGCAGACTGGTGGTGGAAAAGCCTTACAGACACACACCTAAAGACTGATGCGACTCGTACTGGAAATTCGTACTGTGTTACTGAAGTTATTATTCAGGCATGGGAGTATATGTATAATTTCATTTTGAATTTTCAGGTTGAGGAACTTCTGAAGCACCTCAAACTGGATTGACATTAAAATTCTTCAAATGTGCTTCAAAGCCTATAAAACTTTCCACTGCACTGGCACTTCTCTCCTGTTCCAAACGAACCTCAACATTGATACAATAAGCAGTTCTATGCTAAGGTATTATATTTTCATTGAACTATTTCATCCTGCAGGTTAATAGTCACCAAAAAACCCCAACAAACCAAAGAAATTTAAAAAAACTTTGAAAAAAAATTAATTTTTTTCTGTAACTCCAGAAAAAGTGAACAGTTCAGGTTACTTATGTTAAAATGTTTCCATGACCCAATGAGAGAGCAAACTGCATTTCAGAAGAACAGATATTCAGATATGTTTCCAAATACCAGAGCAGACTTCCACTTCATAATTGCTATAGGACAGTATTAATACCACATGCAATAACGCTGCACTGTAACACAGCAACAAAATTAGCAACTTGACATATATACAGGGACACAAGACTGTACACTTCATAACATACCATGTTCCAGGCTTTGAAAGTATATACAATGAGGTATTATGAGACACTCTTTCAAGATTCATCTTTGGCTCATTCTGTACAATCAATTTGCTAGCCTTATGTGCCTGGAGGGACATGGGCTTCTCAAGCCACAGCCTCCAAATGAAGACTGGAAATGACTAGGTCTGAGATGGTATGGACATGATAATTGGCTGCCATTCTATGTCTGGACAACCCCACATCTGCTGGTCAGTTGTCCCAGAAGAGCTTCTTACATTCTGTAACATTCGGGTTCTCTTCAGCCTCACAACAACCACAATTGTGTGAGCAATCTGCTACAGACATTATTAATTCCTTGCTCTTTTTCTATCAAGAAACATATCTCTGCCTCCAGCTGTGGCAGAAAATGCATGTCTATTACCTCACAACTCTTTGAGCCTACAAATGAGAGAGAAGAGCTCTGTTTTGCATCCTATGGTACTGTTTGAAATGCTCCTATCAAGAGGAAACCAGCTCCCACATGGAAAGCAACTAAGTTAGTACTAGTTAAATTCTTTAACTCCAAATTTAATTTTATTTTATTAAATCCCTTCTAAAAGACATGGGTTGGACAAAAGCATTTCTGTGGATCACAACATTACATACTCAGCATGAACCGAGCAAGTTTTCCCAGGCATTGCCCTAGCTACTTCCAAATAGTCTGAGAGCTTTTAATGGAAAGCCTGCTGCAACACAAGCTACACTGCAAGCAACCTGATGAGTGGCCTTATTTCTTCCATTCCTGTTTGTCAGCACCATACGTCAACTTGGACACAACTTAAAGACACCCAATATCCAGAATGCATGGATAAAAATGTAATGTTATGTTAATTCTACTACCACATCTATATCACTACTCAAGCTATACAGATACAAACAAATCCAGCAAGCTGACATACACTGGGCCAGCAGTCTTAAAAATCTACTTGTCCTGCAAGTGACTTCCTTCTGTGCAGACAACTGCCAGTCAGTAATAGAGGTTTCCACACCCTTTTCCCACACCCTTTCCAGTAGATGGAATGCAAGACTTCAGGGTGCAATTCTGGCAAGATTCATCATGAAGAATCCACCAAGACTGGATAGAAAAAGACATACTTTACCCTACTATAAAAGGTAAAAATGAGCTAATGAAACAAAAAAACAACTGTCTCTTCTATTTGCTAAAAAGATTATTAAAAAATATAAAATATTTACTGAAATTACTGTACTGGTGGTGATGTTTCAGAATTTGACTAAAGAATAATCATAATTACACATTCTATTTCATTAGAGGATCTCAAAGCACTTCATAAACACTAATTAACAACATCCAGGTATAAATTGGGATGATTAGAACATTTTGTTAAAGCTGTGGGGGAGGAGAAAAAAATTAAGCTGAAGCACAAAGGACTCATGCAGCAAGTTAATATATTAGAGCCAGTAGAATAATACACACTTCCTGGCTTCAAGTTAAGTATTCAAAATTCTAGAACATAGTGCAAAATGACAGGCAAATCAGAGAAGATCTTTCAGCACAGGAAAGAAAAGTAAATTTCTTAATTAAAATAGAGGAGTTCATCTTCATTAGAATCAAAATATACCTTGATAAGTAAAAGGGATTTGTCTGTCTACATTCAATGCTGTCCTCTTACTGCCTAGAAGGCAACAGTAAGTGTTAATGACATTTACCCCTCCTAATAAGAGTCACTCACTCTTCACTGTTATTCCTTGTTATTGCTCAGGACAGGCACTAGCACCTCACTGAAAGATCAGTGCTGCAAGGGAAAAAGTTCCCTCGAGATCCCTTGGACTTCAAGAAAAGCAGTAAATCAACTGATGCTGGACAGATGACAAGTTTGATTCTCTGTGGCTCTTCTTGATTCCTAAGTGTCTGTGGACCTAAATTTCAGAGGTGCCTGAAGTCAGGGCTGACACACACAGACAATCAAAACCACACCTAAACTCAAAGCAAGAGGTTTCTAAACTGGAAAAAAACGTCTTAAATCCATTTAAATGTCGTGGTCTGGACTCCATACTCTCTAATTGAGTTAATCTCCATTGATGTGTAGCTGAATGGTTAATATCACAGCCTTATCACCTCCAGGACCATGATCTGAATTCAGCCCAAGGTTCTCTGCAAAGAGAGTAGTCTATAAAAAGCAAAAATTCTAATCTCTGAGCTGCTTTTTGTGAGACGAATGATATTAATTCCTCGGATTCTTGGCACAACCCACTCCCCTCCACAGGCACACACATATTTCCCTTCAATCAATAGCTTTATGCCCTTTTTTTCCTTTCTTTTATAACAGGTCACTGCATTTATCACAAGAAAATTGAGGTGAACAGTAACCCCAAGATCCTGTACTCAACTCAGTGGTTGTATTTCTTTGACATAGTGCAGGATATGTTCTGGTAGAGGCTTCAACATGGCACTGTCAGAAAGAAAAGTGATTTTCCAGGCTACAAGGAAAGCCATTCTCTTGCCTCCCTTCATCCACAGAGAATCAATCTCAAAACCAGAGATTTTTGTCAAAGACACATACAATCACAATCTATTAGAAATATAAATACAGTTTATAGATTGTTAAAGTACATATATTAATATACATAAATATACATATATACACATACACACACATATATATACACACTCATACATATTTCAAGGGAAAAGATATGTGATCATAAATGGTTAATAGAAATTCAACCACATTCTGAAGCAAGAAAGCTGGAAATAGTTTCCTCCTTGGCTTACCTGCCAAGACCCAAGTTCAGGGCTCTGTTTCTTCTGAAATGCTTGATGGCATCACTCACACCTAAAACAGCCTAGGGAGCGAACTATTCCTCCCACCTCCTTCATCCTTCACTGTGCTTTGGGTGTTTGTGATTTCATCAACTATCACAAGAGAGACACAGGATCATGAACTCAAGCCTTGGCAGGTGAAGAGATTTTCAGCTCCATTTTAAAAAGCAAGCACACATGGTCCTGGCACACGCCTGACAGACTTTCGGTAACAGCCATTTCCATGCTCTGCAGTCTAGTAGCTGTGTGAAAAGTACATCAGTGGGATCACAGCTTCTCACCCCTAGTACTGTAAACAGTCAGTACACATTCCAGGTAGGACAAACACACCTACACAAAAGTCTCTCTCTCCCCTCCCCCCCTCTCTCTCTCTCTTTTTTTTTGACTTTGACAGCCATAAATGTTTTCCATTAAAAGGCCACCTTTACACTTCTGAGCAATGTGAAGCACTATGGCTATAAAGGCTAACTATTTCACAGTACTTATTAGGAACTAGCATGATGTATACTGCTGTTGATCACCAGGGGTTATACAGCCCTCTGCTTCATTACCCTTGCAAGATGCAAGACACAGAGCAGCAACAGCACAGCTCTCCAGCTGCACATATTCTGGAAAACCCAATGATCTTTGCATATACTGAGACATCTGTTGTTACGTAACTTGTCCTGGTGGCATTCAGAAGTGTCATCAAACTCTCTAGACTTTATTTTTATTGTTGCTTGGTTAAAGTGTGAACTGTCATGATAAATATCCTCATGTAGTACTAGTGTGATCAGTAGTGTTACTTTTAGAGGTACAGCACCAAAAGCAACAGAGAGATGTTAAGCAAGTTAGCGCAGGAACAGAGAAAATCTGAAAGCACTTCACACTATAGAACAAGTGGCATCGCTTTGCTCAAACACACAACAATGCTTCCCGCTGGCTCAGCAGTTGTGCTTTGTTTCCTATCTCCCTTTTCAGTACTTTAAGGTTTATCTGAGCTTTTTCCACCCTCTGTTTAGGGTGAAGATAGAATAGTCATGCCTAGATTAGAACAGCTAAGAAGAATACAAAAGAGGAAGGGGCATAGAAGAGAATCGCTGTTCCACAGAAGTGTAGGGAAGTCATACTAAACTGACACGCAGGGGAGAAGAGAAACTCTTCCAGTTTCAAATATTAGCATACAGTGATGCCATGGGAGGAATGGAGCACTCAGGAGATGGACATGTCATCTAACAGGTCCTTTTCATCTTCTTGAGTTAAAGAGGCAAAATCAGAGAATAAGGAGAAGTGAAACTAAAGTGAGGCTGAGGAAGGGAAGATAACCAAGAAAAAAAGGGAGGGGGGAATGGGAGGTAGTGACAAAAGAATAAGGAAGTTGAAGTGGAAAGAGAGGGAGGAAGGAACAGACAGGCACAAAGTACATGAAAAAGGCAGAGCACATACAAAAGAGACACTTTTAAATCCCATGTGCACTGCAGGACTAGAAGTCTGGATAAATGTTACCCAGCTTTGTGTCTTGGTTGCTCTGAGAACCACTGTTGAAAAACATCAGAACTAAAGAACACATATGAGTGTAAACAATAACTACAATGAAGAAAAGAAAACACAAGACAGAATTGTATCTAACAAAGCTGAAAAAAGTAAATTAATCTGTAAAAGGGTAACTCTATTCATTATCAAGTAATTAAATGTGGGTGGCAGTTATTATGGAAAACACAATCTTGTATGTGAAAGACTTACATTGTACTTCGGCTTTGTTAAAATCTTTACCAGATAAACTTCTTAACCTTTATCTGCATCAGTTTTACAAGTTTTTTAATAAAAAAGATATACTACTCATAGAGACATGGAAAGACTAAGTGACTGCTACTTAAAAGGCATGGAAATCCTCCGGTGGCCACAGCTAAAAGAGTGTACACTATTAATTAAGGTATTGGCAAACAGACCAATGGAGAATGAGAAGCAAAAATAAATACAAAACCTTCACATACAAATTTCCTTTTTTATTATTCATATGTGTAACTGTCAATTAACATTTGCTGGGTTGCAATGGTCAACTTTTTTTTTTTTTTCATAATTCAGTTGCCTATTTCTCTTGATTTTCTTAAAAAATTTATATAGCATATCAACACTTTAATGGTGTTCTTGTTGTGAAAGACAAAAACTGTAAAATCATCTGACAGCACTTGGGAAAAAAAGCCCTGACAGAAACTTTGTGTGACTCATGATTATGGATAGCAGACTACATTGAACTTAAGGTATGATATCATCACTACAGCAACTGACACGACATGTCTACCTTGCAAAAGCTGATATCAGAGCTTCTGTTTATTTGTTTTCTTTCTAATGTTCTTTATGTTTAAGCAACGAAGGCTGTTTGACAAGCTGTTTAATGAAATAGTCCTTGCACTTGGGCTCTACAGCAAAAGTTCAAAGATCTTAAAAGGCAAATGATTTCCGACAGAAAAGCTAAGACTCTATAAAGTCTCTAAAAGAGGTCAGACAGCAACAGAACTCATCCTTTTCTGAAATCCTCCACAGATAAGCCAATGGTGGGCAATATTTAATTTTATGAACAGTAAAGCAATTTCAATCTGTGCATATGGTTAATATTTCACCTGCTTAGAAGGTGAAGTGCTAAGGGATTACTTTGAGAAAGAATAGAAAAGAAATTAAGAACAGTATTATTAAAGATGCTCAAGTTTCTTTCTTTGGCCTCTACCCAAATATCTTCATTTAATCTGCATATAAGAATGGTATGCATGAACAAACTAGTGGTGGCAAACTATGACAGAAACCAAATTACCCACACTACAAGAGGAACTATGTTTTACAAAAATTTGAGAAACTGTTTGTCAAATATAACTGACAATATCAGTTATACATATACTGATCCATATATATCAATATATGTGAGCATGTAGTTTGACTATGCATATAACTAGTTTTTATTTTAATATCACATAATTGAATTATTTAAACATGCTATGTATTTCATAGTTTCAAGGAGTTTGTTTTAGTTAATGGGATTTTGTTTTTTTTGAAATAATGTCTAAAACTGCTTGTCCCTCTCTGGTCTCTGCCCTGGATCGTATATACCTTCTGAGAGCATACCTTCTTAGTTGTATTCTTGCTTAACAGTTGCTTTAGGACTATACAACAAGCACAGCAATGGAAGACTAAACCAATTTTCCCAAAGCAGAAAATGATATCTAATAATTTTGAATTTCATAATTTTTCAGCATTGACTTTGCTATGGAAAAGATGTTCATTTAGGATTAGTGATTCCCCACGCAAAGTCCAGTATACAAACTTTTGTGAGTTAGTCTCCTTTTGGACCTGTAAAATACCCATAGTCTTCCAGCTGGCTTTAGTTTTGACTTTGTTCTGTGTTATTTATTTTTTTAATTTCTCATAGTTGTGAGTGGCACCAGAGAGTCTGGCAGCTAAGACATTCCCTATGAGCTACTGACTAATCTCCTTTTTCCAAGGGAATGATGATAAGAATGGACTCCTAGGTCTAGACCATTTTTCCTAATTCTGCCAATGTTCTGTTCTGTGCCTCTGCTTCCTTCTTCGTATTGTAAAGACTATATATATTTTCCTCTCTCACGCTAAGAGAATACAACTATTTGATCACAAAACAGTCGAAAAAGTGTTGAGCTGTTACTCAAAACTGAACTATTATTTGCAAGGAGTCAGTCTATGGCCTCTAAGTTGTAATCACATGTCCTGTCTTCTGTAGCTGGACCAGTGTAAAAGCTGAATGCCCCAGCTCTTCACTGCTAGTGCCATAATTGCTCTCTAGCCCTATCCTCTCAGAATAATGAGAGCTAACTTGCACATGTTTAGAAGGAGGATTTTTCTAACCTGGTTTGTTTAGAGAGAACCTGGCTAGGGAGCAATTACACATGTACCTACACTAGCAAATGGATGGGGTAAAGTATTCTCCAGTGGCTGATCACAGAACAGCTGGCAAAGTTACCTCTTCTCTCAGCTGGAATTAAACCAGGGTTGGAGACTCACAGTTGAGCTGTTCTTTACAGTAAAAGTAACATCATTCAAATCAATAGAGCCACTAGTCACATATATCTCTTTGAGTAGCACATGCAGTATCTGACCCAAAACACCTACTATTTTTGACAAAAATAATTTCTTGTCATGTAAAGACATGTGAAGTTAGGTGTTCCCAAAAGAGAAAACTTTCAGGCTCACTAACCACATATAAGTCAACAGCAAATACAGTAACTTAGTTCCCTGAGATAGAAAAACAAGCCTAAAATCTGAAGCACTCTGAATTCCCATGGGTCAAACACAATCCAGAATGTTCCCCTATGCCATAAAGTTCTTTCGAGGATCAGTTCTAAACATGAGAGAACAACTTCTCTTCCGAATCATTAATCCTGTGACAGTCTGATGAGACTGTTGACCAAATTGTCACTAACATTTCATTGATAGGTAACTATTCACCAGAAACTAGATTTATCGCATGGAGGCCAGAGAACGTTGCCAGGTCTTAACGCCTCTCAGCCATTAGTGGCAATGTTGTGACTGTGCCCAAATGTGAAAGGCAGTGTTATCAAATTACCTCTGTGGCTTCAGGGTTCCTTGACGTCCTGTGCTCTATTAATGCATCCACTGAATGAAGGCATAAATACTGCATTTTTCTCTGCCCACTGCTTTTTAATTTGCTATTTGGAAACATTATTAGTCAAAATGAAGGTATTACAGATAATCCCACCCACCATGCAGCACTAACAAACAACTGTTTTCCCCTTGTTTCTCCAGTGGAGCAAACCATGAGCTTTTTCTCAAAAGTTACAAGAAAAAATTGTGAGGTTTGCAGGGCGGTTTGTTCGTTTGGTTGGTTGTTGGGGTTTTATTGTTTGTTTGGTTGGTTGTGGTTGTTGTTGTTTTGTGGGAAAAGGGGTTTCTATGGATCTTGAACAGAACAGAAAACATATGACAATAGTAATTGATTTTGAGAGGATACATCTACCCTACCCCTCAAAAAAGCCTCCATTTAGGAAAAATGTTAAAGTATTTTACAACTTCCATCATGGTGAAGGCACATTCAGCACAGGTGGATGTCTTGGACCATCCCAAAGCATAAAATTCCAGTTTTGTGCCAGCTGTACAAATCTCTTGCACTGTGGTTAATTAATGAACACTGGAACTTGAACCTGGATTAAGTATTCTGGAATCTGTTACAACCATTACCCTTCCCTATTCTGTTACTTCTCTTAGTCCTTGCTAATAAGCTTCCTGTTTCTCCTCCCCTGAGGAAAAAATGGGAGAACAGTGTTATACATGATCCTGTAAAGTTACAAGTGCAAAGTATTATTTTTACTAGATTATGCTTCTCTAACTACGCTACCATAGCAAACCTTTTCCTATGGATATATAATTCTGTATTTGATATACAATGAGTATATTTGAACGCATGGTAAATCAACTAGCATTGACTGGAATTAGGTGATAAGTTAGGTGGGTTTGGACACACAAGTTACAAAGAACTGTAATTCCTGACTGAGAGTCAGATGTTCCTCAGTTCACTGCATGACAGCCTATCAACAGTCCCATAGTTTGTGATATTCTGGATTATTTGTTTTGGTACTTGATACTTTTGATACTCCTGTAGGATGCTCACAACATTTCATTCAGAGTTTTTGCATGTAAAAGCTTAGTCTGAAAGCCTCAAACAACTCTTTGAAAAGTTCCAGTCTATAATGATGAGCAAAAGGTACAATACCTGTTGCCCAAAGACATTACCCGTATACACTTTTACTGTGCTAGTGTTGCTACACATTTCCTTTCAAATTTCCCTGCATACCCCTTTTCTCCTTTAAAACAGATACTTTCAATTGAGCTATTTTTTAAAAAGACATTTTTATTAACATAGATTTAATTAATTTTCCCAAGGTTTCTCTGAATATATGTTTTGCTAAGCATTTTCATTTTCTGCCATATACTGAGTTTTCTAGCTTTAATGGAAACAAAATGCACTTTTTGCCTAGAGATCCTTTGGAGATATTTAAAAGCCATCTGGACATGGTCCTGGACGAACAGTTCTAGGTAGCTCTGCTTGGACAGAGGGTTTGGACAAGATGACCTCCCTTCTAACCTTGACCAGCATGTGATTCTTTGAAATTAGACAGCTAAATTAACAGGGATGCTCAGCTATACCTATCATAGGTCTTCATTCACTCATTAAGAAAATCCACAGTCGAGCGCTAATGAAGTCAATATGTAGCAAGTCTGTAACAGCTGCCCTTAACTTTCACTGATAATTGTTCTCATTTAAATAGCATAATATTCATACACTGTAGTTGAATATAGTAATGCCAAAAATCATGCTTTGGGGGCTACAGTATGACTGAGTTTTAGCCGGATAAACTGAATTGTGACCTAATGGGGTATTACAGGCCTTTACACTTTTCAGATGCATAGGTCACAATCTCAGTCTGTATAAACATCTATGTAATTATATTACAAGCCATTCTTGTATATATTGAGATCATTCCAAAAGATAATTAAAACAAAATCAATATAAGCATGATTCAACAGCCTTTAAAACAAGAAAACTACTGATTTCAGTCAGTCTTCTTGTCCGTAAGAGACACAGAATTACATTCCATGCTTGTAATATATTACTCCTAATTATTAATCACATTTAGTAACCAGCAGATTTCTAATATTAGATCTTAAAAATTATACATTTTTTATATGTATTCCTTTACAAATCAAATTCTTCAGCCCTCTGGATCAGTAGCATTCAGAATCCAGGAATCTAAAATATGATGCAATATGCACATAATGCCAGTACATATCTCTGTAGATATCTCTCATGTATCCATCTTAATTATCTATCATATGTAAAATCTATAAATACATAACCATACATTTATATTTTACAAACATGATAGATATCTACTGTATAAATATGATGGATATATCCTTATACGTACATTTCAGACTGGCAATGGAAAAAATGGATTCTGTTCTATTTGAATAGGTGTAACACTTAGCCTTTACCAAACAGATGCCTGAGAGAATCCTGAAACAATTAAAGAAATCCATTCTATATATGTCCTAACAAGAATAAAAGGATTTCATTATTAACGTACAAACCTTTTTAGTTCTCTTTCTCTAGGACTGTTTTACAATTCAGTACATTTTTCTGTGAAAATCCATATATAGAGCATTTAAGAAAATATTTATGAGCACAGAAGGTGAAGTTTTCCATAGAATCACATAAAGCTAATTTACTTCTTTCACACAAAGTACAGAAATCTGAAGAGGAATTAAGAAATAGAGTCAGAATTTCTCAGAGCAGGTATAAATGCCATATTTTCAATAAAGTTTTAAGCATGCTACCATTGCCTAAGAAAGTAAAGCAATAAATCAGCAACTAAAATTTTCAAAGTTTTTAGGCATGTCCACTTCAATAACTGGATGAGTTCTAGATGATGCAGAGCTCCCACAAAGTCAGTAGCAATTAAGAGAATTCAGAAGTATGTAGTCTAAGGTTATTAATCAGAAATAGTCTTACAAAATGTAAAAAGTCACTTTGGAACTCAATAGATTATGAAATTTTTCAGATAAGCAACTATCTATATTTATGACCATACCCATAAAGCAAGCCTGCCCATTTTTCTATTTTTCTTTTGTTTGTTTGACTGTTTCAACTAGCCTGCATTCAACACTTTATTTAAAGCTATGTTTCAAAAAATGCCTTATAAAAAGGATTTTCTTGTTTATACACTACACTGTAGGGATACTTTCCAATATAACCATGATCAGGACCTTTTTAGATATCTTTCTAAAGAAGGAAAGAGAAGATGACAGAGCTGCTGACTTGCATCTTAGTTTCCCAAGTCAAACAGTAGCCCTTGAAAACTTGCCAGCTGCCTTTGATGGCCAGATCATGCTTGCAGGTAGCTAACCTCAGTATTTGCAGTATTTAAGGCATTTCCTACAATAAACATAAGCAAGTACAAATAAATACTATGGTATGAAGGCACCTGTATTTTTTTAGCTTAGGAGAAATTGAATATTTTATTTTGCCAACACCATCATTAGGCTTCAACATGCCAGACTAAATTCACTTCATATCCTTCTGCCTCTTTGGGTGTGCCATCACTACATCCATACATCAGCAACAAAAATATCAGTTAACTGGGTTTGAAAACATGCTTTGCTTTATTTCCTACCTGAAGAATGTAGCCTCGAACATAGTCTCGAAGTGTCCAGCCTAAGCCATGTAAAATATGCAACACCTCCTCTTGCTTCAGTACACTGAAGAGTCGGTCAAGCAGTATCTTCAGTCTCACAGGCACAGCCTGAGTACCGTAGAGCATCAGGCTGCTGATGTCAAACACAACATTGGACTGCACAATCTCCACTTGGGTTGGGTGGTAGAGGTGCTGAGTACTAAGTTTGTCCAAGGCTGAAAGAAAAGAGGTCAAGTATGAGGAAAGAGCAAAGAAAAGACAACAAAACAACTCCAAAGAGTCATGTATACACATCACATTTGGCAGATACACTTATTTTCCAGAGAAATGTCACCTGGATGATTCATAGAAATGTAGAATCACAGAATAGTTTGTTTTGGAAGGGACCTTCAAAGGCCATCTAGTTCACCCCCCTGCCATAGGCAGGGACATCTTCAACTAGATCAGGTTCCTCAAAGACTCATCCACCCTGACCCTGAATATTTTCATGGATGGGGCATCTACAGCCTCATTGGGCAACCTGCTCCAGTGCCTCAACATTTTTGTAAAAAACTTCTCCTTTATATCTGTTACCTAGATCTACTCCCTTTTCAGCTTAAAGCCATTACCCCTTGTCCAGTCATTATATGTCCTTGTCAAAAGTCCCTTCCCTGCCTTTTTGTAGGCCCCCTTTCAGTACTGAAAGCCCCCAATAAGGTTGCCAAAGAGCCCTGCCCAAGCTTCTTTTCAACTCTTTCCCAGGCTGAAGGATCCCAACTCTCCCAGCCTTTCCTCACAGGACAGGGGCTCCATCCCTCTGATCACCTTGGCGGTCTCCTCTGGACTTGCTCCAACAGGTGCATGTCTTTGCTTTGCTGAGGACCCCAGAGCTGGACACACTACTCCAGGTGGGGTTTCACCAGAAGGAGCAGAGGGGCAGGATCATCAACCACACCCTGCTGGTAATGCTGCTTTGGATGCAGCCCAGGATATGGTCGGCTTTCTGGGCTGCAGGTGCACATTGTCGAGTCATGTTCAGCTTTTCATCCACTGAAGTTCCCCAGGTCCTTCTCTGAAGGGCTACTCTCAGTGAGTTCATCTCCCGTTGTGTACTCATGCTTGGGATTGCCCTGACCCAGGTGCAGCACCTTGCACTTGGCCTTGTTGAATGAACCTCATGAGGTTGATATGAGTCGACTTCCTCAAGCTTATCCACATCCCTCTATATGGCATCCTGTCCTTCCGGTGTGTCAACTGCACCACTCAGCTTGGTGTCATCTGCATATCTGATGGCCTCACTATATCATTGATGAAGATATTAAACAGTACTGGTCCCAGTACAGACTCCTGATGGACACCAGTCATCACTAAGGGAGCCTTTTTTACAGATGCAGTCCAAAACAGCCCTAGTTTCCAAAGGTCGCAAGTAATTTTAATTGCTATGGCAGAAGGGTTCTCAGGTGAGACTCAGACAGTACAATACTCATAGTTCAAGAGAAATTTATGATTAACTAATGACCAAGACTGAAGCAATGCCGAATTGAATGGGACTGTTAAAGGTTAGAAACTTAATCTCTAGAGGAAAAAAATAAAACAGATACTCCCCAAACTTCAGTCTTTTAAACACATTAAAACTAAGGCCCCTGATTTAGCAAAAATTTGATCATGAATTCACTGCTACTTGAGCTGGCTAGCTCTTTTCACCTGGTTTTATGAATTCCATGTTATTCACTGTGATGTGAATAATTTAAAGATAAGGAAAGTTTGCAGGATGAAGGTAATTCTTATCCCCTTGTGAAGTTAAAAAAGACGGAATTGCATATGACATCATGCATTTTACTGAGTATCAATGTTTAAATTTAATTTTATTTCTACTTTATGAACTATGTTGCAGCACCTAAGCTTCTTACTGCTTTTTTAAACAAAATTTCCAAGCATTTAAAATAATCTTATAGAGACTTCTCCTGTACTTGGTTTCTTCTTGTCTTATGGTCACTAGAGAGTTCATGTACTCTTGATAAATTGCTTTCTTACATCCAGAGCGCAAAGGCCCTTATCATTTACTTGCTGGCTTCATTCAACACATTTACTCCAAGGACTACATTGTCAAAGAGTTCCGGTTTCTTCATACTTCATTTCTTGCAACCGATTTGTCTGATCTTTCCTATTCTAGTGGCTAAGTCAACTTTGAATAAATAGCTTTAAATATTAATTTAACATTCAAACAAGATAAGAAATTGGCAAGCCTAGGGACTTCAGTCCTATGTCTCTCCACAGGACATTTATACTGCAGAATGTGAAGATTGGGATTTTTGCTTCCAAAAGCTCTTCTTCCAAAGTACTTCAGCTATGTAGGCTTCATGGTGCGGGACTAATTTTTTTACAAGGTCCAATAAATGAGATTTGATTGAAGCTTAAACAGGTTAAATATTGTCCTGCCTTTTTTTTCCCCCCTTTTATGTATGATCTTTTTCTAAGATGGTTATTTTGCTACTACCATAAGAGATGTGTCATCAAAGTTCTCGGCTAGAAAAGCCAAGAAAATTGATATTGTTATTGTGCAGGTTGTGCTGTACATGTGGTGATAGGTATATAGGTGTACCTGAGGGATTGAGCAACCATTCAGAAGGAGTAAAATAAAGCTGGTTTTTTTCTAATACTAGCATTACCCACAATAGGAATGGTGTTAATCGATTAATTATATAATAATTAAATAATAAATTAAATATTATTAAATAATTAAATAATATTAGTGTTAATAGATACCCTGTAAGAACACCTTCTACTAGACTATTGAAATTACCTGGATCGCCCTGAGCTTTTCAACTTCAGTCTTACAGAATGAGAATAGGGTCCAAAGATGTTAACTGGCTTGTCCAAGTTTATGCAAATTCAGACCAGAATGAAGACAAGGACAGATGTTTTCTGAATACTTAGTGCTTTTTAATGACTGAATCATACTGTATTTCTAATATAACCTAGTATTTGTTTTTGTTTCTCTCTTCTTAACAGTAAATACTATGCCTGCAGTGAGGAAAAACAAGTTCTTCCATCAAAAGAAGACATGTCATGCTGAAGATGTTAAGATCATTATTCTGCTGTGGTCTAAGTGAGAATGACTATACGACATCTTTAGCTAAGGATTATTGGGTGGATTACAGCTCTAATAGCTTTTAATTTCTCTAACAATGAGATTACAAGACTCTGTGGACATATACCCCCTTCATGTAATGTGACCACTCTGAGGGTAATAGCTTTGGAAAGGTTGAGGTGGAATGGAAGAGGGGAAAAATAAATAAAGTCTTTTTAAATAACTAAGCACACTCTTTGACCAGCTGATAGAATTTTTTGCAATCTAACCTGTACTGTTCCATTCAACTGCAATATTTATTTTTTAGCAGCATTATCTATAGACATCTGCTTCTCAACACACACACACAAACACACAAATACTAATTAGTATGATACTGGAATAACATTCCAAGTGATAATGATGTTATCTCCAGTTTTGATTTGTGGCCTTAGTATGCATATTACATAATAAACAAGCAGTGAATTTTATCCTTTTCAAGTACAGGTCAGGATATGCAGTAAAATGTGGAATTTACAACACAACAAAACATACATTATGGCATGGGTGCATAAGAACATTTGCAAGCTAAAGGCAAAACTCAAGCTACATGAAAATAAAAGGGTTGTAAATGAAGAGAAAAGAAACACAGTTGTGTTCATATGGGAAATAACAGTACTGTAAGAATCTGAAATTCTTTCTGAACATTTACAATTGATACCCCTTCAAATTATCAGAAGAATGAAAATCCTCACTCTCATTTGTAATTTATAGAAATTTTCCTGTTTCTTTAAAAGAGATTGCTAAGGATGTAGCTGACAGAGAAAATTTTTGTAGTATTTCTCATTTCTCCTCTGGCACCCTTCGGGAACTAATGCCAGTGTTCTAGGTGGATTCAAGACGCCATTTATGTTGATAGACACTTTATGTTGATAGATACTTTTTCAGGTAAAAGATAAGGAAAGACCTATTTCATTGTTGGTTTTCTGTAAAGAAAAGAGTACTAGCTTTAGCCTTCTTGACAAATTTCTGATTCTTGTCAAATCTCGGAGTAAATAGTTGTATTCTGCTGTCCTGAATTGCCCACATAATTTCATGTGGACAATGCATTCCTCATCATTTTCTGTTCTAAACTATTGGTTTAATTTATATGTGCTAATGAACAATGCCCTGTTTTACTAGCGAATACATTCAACAGCATCTACAGTAGTTTATTATTTCATAAGTGCTTAGGAAGCTTCAAGATTAAGTCTGTTATACAAACAAATATACTCTATCACACCTGAAAAATTATGTAAACAGATGTGTCTTTATTAACAAGTTATCAGTGACTGAATACCACAAAGCACACATTAAAAGTCCCTAACTGGTGCAGCATGAGGTATTACTCATACTTTGTACAGTTCCAGTGGGATCAAAAGTTCACCCATACATAGCTTGTGACATTTTAGTTGTAACCTGCACAATCTTTTGCAAAACTGTGACTATGATGGGATCAGTTATGTGATTAAACTAAGAAACGTACTTTTCTTAACAGTGCAATTTAATTCTTAGCACTGCCCTGATAGTCAGTCTGATATTTGTTAATTCAGTATACGTGAAAAGGTGTCCTCTGATACAGCAAGAAGAGATCTAACAAATCTTAAAATCACATATTTGCTGAGCAATCAACATTTTCATGGAATGGCCCAAAAATACCCTTGTGTTTTACTCTGACAACACTCAGTCAAGAAATGTTTCTGTGGTGAATTCCCAATTTCAAGTACTTGTTTCAGAAATTTAAACTGATAAAAAAAGGGGGGCCAAAAAGGATTATATAGAGGACATTAAAGAAGATTGCCTTCAACAATGAAAAGTTACTTACTGGGTAATTAGTTCAGGAATTAGGAACCTTTCAACACTGTTTTTCCAACTCTGAAGTATCAAGTATGCACCATAATAAGTGAGACTATTTCAGCTGGAAGGGACCTAAAATGACCATCTAATCCAACTGCCTGAGCACTCCAGGGTAATTATCAGTTAAACCATATTGAGGGGGTTGTCCAAATGCCTCTGGAGCATGGAGTGTCTTGGGGCATTGACCACTTCTTTAGGAAGACTGCGGTTTGACCACCCCTCCCAGTAGAGAAGGGTTTCCTAATGTAAAGCCTGAACCCCCCCATGTTGGCTCATTCACTCTTTACCTTCTTGAATAATAAATAAAATCCCCCAAATTTTAGAGAGACTCTGCTCAGTATAATCTGAAATGTCAAAAGAGCTTTGAAATTGTTTCAATGTCAATCTTTACATTACAGCCTGCAGTATTCTTATTATGCAATATTTCAGCAAAAAAACCCCAAACTTTGGACATCTTTGCAATAAATCAATGAACAAACTTTTATGTTCCATTTGTAGGGTTGTTTTTTTTTTTAAATGTAGTAAAGTAAGGAGGGGAAATGCACCTTATTTATGTTTTACTGAAGTTTTGAGACGGTGTAATTCAAATGAAATTAAATACAAAGGATACATTAAAATAATGCACAACTTCTTCTTCAATTTATGAAAATACAGAAAACAAAGAAGAGATTTTTCATTTCATCTATACTATGTCCAGTTCACAGGCTCAGGTCTGCAAATTTACTCATTGCCCTTAGACCCCTTCCTTCCCAATGTGCAGTGAAAAAGGTCAACCAAATTAAAAGCCATGCATCTGAGCAGATTCCATTTTTGCTAAGTAAAAGAAATACAAATATGCAGTGATGAATTTTGTACTTTAGAGGTCTCATACTATTTTTTGAATAGCTACAATAAAAGCATGACATTTTGCCTTTACTGAATAGAAAAGAATTTTAAATATCCTGGTTTTAATGCAATTGGAGTTGCAAAGACACTTGCCTCTTGCTAATTTCCTTATTCTAGATAAATATTTTATTATCCTGAGAGGGATGAAAAGGTCTAGTGAAACCCTTTCTTTCAGCTGATTTGCCCGGCTGTGTATCTCAGAACAACACAGAGGAGAGTCTATAGGTTGAAATAGGGCATTATAGATCTCATTCCATTTCAATTTTAGTTTTGGGCTCTCCAATATAAGCACTCTGGACTTTCTGGCATACTCTCTAGCCAGTTTCCCAACTTGCCAAAGGGGAATACACACATACAAATGATGATACAAAATTTTACAAACATCATCTTCTTTCTAGATTACTAGATTTGTTCAAGAACAGGAAGATGAAAAAAAATAATATGTAGTCTTTGTCTAGACAATAACAAAGAGCTTTCCAGACATTTTAAAAATCTAAATAACTAGGCCACTTTTTGCAGCAAAAGAAACTAAAATTAAAAGACAGATTAAATATATAACACCAACATAAAATGATTCCATAATACTGTTGCAAAAATAGGGTGTTGAGTGTGGTAAAACAGACACAGTATTATTAACGGCAATGTTGAGCACTGTAGTTTACTCTTGATTTTAGTGGTGAACATGAACAGCACTATATTTGCAGAGTTCAAGATTTTCTTCTTTTTCATCAACCACAGAAAAAAAAGTAACAAATCCTTAGTAATGATTAAAATGCTGGAGGCACTAGTTACTACAATCCTAAGAGGTGGTCTAAGCTAGCTTGCTTCAGTATGCAGATTTAATACTACCTCCAACATGGTGTAATGTGGTGCATTTTGAAGGCACAAAAAATTGCTCCTCAAAAACATCATGCTTAGAAGCTGACTAAGGACAAGAAAAATTGTCAGTATCTACTGACCAACTCAAATATTTTCATGGTGCAGGAAATTATCCCATTCATCCCTGGAACAATAGACTGGGGGACATGAACACATGTATGAGTGGGTGAACATCCTGAATCAGTCTGAGTACAAATTTCAGCTACAACAAAGCATCCTTTGGTAATCTCTTTTTCACTTCTCTTTTCATCGCTTTCACAATTTATTCCATATAGAAGAGAAATGTTCACTAAGACAAAAGATCATGGAAGGAGAGTAAGTAGAGAAATTCTGATTCACAGGCAAAACCATTTTTTTTTGTTATGCCTTTTATTGTATTTAGAAACTAATAATGGAAACCATTTGCCAAACGCATTGAGTCTCTGACAGAGGAACACATATGTGATCTACTAATTTACAGCTTGCATGTACAGATGTTCACACTTAGTAAAAGGATTCTTAATAGCATTTTAAAATTAAACATGTGTTGATAATAGGTGTTCCAAACCCAAACAACACAGCAACTAAACTGATACATGTTTTCATGCCTCACCATGCCTCATGCTCTAACAAAAAACCCCCCCAGCACTTCAGTTGCATGTACACAAAATAAATGTTATTAAAGAAGACTGAATGAAAACTTTCATTAATTTTTCTGTCTATGATCTGATTCCAAGTTAAAACATCTAGAATGCTACTAGGTTTATGTAGCCGAAAGCAGAACCACAGTTTGTTCACAGACATTGCTTGCTGTCTGCAATTTTTTTATCCCTTTACAAAACTTTGAACCCCATCCAGCTTTGACACACTGCCTCTTCAGTTAATAACTATCAAGTTTCCCCTTGTCTCCTGTCTACTTTTCTTTGAGGCAATTGCGCACTCAGCACCCCGAGATAATAACACACATCTATAAGATAAAAGCAATGGCATTAATGTAATTGTCTGCCTTTCTCTCTTTAGCCTAATCTTTTTTTTCCTTCAGTTTTGACTGCCTCTGTGACACCTGTTTTTGTCTCCTCTGATCCTACGACAGGTTTTCCGCTGACAAGGTTTTTGCCTGACAGAGATTCTGCCAGACAAGAACATAATAAAATATGAAGAACTGCTTGTCAGAGTTTCTGCCAATGCTCACATGAAATGGGGGGGAGGGGGGGTTGGAGGGCAAAAAAAAAGGAATCCTGATTTTTTTTTTTAAAGGGGCCCTATGCTAGTTGCTTTTGGCCTGTCAGGAAAAAAGCCTCCCTGGCCAACTCCTGCAAGCCAAACAGGTGTCTTCCTTTATGTTTTCTTTCTATAGAAAAACAGTTTTCTTTGATAGTAGAAAACATGATTGCAAAAAAAAAAGAAAAAAAAAAGCCTCAAGTTGTTTCTCCCTGAAATTTAGGTTAGATCTAAGTTTATGTAATAGTACCTCAAAAGCATGTCTTTGATCCAGAACTGGCCATCTAAATCAACAATAAAAATAAAATGGTAGGCTTTTTCTCCCCCCTTCTTTTCACAACAAATGTGTTCAAAGGAATATGCCATAAAGGACCTTCATCCCAAGTTCTCAGAAAAATTTCTGGGCTAGAAACTCCCTGCACAGGCATACTGCAGGAACAAAGACACCTGACTAGTGGGACCAGAGTAGGGAAGATGAGACAGAGCCTCTTCTGTGGGCTTTGGACCTTGTATTTCTCTCTGTCAGTGTGTGCACTGATGCCTATGTAAAAGAGGACTTCAGCTGATTAATCTGATGATTAGTGATGGAGAAACACATGTAGATTAATCATCTGAGCATTCCAGCACACAGCTGTTTTTGTGTGTGTTGGTATCAGCAGTTTCCTCAGCTACAGACAGCAGCTATGGATCAGCCCATGGTGTCACAGTCCTCAGCACACCAGTTGTGCCCACCAGCCTGGATTCCAAGTCCAGGGATCCAGAACCCCTACTAAAGCTCAGGCCTGGAACTTCGTTTCCCTCCTAAACTACATTGTCGGTGTGTCTGGCTGTAGTCCTGTCTTCTAGATTACCCTCAGACCCGTGTTACAGCCTGGTCTTCAATCCCATCTTTGGCTCCATCTTCTTTTGTTTCTGATTGAAGCCTGTGGATGGACCCTTAACCTGACTATATTCCTTTGCTATGCCTGAGATTGTCAATGGACACAGTTACCAGCATCTCATTCAGTCTACCATGACCTCAAGGAGCTGTGCTCTTGGTGCAAGGCATGAACAGTGCTCTCATTGCCTTTGATTGCTGGCTCAGAAATTTTGGTTGGACAGGTCCACTTTTGCTGGTCCTTGACACATAGATTAATGGTGTCATTGTTGAAATCTACAATCTATAATGGAAGACACTAAATAAATAATCTCTTTCTATTACTTTGATTAGTCATTCAACTTTGAACTTTCCTGTCTCTTGTCTCCAAAACTAAATGTCAGCTTCATATTAGCCATTAACATCTTCTTAGAACTATTCTCTCCCTTAATAATGGTAAGATGGGCTTTAATATGTATCTTAATCATACTAACACCATTTTGTTGACATACTGTACATAGTCAGACACAAGCACATTTGGGAGTCCTGGATTGTAGTCTGGATTTGGAGGATTTCCATCTTAATCCTAATATACCTCAATTCCATTAACCATGGTTCACAGTTTTACAGAAATTTTAAGTGGGAAGGGATTTCTACAGATCATCTGGTGCAGTCTTCGAATGAAAGCATGGCTTTAGATTAGTTATCTTTGTCTCTGCCAAGATGTGTCTTTGATATTTAAAGGGGGGGAATTCCACCACTTCTCAGGCAACTTATTCCATCTTTTGTGCAGCCTTGAAAACTGTAATGAAAATACAATAGGCACTGCCCACCTGTTAATATCATTCTGTTAGAATAGAGTCCTGTGTCATAGATGTATTTCACAGAGGCAAGCCAAGACCATGGTGGTGTTTCAATTTAGGGTGTAACTCTGGTTCAAGCCTATGATATGCTCTCCCACATGTGCTAAACCACCTCAGTTTTTCCAGAAAACCTGCTGTCCTAAGGTTGCTGACAGCTGAAAATGTTCAGACCCTGGGAAGACCGGTTCATAAAACTAGCTCTACCATTCACACACATCAGTTTTACCCATCCCAATCCACGTACTCTGATCGTTTCACAAAGCTCCTGTTAAAAGTACTTCAGAAAAATTGACTGTAATCAATTAGAATACAATTAGAAAAGTCTCTGAGACTCATGTTATACATTCCTTGTGTCATCTTTTCTCTTTCTGAAATCCAGATGGAAATGGGATAATTGAGTAACACTATTGTCTGCTAAATTAATCTGGGGAACGTGTCCTCATAATGCTATAGCTCAAAATGAAATTCCTCCTAGAAGGTAAAAAAAGCTTTTCTGTTCAATTTCACATTTGCAAAACAGAAAGCTGAGGTAAAGTTACCCATGGTATTATCATTTAAACATCTGAAAGCAGTATGAATTTTTTATTCTTGCAGTCAAATCCCATTTTAACCTTATGAAACTATATGGAATGAAGTAGTAGGGTTTGTTTCACTTAGAGCTGTTTCAATTTGTGTTCTGCTTAACCTAGTGAACTCTAGTTAATTAGGATGTTCCTATAAACAATTAAGCTTCTTGTAGGATCGTTAAGAAGATATAAAAATTTATGATGTAATAAACTGTAATAAAATGATAAAGTGGTTAGCACATCACAGCGATTCATGTGCAGCAGCATAAGTGTTAAAAGAGACGAGTAAGCAGGTAATGTCACCTAAACATCCTGGAGTGGATGCATGTTGAAGAAGTCCACCACTGCTTCCCCATGAATCTGTTGGCTATATGAACTCCCAAGACTCATAGAATTCATCCTGCTCATTTGGGAATCAAGCAGCGATCACCAGACACTCTTTTGCTCCCATCTGAAGCTATGCCATGTAGTGAACTTGTTATCACCACTTAAAGGGCTCAAGATCATGGATTTCTCTGACTACCTTTCCAAAAGGCAAGCAGCTACCTTGGGAGAGTCACTTGAAAAGGCTCTCAAAAGTCAGTCAGAAATAATAGACCAGAGACTTGCAAAAACCCTTGATGCCCTCAGTCTAACAATTCAGCAGAACAACAAGGCTACTTTCCACTGACCGGAAAGAAGAATTCCAGGTGCTAATTTAAAGTCATTGTTTGTATAGCCTTTGTTCCATCTTGCACACAGCAAGTCTGTTTCCTTCCTTCTGGAGTCTCTCCTTAAGAAGAAAGGGTAAGACATCATTGCCCAAGACATCTCCTAGAATTTTAATCCTTGGTATTGGGCGTACTAAATGAGATTAGGCCTTCTCTGTAAAATGTAAATTCAATAATGATGGGCACCCAAATAACAATATCTTGCACCTTTGAAATACTTTTAGTCTAAATGTCTATGGGCATTTTATAGCTAATCAAGGGCAATGATAATTTTAAAAAGTATATTTCAGAGTTGCCAATTAGTATCTGATGATATTAATGACAATTCTGTGAAAGCATAAAGTGTGATTCCTAATTTAAAAGTTTTAGAAAATAAAATGTTCACAACAAGAAAATATTTCATTTTTAGTTGTGAATATAGGCCAACCCCGCAGAAACAGGCACTGTGCTTCAGAACGGGTCACAGCCTGTTTAGGGCTTACCAGACACTTGACCAGACCTTAGCTGAATGCCTAATGTCTGGTCAGCTATAATCTCACCTGACCATGTCCAAAGGACATTGGCTTATTCAAACCCAGGAATGTAAGCTAATAAAGTTGGGGAGAAGTGGAAAGGTCTAGCTTCTTCCTGACTGAGTTAAGCTGTCCTGGGGGTGGCAGGGAATAAGAGAAAAAAGTATTTTAAACTGAACAGATTCCCAGGAAAATCCAAGGAGGTACAAGTGTGAACACGTGTAAGGTAGAGCCTGTGGTTTACCCCTTCGGAAAACATTACTTGACACCTGAGGGCATCAAATTTGCATGACGATTAAACCCTTGACCATATGGTTATATAAGTATCAGCTAAATACAAGGATGAAAAAGGAAGGGTCCTTATTTGTTCTTGGGGCATCTAAGCTTTATTTCTTTTCTGTCACTTCTGTCTCATAAACCTTTGAAACAATACTATTTGTCTTGGATGCCCTAATATCTGGACTTGGTTTCACCTCAGCTTGACTTGCACTAAGGGTGATATCAGAGTAACCCAAAGCAAACACTACATCACATCATTTCTACCAATGTGGCAGGCTTTAAAACCAGATACTGGGTCAGACTGCCCACAAGATAACAGAGTGCATTTTCTGTGTGCTGCATTGGCTGCTTTGGGAAATCCTGCTGAAGGGAAGCATAAAGGAATGGCATAGGCAGAAGAGGGGCACTTAAAAAAGTGTTTACCAGTAATGAAGGTTAATCTTGTAAGGTTCCTGGAAGCAACTGAGTAATGAAAAATATGCCTCCACCTTCAGGGTCAAAAGAAAGTTATAACAGATGCATTGAAATGATCTTGTCAGTGAAAGACAAGAAAAGCCAGACTACATCTAAAACAGTTTTACTTTAAAAGTCATGAAAAGCTAGCTTTCATGATCAATGAGCTGCAGAGAATTACTTTGCTGAAAATCTATAAATAACTTTTAAAAGAAAAATTATTTTCTCAAGTAATTTTAAAGCATTTCAAATAATTAAATCAATTGAATAGAAGGAAACAACCATGTTTGATATGATAAATTGTGACATTTTTTTATATCCTATCAGACAATAAAGAAATAACCCAATTATTTTACTAGTTGACTATAATTACATTTCTCTCTTCTTCTTTTTTTCTTTTCTTCCTTTTTAAAAATTTACTCTCTGCTTAAAAATCTCCATTTTTAAGTAAAGAACAACATGGCAATTCTGCCAGGTTTAGAGAGACTCTAAGATCAGTGACATGTTTTCATTTTGTTTTACTTTGTTAGGAATTATCTTTGACTTTGCAAACCTGGATTTCTTTCACTTAACATCTTTGGACTGAGACAAATATAGGAACTCAGACAAATTGTATTTCGACACTGCATTCACTCTCATCTCATTCCCATGCAGCTAATATTTAAATTCTAAACCTTCTTCCTAGATCAAGTCCTTTCAGAAACTTCAGGGTAAGAGAGAGATGTGATTTCTAAAATTTCCACAGCATTCTTCTGTTTCTTTTCTTTATTTTTACTTATTTCCATCTATCTCTCCTTCCCTTTGTTTTCATTTAATGTTTCTTTTACCTGAAAATTTCATGACCCGCCATGTAGAAATTCAGAAAAGTCAACTATTCTAAATGAAGTAGTCACAGTCACGGTTATGCATCTGACTTTATGACATTCTCCATTTTGTAGTGGAGTTTGTTGTTGGGGGGGTGGGGGGGTGTTTGTTTCTTTGGGTTTTGGTTTTGGTTTTGTGTTTGTTTTTGTTTTTTTATGGGGATATTGAAACTTAAATAAGTAGAATGAATGTCAGAAATAATAGCTTTAGTCCACTATAACTTATGCCACCTTAGCACACTTTTTTGGAGCAAAACAGTTATGAGAAAAGGTAAGACTGTACTTGACTGATATTACATTGGGTCTTTTGATCTGTTGGATGAGGTATAATAAGAGTTTCTGCTAGCAGTATGGTAGTTGTTATTCTGACATCAATGACAAGCACGAAAGAAAAAAATGCAAAGTCAATTAAATCAACATCCATTTATTGCAGATTTGCTTAATTTCTTTCCTCACAGGCTAAGATACTTTTGCTAGAGGAATTGCATGGCAAGTAGAGTGGGGTTTTTTTCATTATTTACAATAAAATTTTAGTGATTTTTGTGCTAAAGAGAGTAAAATGTCATGACTATCTTCACAGCATAGTATGCTTCTTTTAATACTACAAAAATAGCAGGAGAACAAACCAAGCACTCAAGAAGTGCTTGTAGTAGTTTTTTGTAGTCATCTAAGTTCCATATTATTTAAACTCTACAAAATACCAATTGCCTGGGTTAAAATAAATTCTCCTTTAAAAATTGACTATTAAGATTTTAATGAGATTTAATTTTCCATATGGACTATACAAAATATCTTTACCATTAAAAAAGAAAGAAGTAAAGACAGACTTTATCTGTTTGACTGCTTAAAGTCTAAGAAATGGCTTATCCAGTTTAAACCATTTAATTTTTTGTTTAGAAAATAAATCCCCACCCAACCTGACAATATGAAAGCCAGGTGTCAGCTGAAAACAAATGAAAACAGTCTAGTCATCCAAATCCCTTCAAATACTCAGAGATTCATCCTAGCACTAACCCATTCTCCATGATGCACAGCAGTACTTGATAATGCTGCTATGCTCTGTGCAGCTTTTGGCTTTGGCCTTAGAAACACTGATGGTAGGATTGCCAGTGTAGTGCAGGGGTCGATAAGCGGAACTTTTGTCAACAGAAACATTTATCTGGCCACAAAAGTACCTTCCAATGTATCTGTTCATATAATTGCAATCCTGCCTTTGGCAACTTCAGACAGGTGCACCTGTACTTGTAGCAAACCTTGTCTTTCTAGAGGTGTGCAGCTTATTTTAGATGAGCGAGGGAAATCATGAGAAAGACAATGGAAACAAGAGAAAACAGGCCAGCAGTTGCTAAGTGCAATAGTGCAGTGGTGGCTGTATGCCCTTTCCTCCTCACTCCAAGAATTCCAACATTTTAAATGGCAGCTATTAAAATGAATTAAGTCCACACAGATTAGTCAAGTACAGCATGAGAAGACTGCAATTCTAAGCTATTTTTTGATCTATTCCGTTAATTATGATTCTAGGTTATCAGAACTGAATAAGCACAGTACTTCCTGTTGGAAACACCTATTCTTTGATAATTACATTCAGTAAAGCACTACATCATGTGTCAAGGAGCTGAGTTGAAATTCATTAATAAAAATCATAAGGAAACCCTTTAATTAAAGCAGCAGGAAATACTATTTGCATTCAAGGAACAACTTCTGAAAGTACTGTGCTAACGGTTTTAAAGCAAAGGACTTCTTAACTGCAACCCGATTTTAGCAATTTTGAAATCCAAGTGCTATGGTGCAGTGAATTGATCTCTCTCCTGAACGCTGCCTTCAAAATCCTCAGAAACAGCTAAGATCAAGAATTGAAGCAGATACATCATAGTATCCAGAAAGTAATTTATAAGACCATGTAAAACATATATCTGGCTTGTTTCACTCTGCCATAAAATGTCAATACTCCAGATGAATGTACACAAAGTGCACTAAAAAAAAAAAATTAGAGCATTATTCACTTGGCACAATTGCAAAACAAACACTTCCTAATAATATATAGCTGTATTAATTTTTCCAAGCACTCAGATACGGGAGCAGGTGGTGTATCCCTAATCATCGCATTCACCTTTCAACTTTCTAGATTTATAAAACAAGTACACTTCTATTATATACACTGTGGTCATCTCAGCTCACTGTCATATATTCTGATTTTGAATTCAATTACTTCACAGAGAAGAATCACTTAACAGGGAGAAAAATCTGATTATACTCTTCCAAAATGTCCTAATTAAAAAGAAAATTCAGGATGTCCATGTGCCAGAATCTCAGTGCTAGACTCTCAGTTTCCATTGCTCATCAGGAGGACACCCTGGAAAATAGCTAGACAGTGCTTCCCTATCTTTGGATCAGCAAAACCTCAGATGCTGATTCTACAAAAAACCTGAAGAATGCCTGAACCATACAAATTTTGTGAGGTTTAGTGATTCTTTCAAGAAATGTGAATCTGGTTATTCTGTGACTGAAGATAATTTTATGGGAAATAAGAGTAACAAAGATAAAATATGTCCCTAGATAATCTAGTATATAATAAACCTGCAATCAGCTACCAGATGGGTGGTATTAGGGCATTTCTAGGCAGCCTGAAGGCATTGTTAAGCAGTGACAAAGGACTGCATGGTACCTGCATATCTGCCTTCCTTTCAATATATGTGAATGCTTTAAAAACTTCTCTGTCAATCTCTGCTGAATTTTTTGAGCATTCACACTTGCCATATGTCAGCACACTCAAGCACAAAACCACACAGACATAAACTAAATAAATAGAGATCAAGTGTATCTTAGGAGGAAAGTACTAACCTTTCACCCAATGTCTCATCAAAATAAAATTCACAGAATATAAGCCCCTGGATGTCTGGCAGAAGTGGGGAATGAGGACTGTGCTTGCTTAGATGCCAATAGCCTAGATTATGAGAAGAAAACTCCAGTAGCAGTTTCTTCCGCACACATAGTAGTCTTAACCCAACATGTGAGATCTGAAAGTTTGACAGTGGTAAATTTGAATTTCCTTTAGGCCCCATGACTTATTGGCTGATGCTTTTTTGCAATACAAACTCTGCTGTGCAACCATACTGTAAACTTTTTGCCTTTCTGTTAAGCCCTACTAGAACTACATTATTTTCTTGATGCTGGAATATTCTTTTGAGCTGTACACAAGCTGTTGAACTCCAGTGGCACTTGAAGCTATCACCAGAGTAACAGACCCTTACTTTTTCATCCTACAAATTGCTGTAAAAAAAGCATGTGCATGCAAACGCATGCATAAACCCAGACTGTGCACACATGCATGTGTAGATAAAGAGGTACCACTATTGTCTGTATCAGTCCAGTTCTTATTATTTAAAGATACTGGTAAAGGTGGACAGAATTGAAAAAACAAGCCCGGAACAGATATTTCTTACCATGTGCCACCCAGCCATGTTTACACTGATCACAGGTTCTCAGGTTAATCTTCCCTGGCTGAAAACATTCACATGTGCAATTTACCAGTGTACAGCGGATGGCCTGGAAAAAGAAACAGAAAACACACGTTAATGTATTTCTTCCTGCTTGTACAAATTTGTTGTGATGGCTAGAATGGTATGAACTGTATAGCAAAACCCACCCTCCCAACATTCAAAGCTGTGCTCCTTTTTAAAGTAGAAATTAATTTTCTTTCAACACCAACAATATGTCAGTATGTCCCATGGAGACGAATACATTCCTAAAATCTTTAAAATATTAGCTCTATTTTCTTTAGGAAAAAAAAAGTTGGTTGGATGAGGATGCTGTAGGAGTTCCATAAACATCCTGGTTTTACACCAACTCCATGAAGAAAAGACGTTACTATTGATGTCTTACCATTGGTGCGTACCAGTTTCAAATCAAGAGTAAAATTAGGAAACAAAAATATATGGAAAGGAAAACTACAGATATATTTCCCCTTCCCCCATGGAATCCAAAGGTTATTTTTGAATTTCCTTTTTGGGGTTCACCTAAGACACAACTCCACTGCAGAAAGAAGTAATGGATTTGATGTGTTCCCAAAACAGAATAAAATGATCGAGGTACAAGAATAGGACTGGTTCATAAAACGCCCTGTAGCTTGCCTTTACATCTATCACTTTCTCCAACATCTAGGCATACCCTTTAACCTCTTAACACTCCTCATCTGTTAAACATGTATTTCTGTTTCAAAGTAGCAATGCTAAAACTCCAGTCCCATGCCGAGATCTCAAATTTGCTTAATAATACACCTTCCTTAATAATACACTTTCCCATCTTCCTTTTCTAAATTATTTCAAAAATTACACAGGTTTACTTTGACAAGGGCTAGCTACATCCACAGAAAAGTGAATATAAATTGAATGAGACTCTTTCTAATGTAACAGACATATGTTTTTAAATACTGTAGAAGATGACCTGTGCACTTCAAACTGCTACTAATAAATTTATGGCATGCATTTAGATGTAATTTGCATGGAGATTTCTGAGACAGAGAGGCTTATTCTGATCATTCACAGATTAACAATCTACTGTAACTACCAGAGCTGCCAGGAAAAGATATCTCTATAGATTTAGATGCAATCAATGATTACTTGGGGGCTAAGGTGGGGGAAGGGTGCTTGGTACACATTGCCACAGAGATACTGAAGAATTATGAAGACTCTTGCCTTTTCCCAAGAATTAATACACACACTCACACATACTTTCCATACCAAAAATAATTATCTTAACTGTAGTGACTTAAAAAAAATTACATTCAGCATCAGCTTGGCCCGGCTAAGGTCCTTGGCTGCTGACAATGAAAAAGCTTCAGAATTATTTTAAATGGTTGATCCCTTTACTTATTTATCTGCATCAGACAGAAATGTAAAGACATTTACAGTTAATGGATACATTTAATATATATATTTCTCTGACAAATTTCTGTTACAAGAGTCCTTTATTCCTTTTATCTTATCTGCTCCTTTATAACATTTTACAATCAAAAACATAGTGGAAAAAAAAAAATCCTGCTGTATTATGCCCAGCACTTCAGGGCCTCAGTACCAATGTCACCTGTCCAGCTACTCATTAGCCAGTGCTATAAAACACTGCTCTATGGATGTGTGATTAAAAGAATTAGTAATATGAAATATAAGGGTACCAAAGAAGTGCTGACCGTGCAAGAATAATATATGTGTTTGTGGGTTATGAGAAAAAAAAATCTCCTGGAAGGTCCTGTTTCATGTTCAATAGTTTATTGACTTGGCAATATATCAGGACTACACCGGTCAGTAATGGTGTTCTTTTGCTAATATGTTCATTAATTAATGAACTCAGTAATTAATTGTACTGCAAGAAGGAGGTCTTGCAAAATGGTATTCTTATTTTACCATAGAAGATTTTCTCACATTCACCACCTTTTTCAGATGTCTGCACCAATGTGACATACATTTGTTGTATTTGACATTATTTTGATTTGTTCACATGTCACTTATAGTACGTGTAAGAGGTGTAATATAGTGCAGTACATGTACTAGATGAAACTCTGACACTTGGAAGAGTTCCTTATTAAGGCTCATCAGCATTTCCATTACAACTCCATCTACTTTTGGCCTAGAGGTCAACAGGTTGCCTGTAAAAGTTTGATTCAGCTTGAACCTGAAATACAATGTTTCAGCCTAAGAGTAAGTTTTATTATACACATTCAAAAATTATCCATTTAGCCACTATAGATTATAAATCGGGGGGAAAAGTTTAGATGTGACATGTTTCTTTTCCTTTTCCCTGAGTTAAAGAGAGTATTGATGACGCAAAATTTTGAACTAATTAATTAATATGATTTCTATCTTTTAGACATATTGCCCAAAAAATTCACCCAAATTTTTCAGAAACATGAAAATATCAGCTTTTTCTTCCAATAAATAAATCTGGAAAGTCTTCAAAAAAAGACATGCATTTTTATAAAGTAATACTGATTGGCATGAGAAAATCAAAAGATAATTAGCATGGCCAAAACATTCAGCCTGGACCTACTTGGCTGCTTTTTCTGCCAAGGGTGATGTTGACGCCAGGTTGTAATTTGGTTTCAGTAGCTTCCCATTCCACCACAGAGAATCCCATGCATACTTCTGAATGATGAGGGTTACCCCTCAAGCTGCAGGATGCTCGGTTAGGACTGGAAATACTCATTCTAATTCATGTTCTGGCATGATCTTGGGCAAATTATTTTGTTGTTATTTCCCTAAACAACAACTAGACACAATGACAACGCGTTGCCAGGGCAGATGCAACATAAATTTGGAGGCATTCTATAGTAGTAGAGGCTATTGAAAATCTCACACAGAATTTTATCTTTATTTCAAAGATTAATTTTGCACTTTCCTCAGTTAATTCAGAATTATTGCAACTACCTGAGATCCCTACAATACCCAACATGAAGCCAATGTAACTCGGTGACGAGATGATTCAAGATGCTGAAAACAGTGTGAGATCCTACACATAGGGTCTGAACACTAACATTCATTAACATGAAAGAAGGTACTGTCCCTGAAGACCTTCACAATGCATCCAGCAAATTTACTGAGCCTTGCAAAGATATCACAATTACGAACAGTATTTTTCAACTGTTTTTCAATACTATTTAACTTGGGAATACAAGTCACTGACAGCTTGTGCAACAGTCTCAACAATGCCAGAAGGGCAGCTGAAGGTGAATGTGGCATAGATTAACCTAAGAACCCAAAGTTTTAATGCAGACCTCCATTCCCCAGCAGCAGCATTTTAAGGTACAGTTGCTGGTGCTCTTGTAGGTAGCTGAGTGGGTTGGTGTAACTGTGGTTGGACGTCTGGTACTGCTTAATTTTAAAGGGGTGGGGTGGGAAGTGGGGATAATAAAAACATCCTGGATGTAGCAGCTAAATATTGCAACCATTGTTCCAACCCGTTAAAGTGTACCTACACATAAAAATCCATGGGTATACCAATGTCAGAATTTTGACAGAAAGTGCTTCTAAAAGAGTTTAGCTAGGCATTCCAGAAGTCACACACTGTAATTCTGCCTTCCCAAGACTTTGATAAAAAGTTTATGTAACGGGACGTTGCATACTACACTATTTTCTAGGGAAAGAAACAGAAATTTTCCCTGACTGAGATTTTCCTCAGAAACTTCCCCAAGAAAGGCGGAAAGAAACAGAAGGAAAAGAAACCAATGAATAGTGAAAGGAATATTAAAATCAGCAGACACAGCCTCCCCCGTATCAGCTGATAGGCAACCAAGTATTTAGATGACAACTTGCAGGTTAAGACCTTAAGCACGCAACAAAACATGGTTTCCTACATACATCTCCTTGAAAAATGCATGCTGTTACATTTTACCATGTCAATGGCCTGCAGTTAACAGGAATTCTCAGACATTTTTATACATCACTTTCACTAAGTTCCTAACATAATGTTTCTTGTATTTCTATCAAAATTACAATGACCCTTGAGGACCTATGCTGGAAATGGACTGGACTTCAGTAGAATAATTTAAAATAGTTTATACTACTGATTCCTTAAATACTAAAATTTTAAAATTGACATTGAGAAATATCCTGCAGCTCTCTTTGAGATCGTCTTCCTGTAAAGCATTATGCAAAAAGAAAGGAACTTCACCTAATACCAAAGCATGATGTCTAGTACACCTATGCATGTTTGTATGGCTATTAAAAGATGTTAGACCTGACTTCTGTGGGTTTCTCCCAGACCAAGGATATTAATTTAATATTGTTTGGGTGACTTGATTATATCTAAAAAGTAAATATTATTCACATGTTAATAGAAATAGCCTATAGCAGTAATGGAAAAATCAATCTTTCTGGCTATTCTGCAGAGCTTCCAAGAGATGAGAGTCAATAACCTACCATGAAAAGGATCACAGCGTGGGAGAAGGAGAACATGTAAAGAAGAGATGTGATTTCTCCTCTGGCGTACTTAGAAGTGATCACAAAAGATGGAGGCAGTTTTAAATGATGCAACATTCTGGAGAGACAGATAAGTTTTGTAACAAAACTTTGTAACGTAACTCATGATGAGGCTTCAAGAGTTCTGTGAGGTTGAACAGCATCTTACTGAAGTCTCAGCCACAACTTTTCATCCAGTGGCAGTGTTAACACAGTCTTATTCTTAATGTCCTTGCGTCACCTTTCTCAAGTGCAAAAAGGTGTTTAAAAAATGTCTCCTTTCCATGTCTGTAGTATATCACCATGCACCTGAATATATAATGGAGTCAACTATACTCCATCTCTGCATTGATGTTCCACCTACCTTTGTAATGCATCTCCCATATATTTATGCCACAGAGCTCACACAATCTAAATCCACTGTTACCAGTTGCAGAAGCATGAGGCTTGAGGATAATTTGGTCCTGCGAAATCTTTTTAGTGGGACTGCAAACTAGGAAACTGGTGCGTAAGTGCAGTTCCTGACAGCTGCATTAAAACCAGTAAGACTAAGAGAGTACGCACACTACACAAATGTGTTAGTTAGCAAAGAAGCCATGGGTTTTAAACACACACACACATATACACATACATATACTTGAAATTTCAATTTTGTATAATGGCAATTCACAAGTTCTACGTATTTTTGTAATATAGGCAAGAACTTTCCATATTTAATTGACAGAATAAATCTCATTTATGATTTTAAAACCAATAACAGTTCAGGTATTGTATGCTAATGAATGGAATACTTGCATGAAATTACGAGAAGTGTTGGAAAAGCAAAAAGCACTTTTTGCAGCTTATGTCTCAACTTTAAGAGAAGTCCAAATACAACATATTAAACTAACATTTTCTATCCATTGTCAGTTTTACTCTGTATTACAAAGGAAAATCACGTAATTTTGAACTAATATTTTATTGGAAGTAAATAACACTGTCATTAGGAGAACATACAGTAGATAATCTTGAGACATGATGGCACACCAAAATAATCAAAGTTAATGAGTAAGACTAATGAGAAACACAGAGATCCCCTCTCATTTTGCTGTATGTTGACTCATGACAGAATAAGTTATGAAGCAGAAGACAACAGATAAGTTCTACAAGTGTTTCAACACTTTTTTAACAGAAAATCTCCTCTGCCATTAATTTTCTCATTCTGTTTCTTTGTTATAATGCAAATAAGATAAGATCTGTCTATCTGACATTATTGTTCAGCACAGGACTGTACTTTACTACAGTTTTAGGTTCAGAGTTTTTCTTTCTTTTTCAGAGCACATACAGAGCTCTCTAAAAAGCCCTTAAAAATGTCACTTCTCTTTTTTACTACTTCATGAATCAAAATAAATATTTTTTTCCTGCCAATTAAGTACTTTTTTAAAAGATCACAGCAAAAATTCTGCTGTGTAGATGGCAAAAAGATCCCAGTGAATTCACGCTATTTTTAATACTGGCAAATCAGGAGTAGAATACAGTTTATTTTCAAATTAACACCAAAAGGAGGATCATTTGTATACTGACATTTAGGAAATGCACAATGTCACCTTCCTGTGATGAGACTGGTATTATAGGAAACTGTTTTGGTTTAAACCCAGCCAACATCTAAGCCCCACACAGCTGTTTGCTCACTTCCCTCACAGTGGGATGCGGGAGAGAAAAGTAAAAGTGATAAAATTTGTGGGTTGAGATAAACACAGCTTAGTAGGTAAAGCAAAAAACCCACAAGCAAAATAAAACAAGGGATTCATTATGCCCCTTCTCATGTACATTTTAACTTCTAAGAAAGAAGGAAAATTGAGGTGGAAGTGCTTGCTGCACTTTCTTCAGAATGAAGCAGACACACTTCTGTCTCTGCAGGGGGGCCATATACCTCCATCATGTAATTCTGGTACAAAAGTGACAATTTTGAAACTCAGCTAAAATGTTTAGATGGGTAATTCTGCAGCCGGAATACTGGACTGGAAGAGGGGGAATGCCTTGATACTGATCCTGGGTCTGTCACTCCCATTCATTCATTTACTTAACCACTCAAAATCTACAACTGCCCAATCTGAAAAAAATGAGTAATGCTAAAATATACCATTTTCAGAGATAAGGCTAAGAAACTGCTCACACAACGTGGTGAGGTATGAGGGAAAATGTAAGGCAGAAACATTCAGCATTAGTATTTCTTCTGCTGGCACAAAAATTTTAGGGAATTTTTTTTAATGATGCAATTTGCTTTGATTTACCATTGGTAAATGAATGACTTTATACATAGGAATCACCTAGAGAAAATAATTTCAATTTATAAATGACCATCACTAACTTCAATACTGATAGTCTAATAATGCTTTGCCCAAAACAAAAAACAGTAAGGGGAAATTTACTTTTCATTTGAATGGTCTGAAACATCCATGTAATGTTATGATATTTTTGATCTCTCTCCCATTTAGAGATACTCAAATACCTTCTGAGTTATTCACTGCATTGCAGTATTTTATTAGCAATTTCACATCACATTATAATAGTATAATTTCTTACTTGTATTTCTTTTCAGTAAATGCAATTTGAAAGGTAATAATATTGTTATATTTCTCTGTGGCATTCAAGAAAACAGTTACTAATATAATATGAAGGGAAGGATGCTAGCAAGAGAGAAAACTGTTAATAGGGTAAAACAGCTTTTCCTGGAGTAAGGAAAACCTAGTCTTTAAGCATGTTAGAAAACTGTTTTCTAGTCTTCTTGAGAAAGAGCTGCTAAGTGAATGGGGAATAAGAAGAGAAGGAAAAGAGATCATTTGTAGTCTCACATTAATTTAGGAGTTGCTCTTCAGTTCTACCCCAGACACTACCAAAAGTAGAAACCGTGCCAAGGAATGCTACCTGTTCTAGAGAAATATAATGCAGAGTATATATTTTATTTTTCAGGAACTTTCTGTAGAGCTTTCAGGCTGCTTCTATACATTCAGCTCACAGGGCTGCCTACAGGATACTCTACAAAGACTGCAGGTACAGTATGGCCCTATGTTTCTATAGCATGTAAAACTAGCCGGAGGGTCTCAGGCATCAAAGTTATTTGCACTGAAAAAATTAAGACTGACAAGTGCTTCTTTGCTTAAAATTTGAAGAAAAAACATAGTTGATTTAAGAATGAGATTCCCTGTGCCCACGAGCCTGTTAGCAAATACAGATATTTGTTCTTACAGATGAAAACCAGATCTATGCTATGAAAACAACACTGTCACTGGAGTTCAGCCACATACATTGCCAAGGCAGTGGTCAGTGTCGGATAGGTGTCCAACATGCACGGATGCACCCGCAAGAAGCCTCACATGCCCTTCTCTAACCATGACTCTTCTAGACAATAACACTGCAAGCTACACCCAGGTACTCATGTCAAGTAACCACAATTCACTCTCTCCTTTAGAGAGCACGAGGCAAGTCGCTTCCACTGGTTTTACTGGCCTGTCCTGGACCTATGATTTATTCTGCCCTGGTGAGACCCCACCTGGAGTACTGCATCTGTCCCTGGAGTCCTCAGCAAAGGAAGGACATGGACCTATTGGAGCAAGTCCCAAATAAGGACCACAAAGATGATTAGAGGGCTGGAATACCTCTCCTGTGAAGAAAGACTGAGAGAATTGGCATAGTTCAGCCACAGGAAGAGAAAGCTCCAGAGAATACTTACAACAGCTTTCCAGTACCTAAAGGGGCTTGGAAGAAGGCTGGAGAGGGACCTTTTACTACCTGTAGTGATAGGACAAGGAATAATAGCTTTAAACTGAAAGAGGGTAGGTTTACATAAAATATAAAGAACAAATTTTTTTTTGAGGAGAGTGGTGAAACACTGGAACAGGTTGTTCAGTAATGTGGTATATGGCTCATCCCTGGGAACATTCAAAGTTAGGCTGGACACGGCTCTGAGACACCTGATCTAGTTGAAGATGTCCCTGACCATGGCAGAGGATTAGACTAGATGATCTTTAAAAATTCCTTCCACCCCTAACCACTCCATGAGCCCATGAGTGTATGAAAAGTCCGGGTGATATTTCTCTGGAAAACAAGAGCATCTTGCTGGCAACTGTACTGGAGAAAGTATACTGAGATTCTTATAGTGTGGTATCAGCCTTGCTATTCACAACAGACTTCTACTGACTTATAGCAGGGGTTCCAGAAGAAAGTATGTAAACCAGTAATTCAAAAGTTGTGATGTAAAAATTAAAACTAAATATGCTCCAAAAGTTTATTTTCCCTCTACTATTTTAAAAAAGACATAGAACCTGTGGATGTAGCATGAACATGGAAAGAAATTGTCAACATTTTTTTTACATTATGTGGACTATTGGGTCAGTAATCCACAAGAAGGGATTTTTTTCAGTAGATTGTAAGTGGTTAGAAAAGAGTTACTTAAATCTATTAAATCAAATAACAAATCTATTAAGCCTAACATCTGTTCATCATCTATTGTTTCGCCACAAATCAATCAGAAGATGATGAGAACATTAAATGTCTTAAAGGTGATCAGATAAATAATTCATAATCTCTAGACTAGTTTTGATCAATCTCAGTTATAGTCTGTCCAGTAAAAATTACAAGAGAAAAGATGTAAGTATGCAAAAATACAACTTCTAACAAATAAATAAGGAACCTTATAAGAAAAATGTAAATGTCCACATAAAATTATGTTAGCAACATCAGTTAGATTTTTTTATTTTCCACCTTTTTCTTGTATAAGTTGAAAGAATAAGCAACATCTGATTTAAACAAAGTAAAATGCAGCATGGCCCATGGAATAGCTATTTCCTTCTGTCCGTTTATTCAGAAATTCTTCTTAAAGAATATCACAAATACATTGTTTATTGTCTAATCTGCTCTTCAGGAAGTTTTGCCTTTCAGGATTCTCTTTCCTCCTCAGATATGATTGCTTTCTGGATTCTAAATGACGGGTTTTCAATTTGGCAAAAAGAATTATGTGGACTCACACTGCACTGTGCTGCATCTTAGCCACTGAAGATAAATACGAGTCCTACAAAAGTTGCATAGAAGAATTATAATGAAAGATTTCATTGCCTTGAAAATAATTCGAAAAAGAAAAAATCTTTTATGTCTCATCAAGGTCAACATAGTGTGTGCCCCTTTCTTAAGTTATACCCTAAAGCAGTAACTTCTTATTTACATTAATAAAATACTCAGTCCTGTACTGTTCCTTCAGTGACCAACCCTGTCAGCCACAAAACTGATACTATAAGCAGATAAGAACAAGAAAACCATCCAGTCTTTTTTTTGCCTTGCCCTCAAAAAGCCAGACTAATAGGTGAAAAATTTTCTCCTCATTAGATGAAGCAATTCATTATTTAAATATGCATTTCTTTTATTAATGTAACTTTTAAATTTTGCTTCTTTGGTATTTCCTGAAAACAAAGAAATGTATATTTTTTCATGAATGTTCACTAAAGTATATTCTATCCCTTCACCTTATGTAGAAGAGAGAATTCCAGTAAGTGTGAAATATGTGTCTCTTTGGCCAGAATGGAACATGAAAAAAAAAATATTCATATATATATAATAAAACCAGAGAGACACAGAGAGAGAGAGAGAGAGAGAGAAAAGAGGGAGAAGGGGGGCAGGCAGTGGAGGGAGAAATGTTATTGGTTTTCTCAGAAGGATTTTCTTTTATACATAGCTTTATCCTATAATTTTGTCCCTGTTGGGCACACTGCCTAAATTTAAACACAAACAGTCAAGCAATGAAGAAACATTACCACATTTACTGTGAACAAAAACTCCCAGTTGTACAGTGAAATTTTAATACATTTCAACTTATCTCTTTTACTAATGGGGAGAGTACAAACCCTGCAGGAATTCGCTCTGCAAACTGGTAATTACAGTAGACTCACTTTTTTATAATGCATATGTATAGTCAGACACAAGAAACATAGCTGCCCTTTTGATGTAGGTTACAATAGGAATGTTTAAAAAAAATTACAAAAATCTCCTGCAATTCTAAAGGAATGTATTATTTCATGGGAAGTTGTCCTTTAGCTATACTAAAGAACGCAAATATATATAATACAATATAACACAAATATATTCATTTGCTTTTATAATCTGAAGCACAATCTTTATCAGGCTGTCCCTTTTATTCAAGTAGGGTGTTTTTGTTTTGTTTTGTTGTTGTTTTCCTAATGTACCTACTGGTACAAAGCTGGTTTCCATCCTACAGTATCATGTATGAGTTCAGAAGATTTTTGTTCTCCCAGGCCTTTCCTCTGCACAACCTTCAAATTTAAATAATTTTCATCATCAACTTTATGTCTCACTAAATCATTATAACATATATTTAAAAGTACTGTTGTGATTGCATAGATTTATGGACACATACAGTGTCCAGCTCATCTAAGATAGGACATGCTTTGTCTGGCAAAACATGTTTGTAGTGTACACAAAGAGAGACTTCATTTAATCTGAGGATGTGTGGAATCAAAGTAGGATCTACTGCTAAATCATACATACAACATTTATCTTTAATACAAAAATAAGACACAGCTATATGTTAAGAAAACACCCAAAAAAGCAAACGAATAAACAAACAACAGCAAAGTACAAGACAAGTAAGAGTTTGCAAAAAAACCCCATATTTCCAGGCCTTGTATGGTTTGCACTACTACTTCTTAATGCCTATCAACCCACCATACCACTTAATTCTGCAAATACTCACATCCTCACTCTTTACATACACTCATATTCACATTCGTTAAAGGTAGAGAAAAACCTCACAGAATTCAATAATTAAATCATTGTGTGCACTAAGAACGAAACACAAAAAATCATGTAAAAATTCCCATTTCTGGACTTCCTGTAAAAAGGCAAATCTTCAAAACTGCCAGAAAAGCAACTCACACAATGTAGCATTTCTTTGAGCTGCCATTTTCACCAGTTTGCAACACCCAGCTTGGTGGAAACACAATCTGCCTCTGTTAAGCAGATCCTGTGTGATATGTTGGTTGAATGGTAACATGAAACATTTGCAAGTTTCTCTTAATATGGAATAGCATATTCACAGCTCAAGACAGTCACAGGTAAACTCACTGGACCCTGAGGCTTCATTCTCCAAGCAGAGAAGGTTTTAATTACATGGAAACAGTGTAAGTTAGTGTCAATGATTACTCGCAGTCACCAATAAGGAATCAATGGCCAAATGAAAACTGTAACAACAGTGATGGTGAAGGTCTCTCGTGTAAGACCTTTAAAGATACTTACCATGGAGGTCTTACTTAAAACCCATGAAATTTCATGGGAGCTGGAAATTTTCATTTCCCTTATTGCTGGAGAGTAGCTTTCTCACAGATGTAATCCTCTTCTCTAAAGAGGTGGTTTTTTAGCAGCGAAATTATTTCATTTCAAAGTGAGTTGTTAATGACTGTGGAATTACTTAACTTTTTTTTTTTTTTAAATCCAAGAAATCTGATCTTGACTAAATGTGAAGAAGTTATACTCCATATGACTTGTGATCCTGCCTGATGCAATGCTTAGGATGTGCTTAGTCAGCAAGTCTTTGTTGAAAGCATATGGGAGGTAACACAAACTTAGCTTCTGAAATTACCTTCACCACTGTACATCATAATTGTCACAGTGATTTCTGTCTGTCTCAGGGTGGGCAGAGGAGATACACAGAAGCTCAGTCTTGTCTTGAAATCCAGATCCTGTGCTAAAATGTCACTTAATTTACAGACTTCAGAAGCAATACGAGGAGAAACAAGAGACAATATATCCCAGATTATGACTCTTTTTGTGTAGAAGACAGCAGATCCAGTCACATTTCTAAATGCAAGAAACAGTATCTTTGCAAAGAATATGCAGCAACTGCTTTCCTCTTCCTGACCTACAACCTTCATTTCATTTCTAAGGATTCACAGAAAGGAAACTCCAATCAACTTGAAAAAGACGCTGCTTCCTTTAATGTCTTGTCACATGCAAAAGGGAGCAATGTCTCTTTTTAACAACTTTCCATAAAAAGAAAAAATTACAATGCTAAAATTGGTTGTACTAAATGGATGTAAAAAGACTATATGTGAGACAATTAGAGATAAAGGCTTTATCTACTGAAAGCATTCCAGATAATTGACAGTGACCCTCATTATTTATTTCATTAAACTTCCCAATTTTTAGTATCGAGTTCAATTTGGGACTCAATTTTGGGAAGCGTAAAGGACCTTCAATACATGCAGAGGCTCTGAGGATGCTGATGTTAAGTAACTTTCTTCCTCCTTATCACTCCTTCTTTTTTTAACATTATGTGTAATAGTTGATGACATGGGCAGAAAATAAAACCAATCAGAATCAAGTGGCTGCAGTTTAAGGAGATAGTCCTGAGTGATACCAGAGACAACATAAAGTAATTTGCTGACAGTGACGCTAGAATAAATTTTATGTTGGCTGTATGCCTCCATGCTGAATGCATGTGTTACTATTAAGTATTAATGCAAAGCATTAAAGGTAAAGGAACCCAATGGTTGCAATGTATGCCTGAAGCCCTGTCTATTAAAAATCATCTCTGCTTCAAGGGGGAATGAATAGTCTTAAACTGAGGGATGCAGAACTCCAAAACCCATAGAGACCAGCTGAGTACGGTGCTTTCTGGGATGACAGCAGTTCCCACTGTTGGTCCTTCACATTTGCCCATAAATTTAGACATGAGGAATAAAGTCTGTCACAGACACTGCACCAGAATGACCCTGAGCACCTGTTCTTCAGTGAGTGCCATCAGGAAGGGAGGAAGGCTGAGAGGAGAGCAGTGTTGGAGGGAGAACAGAAACATTTTCTTTCTTTCTTATTTGTTTAACTGGTGGCTGTCTGAAAATTCTGTATCTATTTAAAACATAAGAAGCAGTAAGCAAGGAGAAACTAATTTTTAAGCACAATTCCAGAAAGATGACCACCTAGGAAGCTTACCACAAAGTAGCACTGCTTTTCACATTTGTCACCAGTCCTATAAATACCATTGCCTCTTGTGTTACACCTGCATATTTATTGCTAGGTTAGATAAGAAATGCTAGCCTGCTATCACAGTTTCTGTAACAGTAACATGCCCCTGAACACCAAAGCAAGTAGTCAAGAGATGCTGTGTTTCTTGCTTCTGACCTTATGAATTTATCACAGAATCACAGAATATGCTGAGTTGGAAGGGACCCACAAGGATCATGGAATCCAACTCCTGGCCTTGCACAGCACCATCCCCAAGAGTCACACCATGTGCCTGAGAGCGATGTCCAAACACTTCTTGAACTCCTTAGTATTACTGTCTTGCATAAATCACAGTTATTGTACCTGAATTGGGCCAAAAGACTATCAAGTTGTTTTTGAAAGACCAATGTGCTCTCTCCTGGTTTTACAATTAGGAAGGCATCTTCATATAAACAAACAAGACATTTTGCATTTAAATACAGAATCAGTTTTTCTTCTAATCTCTTATCTTATCATAGCTTAACTTTTACATATATGCATTTAAAATTAGTTGAGAACTCAGATACTAGACTGGATCACAGGTAAAACCCCCATAGTTGTTTTGTTTACATTTTCCATTGGTTTTGTGTTTCATATAGTGATGGAGTGGTCACCAGTCTGACTTGGATATTATCCATTTCTTCTTCACACGAATAGGTGAATTTATAACTTGAAATGCACGCTAAAATATTACCTCAGAAGTCTCATTTATCCACAAATCTAAGACAGATTAGACAACGGGAGTTATGATTACCTTGTGACAATCCATTCCTGTATCTCAGATCTGGAATAAGGAAAATTGTACTCCCAGCATACCTAAACCTTGAAAATTCAGCAGAAAAAGTAAACCAACTAGTGAACAACAATTTCTACTTTTATTTTTTCTTTCTTTAATGAAAGTAAGTTATTTTATTAAATAAAACATATCTATTTGGACACATGCATACAGCAGAAAATGACAACAGCTATACAGACGTCCCAGCAACCATCAGGCCACCCTACCAGAAGAATGTATTCTAATATGCTGCATTAAAGTAACAGCAACTTTTGCCACTTGGCAGCATACATTGTATTTGAACCCACTTATCCTCTAGTTTATTTCAATAAAAGAAGTAAACAGTGTGCTCATTTGTACCTTGTATTTATCAGATCCTAACTGTCCATTTTGACTTGTCAGTGTTCAGCACCTTTCAAAATCAACACACATCCTCATAGACAAAGCTGAGTGAATTTAGTGCATTCCCAGCTTCTTTTACAGGATCTCTCCCAACTTTATCCAGAGGAGTACAATATTCAGTGCATGTTTAATATTTCCTTCATTTGCCTTCTGTCATGCTGATGTTAGATCTCACCAAGTGTGACATCAGCTACAGTAATCCTGATGGTACTCACTACACAAGTGGAAAGTGCAGTCTGTGCAAAGAGGAATGTTCTAACTCCCTATGCAAAGACCAGCCTGCAGGCTCTAATCCAGCATCTATACTTATGTGCACACGCTGTGCTCATGCTAAGCCCTGTATTTAGCCCTGTCATAGCACCTTGCAGTTTGTCACAGGACAAAAGTTACTTTGGTCACCATGTAATATGCAAATGCTTTGCAGCAAATATACATACATACATACTGTGCACATTTGTGGAAAAAGCAGACTAGGCTGGTAGAAAGTGAAATGGCTCAGTGTGTGCAAAACACTGGCCCAGAGCCTGTTTCCATTGCAATCAATATGAGACTTGTCCTGTTCCACTGAAGGCCAAATAAGCCCATCATAGGTTTTTTTTCAGTTTAATGAAATGAGAGAATAACACAGTAACCTGGAAATGTGTCAGCAACAATCTCCCTTCTCCCAAATTACAAAACTGAGAGGATTATTAGAGTGTCTAAACTATATCAGCTTTCTAGCACACTTTGAATGTATCAGCCTAAGAGAGTGAAGCACAAAGCTATCAGCCTAACTATCTGAGGCGAACAAACCCTGCTCTCAGCATTTTGATGCTTGCAGGGCAGGAGGGCTGCACAGGGACACTTAAACCTGTGGTAATCATAGCAGGTATTAATGGTTGGTACTCCTTATTTGCAGACATTGCTGTAGCTGCTCCCTAGCACCCTTCTTCCCCAGACAAACTCAGCAGCAGTTCTGATGAGAGCTCCCAGACAGGTTCTTGCTGCCATCCTCACCATCACAAATGCCATTTCCCGAAGCTCCTGCTGTCATCCACCTACACATGCATGCATGTCATTATTAGCTGTACAGCAAATGCCTGTCTGTGTGCAGGAAGAGTTAAATCATCACACTCAGCCCTCAACTGCAACTTTTTTCTCCTGCGGGACAAAAGCACAGGCCAGATGGAATGGGTTCCTTGGTTCCTCTGTCTAGACCTTGGGGTCTACGTGATGGACGGCCCTAACATTAAACAAGCACGTACTAGAGAGAGGACTAAATTCAGCTCTAAGAAACTCATGTGTCACCTCATTATAGCCAGCAGATTTTCATGATGAAAAGTTCAAGTCACAATGAGACAAATGGGAGACTTTTCTCTCATTTTTGTGAGAGTTCCACCAGGTCATAATTAAAAGCAATATTTAGCCTAGCACAAATTAGTGATCGGTAAAAACAAGATGCAATCACAAGCACAGGCTCTTTTCTCCACTCTGCTTACCACCTAATCCCCTTTGGTGAAAACTGGTCTGGAAATTGCTTAAAAGCCACCCTTCTGGTGAGAATTTCAGAGTTTTCAGGTAACAGTTCTGCCAGACACACCACAAAAACAGAGTCTGTTACAGTATGTTGATAAGTCTGTTTCCACTCCTAGGAAAAGCCAGATGGTGCATAGGTGTGCGATAGTAATTTCTAAACCAAAAAAGGAAAAATTTAAAACCCCAGAATAGTTGTGGTTAGTTTCAGTTTAAGGACCAAATTCAGGTCAGTTCCACTTTATCCAGACTGATTCACTTCTCCCTATTGTTACTTGATTGCTGACAATGTGCTTGCTGCTGTGAAATCCTCAAAAAGAAAAGGAGTTTAAACACAGACAGAGAGGAACAAGATGTGCTAAGTAGCTAAGAAGGAATTCAAACTAATGAAATTGCTTTCCCCTAAATTTCTAAAAAAAATTAATGAAAATTTTCAAAACATTCACAACAACAAAAAAATCAACATCCTTTATAAATTCATCTAAATTTAATTGAAGACTTGAACTGCACACGGGCTTTTGGTGTTTTAAAAAGCAGTATTTACATGAAGAAAGTATCATGCCAAAAACCAGGAAGTGATGCTCCATTAATATTCATTACATGCCAACACTCAAAAAAAAGGGAAAGAAAATGTAAGCTGCCAAGTTTATTTTGGCAAAGCTCTATGACACGATTTGTATTCAAAGCAAAATCTAGAAAAATGTCTTTAAATCAATGTAAATCCCTTTCAAATTGAAAAAAACCCACATAAAACATAAGGAAAAAGCACTTCTGAGTTTCAGCCTTTTTTGTCAATGCTACACTGTACATAAGCAGTTTAAGTGAAGTACATTGTCACAGAAGACCTACCAACTTAGGTTAGACACACTTTTTCCTGTCTTTGCAACAAAGAACTTGATCTGTTTGTTATCAAAGAATTATAAATTAATGGTGTTTAATATTATTTTCCCTTCCCACCTATTTTCTTAAAATATATATATATCAGCACAATTTTTAAATGACTGAGAACACCAAGTACAGAGAATAATCTCAGTTTTCCTAAGCAAAGACCAAACTACACAAGAAGATGGCAGTGGCCTTTAGCGTGGTGTTAGCAGACTTCTCAGAAATGAAAACATTGATTCATTGCCTGGCTGGGCCAGAGGCAGGAAGGGGGCCAGTGATGTCCATATTGCAGAGCGGAATGAATGCCATACAGAAATTCCTAAAGCTCTTCTGCAGAGATTTGCAAAAGCAGCACACCACACACATTTGGCCACATTGCTTCTGTCACTCAAGTAATTTTTTATAAGAGCAGGGCAGGTATTTCCCAGCAGCACAGGACCAGTACATTGAGATGCCATTGTGACACACAGCATAAAAAATAAGTCTGGCAGGTTTGTCCTCAACACAGAAACTGGAAGCCTCTGTTTGCTCATGTTTGAATTCCACTAACCAATTGCAGTGGCTAGAAAAACAAAGGCATTTCTGAAACCAAACATGAAGACAAGGAACAGGCCCTCACATGACTGCATGAAGGTGTTGTTTCTAGACCAATTTCACTGACTTCCTGAGTGACTTAATGCATCTTTTCCTCAGTTCCTCTACCTCCTTTCAATCACAATTAACAGCTCGGGAAGAGAGACTGAGAATTAACTCTATAAAGCAAATATTCTCAAATTAGGAGACAGCAGGAAAGCAGTCATGTTCACCCCAAAAAGAGAAGTCCACAAAGCTACATCTAGGGCATCGCTGTCTGTGCTGTTCTTTCACTGTTTCCCCATTTTCCCCACCTCAAGCAAGTTCTGTCCTTTCCTGATGTCTTGAGATTTACCTTGTGCCAGCAGGCAGGGGAACACAAGGTGAGAGGGATCATGGGCTACAGTGCAGGCAAAGACATCCCCTCCAGCTACATGAAGGGCATCTCCTCTTCATCAGACACCTCTGTTTTGGGAAATTGAACCAAATTGAACCAATTGAACACCTCACGGCTGGTCACAACCAGGTAGCCCTAGGTCTGGTGACAGGGCACAGGAATGTGAGGCAGGAACACTTTTGAGCAGGGAGCAGAACAAGATGAGGGAGCAGAGAGTATGGATAGTTCCCAGGGGGCAGGGTTTGAAGAAGGAGCTCATTAGACAAGTAGGGCTAGCAGAACCCTTGCTTGAAAGCTGTTTTTGTCTGATTTAGAAGAAATTACTGGGCTGGGATTTGGGCTGACTAAAAAAAACCAATAAATCAGGTGTGGTGGCAGTCATCAGTAACAACTGCTGGACTTGGATTAAAGGGTAACTGAGGACCAGGGCAGAGGAACTGCAGAAACACTGCAGCATTAGAGACAGTGAGTGACAGTGGCAGGGTAAAGAAGCAAGCTTAGAACCATTTTTGTCTAAACAGCAGAAAGGAGGTCTGATCTGTAAAACGACTGCTTTGAAACTCTTGGAGGCCATTATTGGCAGATATCCATACATTCATCCGGATGTATTACTTTTCAAAATTATCATTCAAGTCTGTTGGTATAGCAGTTTGAAATACACCTTTCAGTTGTAAGCATATATGGTAATGTTCTTCACCTCATTTAAAAATTTCTTCCCTTCTCTGAAACAGTGGCCCCATTGAGCAAGGACTGAAAGACGAAAAGCAGATGCTTCCTAGGAGACTGGCAAAACTGGTAACTCCGAAGGCATCTCACTTACCCAATTACTGAGTAGGACAGTATCTAATAGTTATTAGATAGTAATATTATTAAATGCTACTGAAAGAAACCTATAACTCTGGGAGCCCTGTAAGTTCTCCATTAGCATCAGCATCCAAATTCGGTACTGTTGAAGGGGATCCTGGCAGTTGTGAACAGACCTTTTACATAATTTTCCCAAAATACAAGTGTCACTTCTGTGATTTTTCTAATGTTTTCAGGGGGTTTTGGTCAGGCAGTTTTTAAAGTTAAATGAGATTTTGGATCTATGCCATGTTGTTCCTTTTCCCTAAATCTTAAATACTGGACGTGCTTTGGGAAATCACTGCTCATGACAAAGTGATGACTTTTCAATTGTTTACTTAATACAGGGAGAAGCTGCAAAGCTATTCCACTGCCTCGTAAAAATTCAAAGGAGTGAAAAATATGTGGAGAGAAGCAGGACACCTACCTGACCAGCAGCAGTGAAGGAAAACACTGGGTCACAGTAAGAGCAAAAACATTGCAGAGGGTGGGAGGGGGGACAAAGGCAGAAGGTGGAGGGAGAGAGACAGAAAAAATCAAAAGATCTAGGGACAAAGATGCAAACAGGAAGAAATGAAAAATATATTGGAGGAAAATTAGACAGAACTACTGATCTTTCAAATTTAGACGAATTTAAAATTTGGTATGCTAAAGGTTACGCACTACATTTTTGAGAGTAATGGGCATAACAGCAAACTGATTGGTTTGCCACAGCCCTGCAAAGCTCACATGAGAAAACATGCCATCGCACATCATGTGCATCCATCCTATTGAAATCCAGACAGACATTAATCACCAAAAGAGGAAGTATGAAATTCACTTTAATGATTTCTAGACTAAATACCCCCAACACACACACACACACACACACACACACACACACACACACACACAGCGACACTGCTTTCAAATGCCTTTTACCCACTGTTCTCAATGTACATATGTTACGTTGATGGTTAATGGTTATAGCAAAACATCAGGAGCTCTGATTAATTTAGACCATTTTGTAAAGCACCTGCAAGTTCTTGAGGTTCTCCTGTGCAGTTCTGAACCAGAAGAGTTTAACTACTAAGAATTTATCTGTATCGCTGATGGACAATTTTTCAAAAAGGCTTGTAACTTGCCAGGTCAAAAATACACCCATATTTTGATAAAAAATTATATAGAGGCCAGAAGTATTTTGCTTTTATTCTTCATCTTCACTTCATAAAACATTATTCCTTTTATATAGTAAAAGGCTCCTGATCTTCGCAAGAACACAAAATATGAATGTAAAAAATGGAGCAACATCAGCAGCTTTCTGAGGAATCGCTTCTCACAGAACAGCAGGTTCTCAGCAAACAATGAACTGGAATAAGAAACACTCCTCAAAACTCCATGTGCATGAAACCTCAGCATGGAAAGCAGATGGGGCAAATACACCCCATGACCCACTAGATTCAGCCAGAAGACCCTTGAACTCTAACCTTCATGTAGGTGAAAGGAAGCCAGACAGAGCCATACTTTAAACCCCACTTGTGCCAGGGTATGACAAAAGTGGAAAATGTTTGTCCTACTAAATTAAGAAAATAATTACGATTTACCAAAAAGGGTTGTCAACCTATCTGACTATGCCTCCAAGGGAAACACTAATTAAGCAGTTCCAGAGTCCATGTGTCAATCTTTTTACCCTTCCACAATTTCTAAATCCTAGAATCAGCTTTCGCTGTCTTCGGTAGAAAGGTAGGCTTTGCAAATATACCTAATTCTTATGATACAGTAGCACAAAACATGACCCAGAAGCCACATGTAGTCTCAAACCCCTTTTGTTTTGGCCGGCCAGGTATTTACAGCCACGGCATTCCATTGCACTTATTTAATAGTGAGCATGTAGCAGCTGGTCAATCAGCAGCTCCTGCCTAGACACACCTCATATCTTGCTTAGCCAAGCAAAGGTGGCTCTGGATGACAAGTGCTGCTGAAGGTGGGCTGGAGAGAAGCTTTGGGGGAGATCAGAGATCTGTAATAATTTTCAGCAGTAATAACAAAGCTGTAGGAGATTTGGTTTCACTAACTCTGCTGTTTACTCAACAGAGAGCTTGATACAGATATTTCAAATTTCAATACCAACTCTGGAAAAAAAATTCCCTTTAATCATGCCAAGCCTGGAACTAAAAATTACTGGACATCTAAGAACTCAGAATACCACAAACTTCATCTAAGAAAAATGGTAAAATAAACTACCTGAGTACATTACATTGTACAGGTCCTTTGCCAGACATCAACAAGATGTGAGAGTACTCAGATGTGATTCTCAGTACAGTGCAAAACAAGGTAAATACAACTGTAAAATCGGACATGCTAAAACCACATTTGAAGTGGCATACTAGAAAAAGAGAGATTTATGGACTTCTATAGGAGATGTTTATATAAGTTTCAAAGGTTATTTTCAAAAAAAATTGTTTAAAAATATTTCACCAGGAGACTCCCTGGAAGGAACACCTGTTTAAACTCTTTCCTTAGTATTGCAACAGAACTCACCAATGTGACAGGGTCAATCAGTTTAGGTTTTCACAGATCTTGAGCTGTTAGGTGAACCAGTTTTAAAGATTGCAAATGACCAGTACATGAATCAAGGCAAGTTTTCATGCAGTTAATTTTTGTGAAGTGATTAGCTAAATAAAATTACTATGCTTCAGTTCAATAAGTACTGCAGTTACTTGTTCCCATTTTTCCTGGTTCTTAGATGGTAACAACTACAAAACATAAATGAAATGGCCTCTTATGTTTCATGACAGTCTCACTCGTTTTTGCAGCAATTCTATTAATCTAATAAAACCTACAGACATATCACACCACAGACAGTAGAAAAGGATGTTAAAAATATTGAAAACATGACCTCTGCCATGGACTTCACAACTATAACTATGTCCTAAATTTTCAGAAGATCAGTAAAGAGAATTTTTAAATCATGTTTATAGTCAAATATTTTCACAAAACCCTTTAGGTTTTTTTTCTTCTTCCTTAGTAAAATTAACTTCACAACCCACATAGCTCCAGCCTGCACAGACTTTAAAAACCCAATGATATATACTAGCCTTTCACTTGCTGTTCATACCAGCTAGGAGTTTAACACTTACAGCTGACTGACAAGACAGTAACGGAACACATAACCCAAAAGTCATGATTGCCTTCTAAGTATTAAACCTGATTCAAATCGGATATTTGTGGAATATTTGGGGAATGCCCCTTTGCAGTTGTGCACATTTGAGGACTAGTAAATGCAAAGGACTGAATACAGATCCCTGGAAAACATAAAGAAATGCAGATTGGATTCCTTATATACATATATATATATATATAGGTATATGTATGTATATATATACACGTGTGTGTATAAATACACACACACATATCTATTTTATATATATGTGTATATACATATATTTAAAGAAAATGAATGGATTTTAAATATGTAAACAATTTGTATATAAAAAGGCATCCCACTTAAAACAAGTGAAAAGGACAGGTGTCAGAAATAGGAAAGCTGGCCACTATTTCTGATTCGAACTCTATCACTGTCACTGATTGATTTAATTACTCTTTACAAAAGTATTGTATGGAAAAACTGCACTTTAATAACCACATCACTAGGAGGAAAATAAACTAAAGGAAGGACTTTACATTACATACAGGACCTGGTCAAAACCTTCCTTTTCATTGATTTCAGTGGGCTCTGGATCAAGGCCATATTGATTGCAGGCACTGTGGTTCAATGATTAAGACAGCAAATTTAGGTTTCATTCTTAGCCTGGTCATTCACTGGGTTTGAGTCCAGCGAAAGTTAATCACTACTTCTGTCTCACTTTTTCCATACATGTAATGGGAATAATTCTAATTCCCTTTACCAATAAAGGGAACCAATATATTCAGATAAAAGCCCAAAAGCTAAGTATTTAACTTATGTAAGTATGAGACAAACACCCTTACTTTTAATTTTAAACAAAATTTCATGGAAGGTGGGAACCTCAGCTAGTAATTTATGATCCAGCTTATGTGGTAATCTTCTATGGAAAGTCTCAGTTCAAAGCCTGTGTGTACGTGTGCGTGTGTGCATGAAAGGGAGAGAGGCAGAAGACACTTTTGCTCACTAACTGGCACTTCATGATGTATTTGATTTGTTGTAATAAAGCAAAGAAAAAGTAGTTGTCAGTTAAAATGCCATTTCTGTCACACTTTTTAATAATACTGCTTCTGTAATTACACTGTGGTTCTCTATACTTACTAAAAGCTTGCTTAGTTTTAGCATGGAAAACAATTTAGGAAATTACAGAAACAGACTGAACACAGCAGTTCATTTGCTGAGGCAATTATCCAGATCCTTGTCAAAAAAGAGAGAGACTAAAGACTGTGATGTGCAAAAAATGTTTCTAATTCTATGCTATAATACATACAATATGTCTGTGGTTGTGCTGGATTATGTTAATAAACTGCAGTCGAAATATATTTGTCACAACACAAAGGAAGGGTGCTATCAATTGTCTTGCCAGATAGTTTAAATTAGTCACCAAAACGTCTAGCCAGGGTTTCCTCTGTGACCCTTAGATGAAGGGAGAGGCTTATTGGACAGTTTTTCCTGTGGGAATAGACAGATTCTTCTAATGCTCAATTATTTAAAATAATCTGGAAAATAACTGTAAAGTGAACAGTGTCACAGTTGCTTTTTTAAACAGATATGAAAAATTCAGCCTTGAACACAAATACTGTATTATTTTTGGCTGGTTATCACTCAGAAATGAGTTTCCCTAATATTTGTTAGAAAAAGTGGAGAGAAGCTGTATTCCTTCTTTTGGGAAGAGCACAGTGTATAAGGAGTGAGATACTGCACAGAAAAAAGGAGCAAATTGTGGCAAAAATCTAAGCCCACAGTCCAGAAAAATTCCATTTTAAAAAGGAAAAGAAAAATGAAATGAAATATCAAAAACAGAACACAGACTTGTTTGTTAACCTATATATATTCAGAAAGAAATCTATTGTAAGAGTGAAGTCACTTGAATAAGAAGTTGGAAGAAGAGCATCTTAAAGTCCGCTAGCACTCCAGAAATACATTTACTACTATGTATTTTACTGAAATTCATTATTTTTGTAATTTTAATATCTATCCTTTCTTGTTAGAAATACATCATTTACACTAAACTACAGTAATTCAAAAATTTAAATTTTTTTCCAATTATTTATGGTAAGAGAAAAATGCAAATTTTGTATTATTGAAACTGAAAATGTAACAACCTGTTTCTTTTCTCCAGCTAGACACTTCATACTTCAGCAGAATATATTGCTGTAGACTCCTTGCTATAAACTTTGTTTTGTTGGAAAAAGGCTGGAAAAACAGAAGACTTAGCACACAGAAAAACAAAGCAAAAATGGCATCCGCACACAGATCATCAATTGTGAGCATGCTACTAAAGTTTCACGTATTAAAATGTGGATGAAGTTTCCTCCTTCCCCACCTCCCCCAACATCTGGAGATAGTTTGGTGGAGCAATTTCCAGAAACCAAACAGTATCTTTGCTTGACTAGCTCTTTTCATTCACAAATAAACAATTAATGAAATGGGTAACTAATTTCCAAAGTGTTCATATTCATTAGACTGTTTCCTGAAATTAAGTAGCTGTTCCATGATGCAGTGCCCACACTAATGGCACTGCTATTATTTTTCCAAATATAAAAGTTTTTTTTAAGAATATCCACTCATGTTTAATTTATACTAGCAATCAAAGCTGAAGAAACAATGTTTCCAACTTTAAAAAATATTTAGATTTGCATAATAACAGAACAACTAAAGAACTATTCCACCTGAATCACTAAAAGTCTCTGTATGGACCACACTTCATGGGTCAAAATCTAGGTTGTATTATTTTATGATTGTGTCTCTGAATTACAGATGAAGATATTTGAAGTTAGGGCAGGCTGCAATATATTTTAATTTGAGCATCTAAAAAAGGATGGAAAAATAAACTCTACTGTGCAGAGGTCTGATTTAGAACAATTGTTCAGTACCATTAATTTCAATATTCAATTGGACAAGTTAAGTGTCTGCTAGATATTAGCTACTTAACAAATCCTGGTTTTCATTTCTGACTAAAAGCTCATACTAAAAACTGCTGGGTCTTTCCAAACCACTTATTTTTTATGTGCTGCCCACTGTCAGATAAAGAAAGCTCTGTGAAAAAATTTTTCAGCTCATCCTCTAGTCTCAAAAATTTTTCCAGAAGATTTTTTTATTATACAGCTTTGCTTGAGCTGTACATATATAACATAACATAATTTCCACTCAGTAAAGGTAAATACCCGTTTACAGAAATCCATCTCGCATTCACTGGTAAAAGGCTGTGACACAACATTGCCACCACTCGTATTTTGACATTTTTACTTTCCCATCATTTACTGTCCTAGTAAAGAGTTGAGGACGGAGAAAAGTGTCCCAGTTTTCATTAGGACATCAGAAGAAGCTGCTGAGCAATGAGCGTAATTTCCCCGTGCCACTTGGCTGTAGTGGCAGCAGCTCTGGGGGACGCCGCCGGGACAGACAACTGGTAGGGGAAGTGCCTGAACCTCTGTGCTCGTCCTATGCTGACCATCAGAGCTGTTTACAGGACACTTAAACAGCAGCATGAATCAATTGGGAATAACAACTACTGAAAAATATTTATATATCACAGTACATTTATTTAATGTTTTATGAACTGAAGGCCTCATACTACAAGCCTTCACCTCCTGGTAAACACTGCAATGAGTAATTCTGTCACTAACAATTTTCCATTACTTCACATACACAAAAGTTTATGATCCAGGCCACCTTTGCACAAGTCACACAAATACGTAGCTTAGGGGATTCTCTGTTTCTTTCTCAGATAAACCACTGGTTTAAACTCACATTCTTGTATAAATACGTAATTCCATACCCCTTAAATAAATGCTGTTTTTAAAAATACATGGATAATCTGAGCAGCATAACATGCCTAAGCCGAAAGGGCATCTCTGTCTGTCAAGCTCTCACACAACTGAGAGAGTTGAGGTATGCACACTCAGGCAGGAGTGATCAGCATCCATCAACAGTCTTTTTCGGCCAAATGAATGAACAATGCTGAGGGATGGGAGAATGCAACTCTAGACATGAAAGGAAACAGAAAAATACTTCAGGCTACTCTCTTTCTGAGTAAAAATGTTCACACAGTATTATCATGGTTTAAGTAAACCACTTAGCAAAATGGATTCAGATGATCTTATGCATTTGTCACTGCACCAACAAGCTCCAGATCTAAACATTACCTCTGATCAGCAAACAGAGAAACCTGAAAGTTGTCAATTTTTTTTATTTTACTGTAGGCTTCAGAAGGAATAATGCCTGACACTATGCACCATTATTATATTGGGCAAGTCACTTACCTTCCTTCCCTCAATTTTGCCATCTAGATACGAGTGACTTCATTTCTAGAGTGCCTCAGACCTCATAGACATAAAGCACAGTGTCCAAGCTGTGGGTTCTATTTGCTCTCAGTAAACAAAACTAATCTATGCAGTAGGTAAAACATACTACTATCTGTTGTGGTATAACCAGAGAATACAGGTCTGCAAGGTCAAGTAGCAATAAGAGTATTTCCCATTCTTTCCTTAAGGTCAGCCTTAACATGTGGCCCCTTCAGGCATAGGCAGGACAAAAAAACAAACAAACAAACAAACAAAAAAAACCAAACAAACAAACAAAAAAAAACCCAAAAAAACCCCTCCCCATAAAATAGAAATTCAAAGACCACAAATCAAATTTAACATGACTAAATCTTCACAGTCATACACAAACTTCATTTGTGCACATGATATGAACAATTTCAAACTAAAAAATTTAGGTGGACATAAAAAGAAATTAAAATGACATTTTTAAATCTGCAATTTAAAATAAAAAATTGAATTTTCAATTTCGTAATATAAAAGCAATTTTTCAAACATATAAATAACTTCATAGTAACAAGCCTATTGAGATTTACAGTATTCTAATAATATATTCACATTTTCAATATGAAACACAATCTCTCTTCTCACAATGTGCCTTTAAACTCAAAATATTCTAGACAGGTAGAAACGAGCCTGTGTATATACTATTCTGATAGTTAACAAAAAGGAAATTTTCACTGCTACATGGGTGATCATTGAAATCTTTTACAAAAGACAAAACCATGTAAAACAGAATATATGCCCATTTTTAATATGAGACTAAGTGAGAGCAAAAATTATTCTTCTTATTAACTTTTATCATTATTTGTATTGAGTCTAAACTGAATAGACTAATTATGAAGGTTGTGAATATCTGATTTACCCTTTCAGGGAATAATTTGAAGAATACTGTAAAGAAGAGTGGCAGATGGGACAAAAAAAAAATTCAAAAACATTAATCTGTAAGGAGGTAAGCTTAAGCAAAAGGATGGAATCCTGGGCTGCATCCAAAGAAGCGTAGCCAGCAGGTTGAAGAAGGTGATTCTCCTCCTCTCTAGTGAGATCCCACCTTGAGTGCTCCATCCAGCTCTGCGGCCCCAAACAAAATAAGGACATGGAACTGTTGGAGCAAGTCCAGAGGAGAGCCACAACATTGATAAGGGAACTGCAGCACCTCCCCTATGAAGTCAGGCAGAGAAAGTTCAGCCTGAAGAACAGAAGGTTGTGTGGAGACCTCACAGCAACCTCCCAGTATCCAATGGAAACCTACAGGGAAACTGGAGAGGGACTCATCATCAGGAATTGTAGTGATAGGAAAAGGGGGAATGGGTGAAAATCGAAAGAGGGGAAATCTAGGCTAGATATGATGAAACAAATTCTTTATTATGAGGGTGGTGAACTGGAACACGATACTGGCACAGTTTGCCCAGGGACTTTGCAGATGCCCCAACCCTGTCAGTGTTCAAAGCCAGGCTGGGTGAGGCCTTGAGCAACCTGGTCTAGTGGGAAGTGTCCCTCCCATGGCAGGGAGATTGAATCTAGCTGATTTTTAAGGTCCCTTCCAACCCTTAAAATTCTATGATTCTATGATAAAAGCTTAGGTAGTGACTTTAGGCTAAGAAAAATTTTAAAAGAAAATAAAGTATGCTAAATTCCCTCATTAGTCACAAATTTTAAAAAGTCTTAGGAACAAGTAGCTTCATGTAAACATCAGTAATACATTTACAAGAAGAAAACATTACAAGTAGAGAAATCTTTCAGATAACGAACTATGTTTAGTTGCTTAGTGAGAAGTAGTAAAAAGTGAACAGTAAACTGTGAAGTCCAATTCAGAAACAGTACACATTAAGGATACAGCAGCAGTATTTTGTTTCAGTATAAACTCAAATCCTTTTGTCCAGCACCTAAAACTAATGATATCCTTAGAATTCCTGTGTAGAAATAGCAGAATTCTTTACTTTATGACATCATTATTTCTGTTTGAAGGACTTTTCTTCCAAATGTTTACACCACTGTGCCAGTTACTTCAGCTGAGCTGACACAATGAATTTAAAGTGGTCTAATACTTTCGACTTACCAAGAGATTAGCACATGATTAACTAAAGTGAAAGGATTATTATTACTACTGTTAAAAGATATTAACACTTTTGGTAACTCATTCTATGGATGCTACATACACTTTCCACATTGAGAAAGCAGAATGAATACAAAGTTTTCTTAGTTTTAGTCACCCACAAATTATCTTGCAGTTAAATAAAAGGATCCTCTATAAACAATTTTAAACCTTAAATCTCGGCCCTTTTTCCCTAAGGTTCATACAAGCTGATTAAAAGATGTAATATGGGCTACACAAACAGCCAAACAATTGCAGCATTCAGTCTCTTCCTTAACAAACAACCTCAACTGCTGCATGCACACATGCACACACAAACCCACACAGAGGCGTTATGGTGAGCCATGAGGTTCACGTCTGAAGCAGAGTGCAGCATTAATACACTTAGCAAGACAGAGCTATATTCATTGAAGCTTGACACCAGCTCTGTGAAGAAGGGTTGTATTTGCGGGAGCATAGGGAGGGGAGAAGACAGAGAAAACACCAGGAGGGAGAAGGATTCAGGGGACAGCTGAAGTGTGAAGTGATCCAGCAGTTTTTTGATATGGTTTAGACTTCACTTTGGGAATGCAACAAAACGACAGCTACAAACTTAACCCCTTGACACTGGCAAGACTGTCAGTCTCAATGCTAAGTACACATGCACTGAAATTCTGACTCCAATTCAACAGGTTAATGGGTAGGAAGCTTCCTCCTTTCCTGCCAAAGGCGACATGTTCTTGTGGCTGTATTTCTGTTTCCTGTATAGATGCTCTTCTATAGATATTAATCTGTCACTGCATTTCTTCATTCTCTTTTTAAATTCAAGATTAATTTTATTATGCTAACATCTGTGCAGGTTAAAAAACAAATACATGGTGTAGAAAGAATACAAGAAAACATGAAGTGAATGAAAGCATAGATTTTTCACAAACTTCATACTGTGCTTCCAGTCAATTACATAAATGTCATAATTAATGATCAACAGCAAATTTTAAGAAATCATAAAAAAGCAAGAAAGTAAGCTTTGTTATGAATATGATAACAGAAGAACATGAAAGAAAATGGCATTCCTTAATTTCAAAATTGTCATTATTTAAAGTTTTGTGAAAATCAACATGAAACGGAAAAGGAAGACAGTGATGTACTTCAATTTTTAAGACATTTTTTAATTTTAATTTTGGGTCACAGATAAACACTGCTTGTTGGGGTGGGCACAGGGGTAAAAAGATATGACACATTTTTTCTGCATATAAAAAGCTGCCTTTGTTCCTGCAAGATTATTTAAGTGCAAATACAGGTAACAAAAACTGAAGTTACAAGGTGAGATAAAAATTACAACATGGGGAAATTCTGCTTTGCATCCACAGCATTATCTGGTTCCCCCTGTTGTCATAAAGCCAGGGAAAAAAAGCACTTCCAGAAAGCTCACCAAAGATCAAACTGTGTCTGGTGACAGCAGTGTCCAAGCTATAAGTAATGTTCAAAGGATTCAACAATGCCTGTGACTGATCATTCTCTTTCCCTTGCCATCACCTGCTGATTTTGTCCAGGTGTTTTATGGCTATCTCAAGGCTCTGGAGAACAGACAGAAAGACGACTTTGCCAATTTCTTTTGTCTGGGATTGTGAATTCCTTACACAGATGGTGGACAGCCACAGGCTGGCCAACTCCATGCACAATTGCCTTTACCCTCAGAAAGAAAGCAAGAGAGCAATATTATCTACTCCCAAAGTATTGTCTGTAAAATGTCTGTGGTTAGGGAATAGGACAAGATCCCTTTTCTTAAGGAAAAAAAAAGGTTCCCCCTGCCTCAATCACTCTTTCATTAAAACAATATCAGGAGGGAGAAAAAAAAAAGGATTTAAAAAATAATAAATAAATAAACTAAGACTTTGGCTTGTATTAGTAAACTAAGCATTCCAAAGCAACTGAAGAGGTTTGTCTAATAAGATAATCTTGTGTTAACATGGTTTTGTAGTATGTTTACAGTCTCTCAAGTATTCCAAACAAATCCTGCTAAATCTTACTCACTAAGCAAACTGAGACATTTCTGGCAGCAATTTTTAAAGATGGGCACCAGACATGAGCCTCTTCATCCTTTTTCTCTTACTGTGTTTGCTTACAAAAACGCCCATTACCTATGCAAATTACTGTTAAATGTGCAGATACTTACTTAATTCTGTAAGTATCTATTTCAATATGTAGTTTTCTGCAACGATGCAAGTGCAATCATAAAACTAGTTATTTGAAGTAAAACTGCTACTCTCCCACTTCTGACCTCTGAGAGTCTGACTACGTACTAGGGAATGGAGTGTATGTAACAAAATATTTGTACAACACTTAGGCACCTGAAGAAGCAAATTTTACAGAAAAACTTGTGACTACTTCCAGTTCTCAATAGTGGAAGGGCTTGGTAAAATACGGGGTTTTTATATGCATTCATGACAAAGAAGTCAGGTACAAATCTTGTATGACAAACATCTCATGGACAGCCTCTGTCTTCTCATACTCTTAGAAAAAAATATTATGTACGCAATATATACCTAGTTAGGATGCTTCAAAACACGTACCAGAAAATAGGTAGATATCTAAGACTCAAATTATGGCCAAACTTCAGGAACCTCAGAGCTACATCTATCCCATACGCCATTTCGCCTTTGCTTACAGGTGATGTGAATGAACTCTGAACTCAGCAGTAGGATGTAAGGAAATGTACTCTTCCTAAACCTGCAAGACACAGTCTTGTCTCCCTATCAGTCCCTATCACCCCATCTTCCTGCCTAGGCATAAATGTTAACACACACATAGGCAGAACAGAGTAATGGACCTGACTTCTGCTTTGCAGATCTAAGAGCACAATTATATCCTGCTCTAAATTATTTATTTATTTTAATGCTAAAGGGTGCAACCTTTTTTTTTTTTTTTGGTGTGTGTGGGAAGTATACCCAGCAATTATAAAATCTAGCATATAAACACTAGAGAGGAAGGGACAATTACATCACTCTGCCTTTCTGCTGCCAAACTGGGCTATTTTCCTGTTATTTTCTAGCCTTATGCAAAACATTTCCAATAATAATCTGCTGATATCTTAAATGCTCAGAATGAGATTAACATTAAAAAAAGTCTGACTGTAAAGGGCAAATGTAACGGTTGTAGAAGAGGTGAACAGGTAACCTCAGAACTACAAGTCTCCTTTTTTCTACCACCACAGGTAGCAGCAGTACAGCTTCTATACACTGTTCGGTCTACCAGCATGTCATAACCCTGACCTAAGAAGGTCAATTTCACGGCTGAAAAAGTAGCTTAGCCTCCATGGCTCATTTCATCCTTCAGCCTCCTGTTGTGATTACTGACAACTTAGCCAATGTATTTATTTATTTTTATTTCTTTCCTGTACCCAAATACAGAGATACAAGCACATAATATAATGGTCACATCCATAAAATGGCTGCAGTGGGTGGCCCTACACAAACATCATCCAGAAGTCTTTGTGCTTATTTCTTCCACAAAGATACAGAAAAATTCTCTGTGACTTCCCATGATTGTAAAAGCGTCCAAAAGGAAATATTCCCATGCCCTATACAAAAAACCTGTTAATTTTAACTTTACCCCATTGCCTCTTCCCCTTGAGATATTAATTTTAACTTTACCCTCTCATCTTTCCAGAGAGATAAGAATGATCAGAAGGGTAGCCAGCCCAGAGTATGGCAGGCAAACGAAATTAAGTGAGTTCCATGGATGAGGCTGTCTTACTGTAAACAGAAATCCTATCAACTCCAGCACCTCTGCCAAGCATTTAATCCATAAAACCCTACACAACACAGCTGTCTTCAGGGGCGGGGGGGATGTGGGGGGGAGGGAAGGGAAGGGGAGAACTGTTTATTTTAGGGCATTTTTTTGTTTGTTTTCTTTTTGGTTTTCTGAGGTAAGTATCTGCCTACTTCACACTGTCTTGAAACATTAAAAGGGCACATCAATGATGGTGATGATGGTAATGTCACACCCAAGTAAATAATTTAAAAGAAGTGACTGTGGATGAATTGTTCATAGGTGAGTGAAAACTGGATCCAAGCATGGGTGACAGAACCCCCTTAAACTTCCAACACAAGGAATTCAACCCAGGAGAGAAAGACTAGAGAATGGAGGAAGAGAGAAAATGTGCCTACTGGGAATTGGTCTAAGAATGCCATGATGCCATCAGATGTTAACAGCAGTCTGATGATGGCCTGGACTGAATTCAAACTGGTGACCTAAAGCAGCAAGAATCTGTATCTAACTAGTAATCCCCTGATCCAGAATACTTCAGTGCTTTTAATCACAAAAGAAACATTACAGTCCCAGAAGAGACTTCATTGGAAGGTAGCATACTAGATAGTAAAAAAAAAAAGCTTGTGAAAAATCATGCACCTTCTTCCACCAAATAACAGTGCTACTCTTTTAACTTTATTAAGGCCAAAAATTAGGGGGAGAAAACCCAAACAAAAGTACCTTTCTAATAATTGAATATTTTTCCCCACTCTTGTTGGATAGTTCATTAATGGATGAAATTTCTTCAGTTCCACTTCATGATTCAGTTTTTATTTACATTAGCAGTCTTTCGGGATTAAAATTTTAAAGGACATTTACATGGAAAGAAAAGGGAGCGAGGAGAAGGAGAAGGAGAAGGAGAAGGAGAAGGAGAAGGAGAAGGAGAAGGAGAAGGAGAAGGGAGAAAGGAAGAAAGACTGAGTAGTCTCAGTACAAGCCGTGGAATGTAATTATGTGCATTAAAAATATAACAACAGTGTACATTGTCAACTCTCAGTTTAATGGAGGGTTCACAACACAGTCTCAGCAGCTTACTAACTTACTTAGAGTAAAGGTGTAACATGGAAAGTAAAATTGGCTACTTCTCTGAAATGACAGAAGTTGCAGTATTATGGATAACAATGAAGTATCACAGCATGCACTTTTACCTGAGAAACTATTAAGCTCCTAACTGATTAGTAAATGATGAAAGAAAGCATGGTATGCTTTTACTGTAGATACTATTTACAAAACATGACTACAAAATCATAATGAGTAGTATGCTATGAGCATCTCAAAAACCTTAAGAAATTATACACCCAAGGTTAAATGCTTTCAAGAGCAGACTTTTTTTTAAAGAAAATATCTAAATTCACCATCTTTGCCACATTATTCTTCTTCTTTAGTGAGATTATCTATGGATCATAATTATAATCATCTATCAACGGCAGGGCAACTTAATGCAAGGTGAGTTTTTAAAAACTTCTTTTTGTATGAGTAACAAACATTATTTTTCAATGCCAGAAAGACTAGGCCTTGCTATGTCAACATTTATGGATTTAATTTCATTTCATTTGAGCTCCATCAGTAAAGAGGAAGAAAGCCTTGAAATGGTAACATTCATTTTATTTCCCCTCTATTCATTGACTTAAAATAAAAAAAATATAAAATGGTATGAGAAAAGATTTAGCCAAAAAATACTTCCTTAAAGGCAGATATTTCTTTATGTCATCTTTCAGCCTGGAACAACATTTTATATACAACTTTTAACACTGAAAAAAAATTGGGATTTGTGGTTCAAGTGTTACTGATACAACCTGAAGCACAGGGTACTACAGACACCTTAACTACAGCTTTTCAAATGGTGCTGCTGAAATAAAACATCTGGTTCTTTCTTTTTTTACTGAGAGGATGCTGCAATCATTAAAGTATTCTTGCCCTCTGTATGCTTGGGAGTGGTCTGTCCATAAGTTATTAATAAACCATGGTAAGGTGCAGCAGCAGACCAACTATTCATATTAATGAATGTCTCATGAATATTCAGCTACGTGTTGACTCTTACCTCAGAGGAACAAGGGAACCAAAATCTGGACCCCTATTCCTGCAGCTAAACCTCCTCATGCTGCAATTTATTGTGAATAATAGCTACTAAATTTGTAACACTGTTACACTCTAAGGGTGTGAGTGGAGGATTGCTATGAGCTGCATTAAAACAAAACAAAACAAAACAAAACCCCCACAACAATGAAAACACATAGTAGTTTTAAGTCTTTATTTTAACTGGAACTACATTACTTGTATTTTAACATCCACGCAGATTTTGTGCCGAAATACCAGTTGCTACTGATGGCTAATCACGTTCTGAAATGCAGACTATCTATTTGGTAGTTACCTTCCCCTTATAGTCAAACATGATACAGCATGGATGGGCAACTGCATGTGTTATAAACACATATGAATGTATCAAAACACTCTGACTACTGTTTTCCCTCCTACTCAATACCTTTTGCAGACTCCTCTTGACTTTTATTTCTCATTTTTCTGTATTCTAAATTGAAATCTCTTGACCGTTTCCTGTTCCTGCAACAGCACACACAGAACATCACTGATGTAGAAGACTTCTAAGTGGGATTAATCAAGGGATCCTTTGCCTGACTTATTTGTCATTTCATTCTTTCTCAATATTTTTTTTTATTTAAAGAACTGCTCTTCCATGGCCGAGATGTGAATGTCCACTAGATATCGTTTCAGGGCCTGAACACACTTCTTTAGTCAATTCTATCACTTCCTTTTCAAACTGAGCAGAACTCCTTCAATTCTGTACATCCTCTAAAAGTTAGAAGGGAGCACCTTGACATGTAATAACAGGCACCTGGGAAGCCAACAGAAGCAGTTGGAGCACATATTTTAATAAGCAGCTCTTAAAAATTCAATAAAGTGAGTTGTAATTGGGTACAGAGACAAATTGTCTGAACAAATTAAGAAAAATACTTTGCTTTTCAGTGTGTTATATGCAGAATTATTTGTAAGACTACACTAGACATGCATTTGAACAAGCAGATTCTTACATATCCAGTCAAATTATCTCAGAACATATAGAGCATTAACTGTGCTTTTCTTTTGGATAAAATTAATGTCAGCTTTCTGTCCTTAAATCTGAGCCAATAGGGAAACAAAATACGGTTAGCCCTGAAATAGCTGCGGTAATTCAATCCCTGCACTCTCCTTATTTTCTTGATGACAAAGAAAAACTCCCAACTGGCAAGGCCACCTGCACTGATTACTCCTCCATCCACACCCACTGACTAGGAAAATGAGCCAATGATCATTAACCTTAATTTCTTCTTACATAAACCTCAGTTGCTTTTTTTTTTTCTTTAGGTTTGCTTCTCTCAAAATTCCCTTGAGACTAAAAAGGGGGGGAGAAAATAGAGAAAAAAAAAAAAGGAGGGAAAAGTCATAACTGGGGAAAAAAAATCAAGAGAATTGAAGAGAACTCAGTGATTTTTTTCTTCTGTTTCACAGCTGGCTTATTGTAACTTCACAGCACTCAGATAAAGGGATTTTGAGGCACTATCATCTCTCTTGATAGCAACTTCATTCCCTCCCCAGTCTCTCTCTCCAAACAATAAGGTAAATGCTAATGTGTGGGTTTTCTGAGTTTTTTTTCAGATTTTTAGATTTTTCCCTGGAGATATTCCTGGGTAAAGACAGTTGGCAAAAACAAAGATGGGTCTGGACGGCAGGAATGCAGGTGTGGCCCAATGTCAGGACGAAAGGGCCAAGCACAACTGGGTGGGATATTTCCAGTGTAACAACTTAAAAATACAGTAGAAAATGCATCACCCCTCCTGGTCATCCACATTTTATTACTGCCAAGTGGAATAAATTTTGGTTCAAGCTGTGTGGGACTAGCTCCCACTGGCATTACATCACCTTCTAATGGATAAGACACTCAGTTGGACCATCTGAAGAATGCTTTTAAATATATATACAAAAAAATATATATTAATAAATAATAAAATATTCATGCTGTAGAAATAATAGTTTGTATAGCACAAATGTGTGTACTGAAAACAGACACCCTGTTATCTTGTAAAGTATCTGGGCAAAGCTAACTAGATCATAAGCAACATTTTCAAAGGAATCACACATCTGTGAAATTAATACCTTATCAATTCAGTGATGTATGCTTGGCTGTATCCCCTGTTCAAGTTGTATTTTTCCTGCAAATAATTTAAAAGTCTTGACAGAGCTAAATAAAAGCAAAACCTAAAAGGTTTTAATTTTTTCATTAGGATTACTTAACTATAAAGCAAATAAATGTTCAAAGAACGCAACAAAAGTGTGATTGTATTACCTTCAAATACATTACAATAAGCTGTTTGTCGCCTACCAAATACATATAGCAGGGCTTCTTTGGAGATCAGGAGGCAGACAGTAACTTTGATCACGCAGACATTCCTCATTATTTCAGACCTCAAATCAAGTAGCAACAGTCAGGGGAAGAAAGGGCTGAGATATGGGGCTGCTAGGGAGGAGAAGGGAAGCAGACTGCAATTTTGTCCTAGGTTCAGCATCCTAATTTAAGCAAAAACAGGCTGTTGGCGTCTGTGCTTCCCTGCAGCCCCCTCCCCTTCCCCATGCTTTCCAGCCTCCTGGTTCACTAAAAATGACAAGCACATTTCTAGGCTCTGCTTTTTTATCAAGCTGACAAAGGTCAACAATACTAGCCAGAAGAGTGTTGAAGTATTCAGTGCCACAGGTCATCCTAATAGATACTGGAGGGACTCATTGCAACACCACTGTAAGCCAAGACAGCACGATTTTTAAGAGGCAGCACTTTGCACGTTCACAGTCTGGTTAATTTAATACAACACTTGCCTCTTGTTTGCAAAATAGCATTGGCACATTTCAGAGGTGGTATCTTTCTGTGGGTGACAGTAAGGTGACTGAAATCAGGCATGTTAACAGATGCACCTTTTTATGCTCTGTTAAACCATGTCACAGACTACAGCCCCTAAGTGCATTTCTTTATTTGTGCTGCAGCCAGCTGAGCTAATTATCAGAGACAGGCCTGGTTCTAGTTCTATGAAGTCCAGTGGTTGTGTGTGTGTATAAAGAGGCTGGGAAGGAAAATGGAATGGGGGGGAGTGGGAAAGTGTGAAAGCAGTTTCTAAAATACATGGAATCGAAGTCTTCATGTAATTGGTGCTATGAAAGTGGGGGGGAGCTGTATTAACAGCTTGATGATATAATAATATTTGGTTCAAATGAACTGTGTTTCCCACAACCATCTTTTTTTTTCTCCTTTCATCGCATATGTTTAGCTTCAAACAGCTAAAAAATAAACATCAGTACAAAAACCCTCTCCAGTACTCAAAAAGAGTGGAAGATGCTACCTCAGGAAAAAAAAAGTAAACAAAAGCACTTATTACATCTCACCTACAATTTTGGTCTGTTTTATCATTTGTGGGCACAGCAACACCCACTTACAGCTCTCCTTTCACCAAATATTTCAATACACCAAGCATTTGCCACAAGTCTTTATGACACAGTTGTATTTTACCAGGAGCAGCAGCAACCTCCTTTCAAAAAATACAAAATTCTAAGTCCGTTTGGCTGGGTTTTTTTACTAAATGAATGTTTTTTGTTTGCATGACTTCATCCTGTACTACAGTTTTCATTTTAAAAGTTCGTGGTACTCCACAGAAAAGACAGGAAAAAGAACTTGATGGTGACAATTCTTTTTTCTCTTCACTACATATGACTAAGTGACCTTAACTAAAAAATTAAATCATTTGTCATATGAGCAACAGTTTTTAGTTGTTTGGGGCTTTTTTGTTGGTTTTTTTTGTTGTGTTTTTTTTGGTTTTGTTGGTTTTTTTTTTATTACAGCATACAATTTAGCTAATAACTGGTTGGGGCCAATCTTTAACAAGTCACATATTTCCATTGTCCCTTCACCCCCTGCTTATGCTTTTACCACATCCTAACAAAAACATGACCAGAACTGGTGAAAAACATACGGTTCCAACTAATGAATCACATACTTTCCCGCAAGTGCAGTAAGTACTACCAGCTGTGACAGTCTTGCTTTGGCAGTGGAACCAGTGCAGAACAAGGCCGACACATCTGAAACCAGCTGTACTGAAAAACCACAAGCAATTTAAGTCCGTCTGCCTTTTCAGGGGCTTCTTTGTCTCTGTCTATGTCTCTGCTCTGTCCCTAAAACTTGCCAGCCATGTTGTTTTGACAGAGTTCAGAGTTTCAGAAGTTTCAAGGGGGGGAAAAATCCGCTGATTCAGGAAACTGTGTTTCAAGAAAATGATAAGGAGGTCTTTGTCAAACTAGCCCGACTCAGGAAATTTAAAGAGACAGAGTATGTATCTACCCATTTGCTCTGCTTGTACGACAGCTTAAAGCACGGGAAAAGACACGTGTATACTTAAAACACATGATGTCCATAAATTTGTATTTGTACTTAAAAGCACAGAATTCTCTGCACAAATGTAGAGGGATACAGGGAAGAATGCTGCTTGAGATCTTGAGATTTTATCAGATTAAATTTGGGAAGGTCACAAAACTGACAAATTACTTCATTAATCTCTAATTGCATACACCACCCCGACAGGAAAACCAGTAATAGCTATACCCCACCACACTGCCTTTCGTGCTGTAAGTGCCACATACTTTACTGAATACTTTCCAACAGTGTTCAGAGATTTTTACAAGTTTTGAGGGGGATAATTTTTGATTCTTCTATGTCAAAGCCCAGGTAAGAAAATTAACACAAACCTACTCTACCTGACTGAGAGAGGTTGTAGAAAAAAATTAATCAATGTTAAAAAAAAAAAATTAAAAAATCACAATTGGCTTACAGTAGCTTTCCTTTATATAAGTAGAAATGCTGTGACATTCAAGTCTGGTGTTCCCAGCCCGTTCAGGATTAAAAGCAAGTACTGAACATGACATTGAGAAGACTGCTTCTCCCCTATCACTTTCAACAAAAACCCAATTCATGTTTCCATCCCTGCAGAAATGCAAGATATAAATCCTAATAATCTTTAAAATTTCAAGCGCCTTGTCGAGGACTGGTATTTCTTTATCTTGCAGCTCACATAGGTATGCATTTTAGAAAGTATCCACAGAGCAAAGGATGAAACTTTTTACAGGAATAGATTTTACATTAACAACAAATTTTTCATAATTTAAAAAAAAATTAGATTAAGTAATTGTCTTGTGATGGATTTTTGAAAATACTGCTATCAGTATATTGCACACCTATTGCAGGATTTTCCAGCAGACAGAGACATCCCCCCTTTAATACACATAGGGCAGCAAGTAAGAAAGGCCAAACCCACAGCAGTCTGTCTACCTGTGGTGACTGGTTTTTGTACAGAGCCTACATGTGCACACAAGCACTGTGAACACGTTTAGCAGCCTTCAGGCTTTTGTTTCACACTGGGGATGGTCGCATTTCCCCCAAGCAGTAAAGCCATTAAGTGAGCTATTCGGAGACTCCCTATCAAGAGCAAACAACACTTCAATGCAGCGTGACATAAAATATTTTGTATACACATACTTTGTAGGAAAACTATTTTAAGTATAGTTTAACACACAAATACACGGACTGTGATCTCTCCCTATGCAATGCACCTGTGATGTCATGCTGACATACTAAGAGTAATGCATGCACTGGAAGGCAAATTAAACAGACCTACTTTAGTAATCAGGGAGGTAAACAACTAAAAAGAATTTCAATTCACAGTACTTAGAAGTGATGAAAAACTATTCAAGTCAGCTGTGACATACCAAACAGCTTCATGATTTTAAGAACTGTTCAGACTGTTCATTCCTAGATGAGCCACGCATTCAATAAGGAAGCATGAACTTACTCCATTTTCAGAGGGTAAACAAATCCCCTTCATGGTATTTGTATTCATCCCTTTCTGATACATGTATATCAGCTTGTGAATCTATTTGTAGTCAAGTTTCCTATACCAAATATAATCCTGATGGTGTTCTTACTTTACAACTGAAGGTCTCACCAGCAGTGGAATGGGGAAGAGTGACCAAAGGATGCTGAAATTCACCTCCATCCTCTCCTTCTTGATAAGACAGACTGAAGACAGCTCAGACTCATGCCTTTCAAAGAGCTGCACTGGATGGCCTGGGATACTAAGGGGTGTTTTCGGGTGGGATAGGTACAGCAGGTTATGAAAAAAAAAGACAAATTCTTTAAGGTATCTTGTGTATTAGCCTGACATCAGCCCTGCAGCAGCAGCAGCAATCAATTGTGCATCCTTTTAGTAAACATAAGCTAAAAGGAAATTACAAACTTGAGCTCTTTACACACTTAAAAATCACCTTTTTTTTTAACTCTAGGGCAGAAGGTGGTTTTGTTTTAATGATTTACTGGTTTACCTCAAATTAAAAACTAATAAAATATATTTCCTCTTAAAATGGAAAAGGTCTTCAGCAGTTCTTTGGAGAGTCCAAAGATGAATAGTCATAACAATAATAAGCTGCTATCACTGAATTAGCTCTACTGTTTACATTACATTCTAATGCAAGCATTATTTTTCTGTGAACACAAAAATTACATTCATCCATTTTTTAAAATTCAAAAGAAAACAAAATCAGTCAAGCAGCAAAGAAAGAGCTGGGAGAGGACGATTAGAGATATCCAGCATCAACATACGAGGAATACCTTTTGCATGGTGTCTTATAATTTCATGTACAATTATACAGCTGCTTCTAAATCCCTATGCATTTTACTACAATTAGAACTGACTAAACATATGATTCACCTTTTCAGTTAATATTTTGACTTCCAGTTTTATGAAATTTATATTTTATGGAAATTAAAATTAATATAATTTTTTTCAAAAAATTACAGTACAATGTGCAGTACCCTCTATGTCAGCTTACCTCACTATAATTTCCTGAGAAGAGCAAAATGTATTCACGCACACTTCCCTGAACAAAAACTGAATCTCAGTTTGTCCTACTTCAATTCATGGTTGCTTATCAATTCACTTTTTTACATTCAGATGCTTAAAAAAAATTACAGGAGAGGAACTTCTGAGAGGAATTAAACTGAAGAATCAATATTTTCTTGACAAAAAGTTTTGAATCATTAATCCAATCAACCATGATTCGAATACAATATCATGTGACTTAGCCACTTGCAAAATTAATCCTGTGATTTCCAGAGATGGTTGGACTGTTTGAAGTGAAAACTACAGGATTTTTTTCCCAGCAATTGCATGATTTATACAAATTGCAGATCATTAATGCATTTTTTTGTAATCTGAAAGGAAGGAATAAATTTATGGTACAATTTACCAGTTTGACTAAGCCAGAGTATAATCAACAGCAGTGACTATAAAAATGTGATAGCTGCCTTTGGTACTTAGATAATATTCAATATTAGAAAACCATATTATTCCTTCTAAGAAAAATAACTATAATCATCATAAATTTGAAAACAACAGTACTATTCATTGCTTCTCTGAGGGGCAGAATGGTATTGAAATCACCAACCAATCTACCTTCAGGTTTGCCTTGAGTTTCTTTGGAAATAATTATCCTTCTACCCCAGAGGAGTGAGCATCCAAGGCAGTAGGGGATGCTTTGAGGCTATCTCTTCTTCAACATGACCCAGACATACAGTGCTCTGGACATGTCAGTAGGGCAACAGAACGGGCAGCTCAAAATGAGGCACGTAAACAGCAGCCATAGAATGCTGTGAATCTACAATTTGGAATTTTTTTTTAATGTTTATATGTATATACTTTGATTGTTCCTTCACAGTTATATGAAAAAAGCCCAAAGATTTTTATTCCTAACTATATATGCTCAACTCTACAGGCTTTCAGGAAGAAATGTGTGCTTTTGCCCAAGAACACAACTAGGTAACAAATATACGCCATTAGTTTTGGGAGGTGGGTGTTTTTGGTTTGGTTTGGGTTGGGTTTTGGGGGTTTTTTTGGTTGGGTTGGTTTGGTTTGGGTTTTTTTAGAATCATAGACTCATTTAGATTGGAAGGAAACTCTGGAGGTCAGGTGGTCCAAGTCTGTCCTAAAAGCGGGGATACTTTTCAGCAGCTCGCTCAGCATCTTTTCTTGTTGAATTTTCCTAGAGGTAATTTTGTTATGGTTTTGCTTTTTTCTTAATTTTAAAATTAGATCAATAAAAGAATTTTTCACCTAAACTTTTAAGAATTACAATCTACAGTAAGAAAAATAAACATGGATTTTAAAAAATTTGTCCAGAAAGAGATGGCACAGGCAGAATCAGAGACTGGGAGCTTGCAGTTCAAACAACTGTTATCTAACCAGTGTTGCCTTTTAAAAAGACTTCATCTTCAACTTAGTCTTACCTGCTCAGCAAAATAACCTTATGTACTTTTCCAAGTAATGAATGAACATACAAAATGTTGTGTGGGCTAATACTGAAGTTTTTATCACCTCAGAAGGGAATCTTTATTACCACACCATGCTGAGTGCTTGCACAGTTTTTAATATAAGTTAGAATTTTCCCATCTTTTGTCCAAAACTCTGTCCGAAATCAAAAGTATATATAAACATGTTCTGTACTTTCCTAGTTTCTTGACATTTAGAATGCTTAAAAAAGCATACCTTGCCCTTAGAAAAGCCCTTCCAGTTTTTCTTTATGATCACCTCATTATAATTCTGCTGAAATAGCTTTTACCATGTCTTTTCTTCTAACCAAAAATCTTATTCCACCTTTTCAAAAGGAAGAGTAAAATATTTGAGTACCTGTGCAGAGAAGGTTTAACAGATATTTTATATTTTAGATGAGTGCCATTGGTGGTTTATTACAAATTAGTTTCTTTCACTTCCTGTTTAACCTCCAAAATCATCTTATTCAAAGCAGGCATTGCTGCAGATGTGAGTTGTGCTAGTACATAATGGGGACAGCAAAGGAAATATTTTCCTGAAATATCTGACCAGCCCTAGTAATACCCACAATTTACTTACACACAGTCTACATAAACAGTTATGCTGGATTTAGCTCGTGTTTAGCACCACTTGATAAAAACTATTACCAATGTGGTTTACATAAATTACATGTAGTCTGCTCCATATGGAAACCATATTTTAGCAGCAACCAGTGTTTAATAATGAACACTCTGCCCTGCTCTCACACAGGCAGACTCTTTTTCGCCTCTCTCTGGCTGTGCAATTCCTGTGATTTAATAAGATATTTAGCTCATGAAACAGGCAATTTGAATATTCACACTGCAGTTAAAAAGGGATTAATTCTATCCCATGCCATACTGGTAACAAGATGACTGGCCTCTTTGGAATTTAGTGCACTAAATTATCCGCATCTATAAGCTTTTTCAAACATAGCCTGATAACAACAATTCACTGCATGAACATCATTATTTATCTAAGTTATTAATGACTTTTAATTGTTTACTTTATGATAAGTCTCTTTACTTTAGCTCCTGTCATATAAAATTAATTAACCAACTGGTCACAAAGAAATACAATCACAAACTGGTCTAATATTTTATCATAACTTTGTGTACCTCTGTAACATTTCAGTATTATTGTTTAAAAATTATGGCATCTTCTACATTTCATTAGATGTGATATAAGGTATACATTAAGCAGAAAACATGGAGGACTATATACTAATGATAGGCATAAATTCCTTCTTGCAGATTTCAAACTTACTTAGATTTCCCTACTAAGCTAAGGCAAAAGAGATAATTTTTCTATCAGGTCTGTAAAATTTTAGGCTGAAATTCTGATCCTTTTGAAGTTCATGGCAATTTTGTTCTTTTGCTGTGCCCAGATTTAACCCTCAAGTTTATAAAGTGTTTAATACATCAGTTAGCAAGAAGAAAAAGCAAGTTCTAACAAAAGCACTTCCAGAAAAATAAAAACTATTACAGGAAGACCAGGCCTACCCCATTCCTCTGTTCTTTATTTAAATCTTTAAGATATAAGAAAAAAGCTTAAAGATTTTACCTTAATAAGCTAGTCAGAGAACTGTAATGAAAACCATGAACGAAGAAAAACAAAACTAAATAGGAAATTAAAAAAAAAAAGCTATTACAAGGTAATGCTTACCGACTTAGACGAGATCTTCTTAGAAAATCAGAATGAATTTAATAGAAAATTACAATATTGCTAAAGTTTTAAACTTAGTCTTTCCATGTATAAATACCTATATCATAATTCCTACCTATGACATAATTCCATACAACTCAGAAAGCCTATATTAAGGATACAATTTTTCATAGTTCATATACAAGGTAAACTTCCAAACATCTGGTGAACTTCAAGGCAGAGCTTTCCATCTCCCCAGAGAGTTATCAGTTGGACTATAATGTTATCAGCTTTCGCACACTTCTCAGTGAGATGCAATCTTCTTGCCTGAGAACATGAGCGAAAGCCAGGAATTCCTGTTCCAATTCCAAATTTGTGGACTCTCTAAGATTTCTGGTAAGTCAAGAATTCCCAGCTGCCTCACTCTCACGGACTCCAGAAATGGGGATATTTTTATGCCTACTTTCCTGACCAACAAGGATTAATTACTGAATTACTGACCACTATATAAATACTTATATAAAATTATTTGAATGGTAGGGCTTACTTCACACTGCTTGAACACAGACACCTTAATATGAAGTGGAAAGTTCTGAAGTATAAATGACAGCCAACACTGACACATGACCAACACCTCTCCTAGGTGCAGATAGGGTGATGCTCTTCATGAAAAAAAAGCAGACTTTCAGTTGCACAAACATTACAGTAGTGCCTTTTTAGTTTATAATACCATAATTCAGAGACAGCAGTTCTCTCCAGACCAACTGATGCATCAAAAACAGATCCAGTTAATTCAGTATGAACAGTTACCTGCCATCAGGTACACAGAATACTTTGATGTGTTCTCCAAAGGTCGGGACAACCAGAATTGTTTGGCCACTTCCTGAAGACTGAGCTGTTTCACAAATCTAATGAGCTACTAGAGAATACCTGGAGAGTGTAGAATCCAGGTACTACTCAAAACCTGCCTTCTGACACGACTTTTATCTATCAAAGACCAACAACTTACCCAAACACTGTCTGTGTCATCAGCCTCATGTTTCAAGGGCCATTAAGAAATCTGCACCCCAACAAGACAGAAGGGAGTTGGTAAATACCAACAGCAGCATTTATTGTGAAAAATGTAGGGACAAATGGCAAGAAAAGTGCTGACAGCTTGAAGACAATTAAATTATTCTTTAAGGGCACTTTTCACAATTTCTTATAGAAGAGTATGTTCTTTTAAATGAGAAATCTCATGAACAGGATAAAGTATTATATCAACAAATTAAAATTAGACAGCATGCATCACTCAATTTTGAAAATGCTGCAAAGACAAATACAATTTACACATCGAGAATTCAAGGCATACAAATTGGAAGTTGGAAGTAATTAACTAAAGTCCCATTAAGAAAGTTCAAGTTTCATAGATTTAGAAAAATCAGAAATCAGTGAGAGAGAACAGCCAGAAACCAAATGATACTACTCATTCTTATAGATCCTTTTGCTAGACAAATTTATTTTATACACAGGTGATGAAAAGACATATAAACAGCATTGCAATGGGTTTATAATCCTAATATAACAAGTAGCAAATGATCTTCACACTATATAAACATCTACAAGTTATCTGTATCTAAAGTTAAACTGCTCTAAATTCTTTGGTTAAGAAAATGAAAGCACCCATCCTGTGAAATTTCTAAGAATTTCTCATCCCAAAATTTCACAAACTTCTGGGTCCTGTTTTACTAATGCTTTGAATTCAGCTATTCATAATACGCTGAGATTCCTGATATTCAGGTACGAGTACACAGAAAGCTACTTAGCATGGGTAGTTTACATGGACAGTTTGGGCAAATGTCTCAAAAACTATTTACTGTTCCAGATGAAAACCTCTTGACTGATTCTGTTTCGTAAAAACAGGTGTAATCACTGATAGTGATTACTTATCTTTCAAATAGCAATCCAAATTCTTGGAGAACCTTGCAGGGTTCTATTCACAGAGAATACACACCTAATATCAATAAACAGTCATATTTTTCCTTGTGTAGCCATCACAAAATTCTGAATAAAATCATGTGTTGTTTTCATAGATAATTATGTACAGTTTGGGTCAGATCTATTTAACACAGGAAAACTGGCAGACCTCTAACTGTTACTGTGTGAGTCTGTTACTACTGGCACAAAATTTAAGAATGTTCATACTTTTCTAACTTCTAATTTCAGTGTTCTGCTACTAATTACTAATGTCAAAACCAGAACAAAAGCTCACTGCTTGGCTCATTGACTTCTGCACACAGATGTCAAACACACATTGGTTCTTTTCAAATTAGCATGTTCATGACTGGAGAAAGTACAGTTAAAACGCAAAATCTTTATTTGGCATGCATTCCAATACATTTTACACTTACATACAGTATCAAGGAAAAATCCAGGAGAATCTAGAATACTCAGGGATGTAAAAAGCCTTGAATATAAACCTGTTTTGATGAATTGCATGGCACCAAGTGGTTATTGTGAAATACACTCTGGTACTCAAGATTGATAGAAATAATGTGTTCTGTATGTGTAATCTTCTAAAACAGAAGATACAGACATCTATCTACTTCTGTTCAAAATGTCTAATTTGGTCAATTTTTAAAAATTGCGAAGGGGCAACAATGAGTAGTTATCTGTGTGAGAGATGTATAACTAGGATAGGAGGGAACTTAAAATGTGCATAAGCATTTACTGAACATTACAGAGTGGGCAACTACAATGATGACCTCCCCTTTTAGTCAGCATAATGGTTTGTTACATTAGAAAACTGTATTTTAATGAAATGTCAAGTCTGCAGATTTAAGTCCATTCTAACTCTAGTACTTAGTTGCTCTACTGTATTACAATTCTTCCAAGCCAATAAAATAGTAATTGTTACGTTCCAATTTCTACATACTCATTAATATTTGCCTAGAAAATGGGGTAAATGTACAGTTGTTTTATGTAGTTCTGAATTGGACTATTTTTGTAGAAGCTGAGATTAGTTGTTAGGGTAACAGAAATGTGAAAATTTTAATATGAACTCAACCCATAAGATGAGGAACCATCACAGGCTTTCACTCCTGCTTCCACAGGAATTTTTTCAGTCTCTCCTAGCCGGTTTTGCAAGCTTACATTCACATGTGCTGTTGTGTTTTCTCCTCATATTATAATGCAGAAGGTCCACAGAAACAGCACAGGAAAGCAGATACGCACTGATGTCAAACTCACAATTAAAATGGGGTGGGATAATTTTCATATCCAGCACCCTTCAGTTCCACAAATCTGTGGCAGTACATGAAAGGAGAGCAGGTAAATCAGTTACAGATGTATGAGGCTGTTCCCTTTACAGTACCCCCTAAAATTATTCTGTTCAATACTGAACAGTCTAATCCTCAAAAGCACAGAAGCATTAGAAAGCACCAAGAATTAATTGTTACCTGTATTACTCTGGAAGAAATGTGGGACCTCAGAAGGCGGCTACCTAAACTATGGCACACGTATGCTTGCATACTATGAAGGCCATTTTCTGAAATTCTCCGTATTACTCTCCTGATTCACATTCCCTGACCTACTTTTTACTTGACTAGAGTAAAGCTATTGCAGCTGCATTCTCAACAGCTACACAAAGTCCACTTGCAGACAGCAGCCATTTTCTGATCTTGTCTTGTTTTTACCCCATATTATTTGTCGATATTCCCACCATTAAGAGATTTATTCACAGGCGTCACTGCAGAACTCAGGAGTTACAAGCACCGTAACATCTGCAATCCCATTTTACCTATGATAAATCCAAAGTCAGTTGGTAACTTCTGTGTTTCAGCTAGGCTGCCTGGTTACCTATAAATCATAACCGTGTCCAGCACCTCCAGGTAGGATCAACCCCATTCTATATGCACTTCACAGATGGCTTTTAGGACAATTTATCTCTCTGGCAAGCTTTCAAAAACTACTGCGCAACTCGTACACAGTTACTCTGACTTTTCAGGAAGGGTCAGTAGTACAGGTGGTCTATTCACGTGCACTAATCCCAGCATGTCCCACAGGCACTGTCCTTCCTCACTTTGCAGAGACTGACTGCTCAGTGCACGTGCAGTAGGCCTGGCATTTCTTGGAAGCATGAGACTCATTGAGCATGTGCTGCAGAGAATGTGAAGACATTTTTATGTCCAGGAAATCCTAGGCAAAAATACAATGGGCATAGTTACACACCACATCAGCCTTTCAACAAGGTAATCAGAAATCAGCTCGCTTGCTGATGGATTATTTGTCCTCATGATGAGAATTATGTAGAATAAACAGGACTAGTTACAATAACTGAGTGGATACCCACATGATAATGATACCTTTGTTCTATTGAAAAGCACCTCCTTGGGAGATGTTTTCCATGTGAAATAATTCAGTGCTACAATTTCTGGTAATTGTAACAACCTGAAAAGCAATTTTAAATATTTCTAAACATCACTGTTAATTCTTAGCATATTAAAAAATATTTTCGGATAAGCAAAATTCTAAAACATGTAAGCAAATACTACTACATGTTTTAATCTGTGTGGTATTTTAATGCCATTAACTGCTGTACTGTCAGCATTCTGTTCTATAGAAAATATCCTGTAAATCAAACTAAATATTTTTAAATGGCAGCCTTTTATAAAAAAACACACTGCTATTCTGTAATTATTTTTTTCCTCCACAAACAGAAAGAGATTCAACACAGATACTTACAAATTAACTTTAGAACACTCCAATAACCATAACTACAATTATTCCCTCTGTCAATGTCTCTGGCTGGGTAGTAGGAAGAGATGCATTCTTTCCCACCCCACACTGTACGAAAAACTCCTTCACCAATCCCTCCTTCAAGTGCTGAAGGTCTTTTGGGGAATTCAGTACGTCTAGAGAGTGGCTACACGGAAGGCAATGACACCTCAGCCATAAAAAGAGGTGAACCTCTATATGCTTGAAGATGTTATCTGTCTATCTATCTATCTATCTACCTATATCTCCTCCCACAACTTCCTTTACCAGGCTATTCTTTACCTGTTCTTCTCAGATGGGCTGGGGCTAGAACATCAGGATGAATATGGTTCCAGAAAACTATCCATAGATACTACCTTGAACACTGAGCCTTAGATCTCAGAAAGTGACGGAATTAGGAAATTCACCCATATTGTAAAAACACCAGGTACAATCTAAACCTTTGTCTAACATACATAAAATTAATACCTGTACACCCAATTGCATTCAGCTTCATAGCAACATCCTGCTTCTTTTTTAAGCACAGTGATAGTTCTTAGTAAAATTCAAAGATGTGGGAGAAAGACAAAAAAGAGAATTTGCCCATGTTTGCCAAGTAGTCTCCCACCATAAGCAAACATTAAAAGTAACATGTTGCTTAGCAACATTTAGCATTTGGCTTAAACCTGCTTATCACAGTTAAGATTTATCTTAATTGTTTCATAAGCCAAAATAAACACTGACCCCCAGTCAGAGCACTGTTTCCACAGTTTGTTAGCAGAAGTGCATTGATCACTTCTACATTGTATGACACTCTCAGCATGGCAGTTTTAACTTTTCTGTTCTGCTTCTCTCGTCATTTCTACAAAACAAGTTTTGATTAAAAGCAAGTGGGCACACAGACAAGGACATCAGACCTATGCACAGAAATATGTGAATCTGAAAATTGAAGAGATTAGTCATCATTGTTCAGACACTTAAATACCAAAATGAAAGAGAGAGCAAGCTGTTCATAAATAAATTCTGTTAAAAGTAACTAGTGATGACAATGATAAGAAAATATTATGGTTTAGGTAATGTTTCCTTCTATCTCCTCAGGTGCTTTAAAGAGGAAAGAAAAGGGAGTAGATTCTGTTACGGTCCTAAGACCTCTTGTAAAAACATTTATTGAAGTGACAACCCAGTAATTGGAATAAACACTTTGAAATTAGGCAATCAGCATGACTGAAATGTTTTCTTAACATTTCCTGCCATTTCTAAGCCATTCCTTAGCTGTCTTGATGCTTCTGAAACAAAACCAAGATGCCTCTTCCATTCTCAGTAGTGGAAATAAGCAACTGAAGCTATCACAGCTCTGCTAAACACTATGCCTCTCTGCATAAACATCACTTCCGTCATCACTTCAGTGATGCACTGCTGGGCAAGGGGTAGAAAGAAAACTGTACCATTATTATTCTTTAATCTGGTAGCAGCACATAAGGCAGTTAAACCTCACAGAATCTACCCAAAGAGAATCCTGGCCTCATATCGAGAAATACTGCATGAGCACAAAGGAAGCACAGTCTCTGGTCCCAGCTAGGAAGAGAGAAAACCTCAGTCAAGGAGCAAAACAGACATTATAAGTCTTCAGGAACATAGGCAGCACTATCGTACTGAATACTGTTTGCTCTCTTGTGCTGTTTGCCTTGGTCAGGCTTACTTTGATTTTTTTTTCTTTTAAATTTGTTGGGGTTTTTGCCATAAAACAGTGGCCAACAGGGTAACAAATAATGGTACAGTAATGGAAAGAAAAATGACATCACATAAGAAAGAAGCAAGGATGGCAAAAAGTGAGTGGGAAATAAGGAGAAGATCAATTAAAAGAAAAAAAAGTGAGAGGTAAAAATGAGCACAGGACATCTGAGATAATAACGCCATTCCAGACAACCAGTAAGAGAGTTATAAAAGCATCTCCATTTCACTGCAAAAATACAAAGGGATGTCATGGGCAGGGAAATCTGCAGTCCACTATCTGCATGGCTGAAAGCAGGCACCTCCAGAAAAAAACTGTTCCAAGTCTTCTCTGGATGCGGAGCCATGTCTTCTTCCTCATCCTCCACTGTTCAGAAATACAAACATATCCTACTAAGTGCTCTGGAGAGATGTTCACATTAAATTCTTCTTCCTCATCTAGTCAAATATATATTTAACTTGGGATTTACGGCGGTTTCATTTGCTTGTTTCCACCACAAAGAGTAACACTGAAATGATTTATTTTTCTAGAAATGTAAGGATTAGGATCATATGTCATGAGGTAAACAGTCACTGAAAACAAATGGGTTGTAAGAGCACTTCACAGCATCATTAGTAACACTTCAGTAGAACTATGGACCAGAAGAAAAGTTGAAAGAAATGCTTCCACTAAATAGTGTAAACGTTGTTATTTATGAACTGTCCAAGCATCACAGTAATTCTTAGGGAGGATCATGTCCCTCAATATTACATATTTCAAAATCTCTTTAACAAAACTAGATGTGTATATATTAACAGATTTTTATGAAAAAAGTTACTCAAAATGCTTCTGAACATTCTCTCTGTCTGTTTGTGTCTCCTTTTTGTTTTCTTTCTGAGGACTGTTTTCTGCATGAAGGTTTGCAGAAAAAACAAACTGAATGTTAAGTGGCAGCTTTCGAGGAACAAGTTCCAAGAATGTAGGAATCTACAATGAACCATTTGAGGACAAATATTAGGTCATGAAGAAATGCGATTGTATACAGGTTATTAAGTTTATAAAGTATAGCAGCTCTGTGCATACCGTGAAGTGCCTTTTTCACGCAAGTCTGTTTAAGTTTCCCTATTTACACAGTCTAGATAAATCACAAAGAATATTCCTATGATTTCAACCAAATAAATACTGAAGAAAAAAGAATCTATCTAGAAAAAAACTCTATGTAAAAAGAGTAATGCCCTTTATCCCAAGGAGTCACAGAATCATGGAATTGTTAGGACCTCTGGAGATCACCTAGTCTGACCCCCTTGCCAAGGGTCACCTAGAGAAGGTGACACAGGAACACGTCCAGGTGGGTTTTGAATGCCTCCAGAGAGGGACACTCCATAACCTCCCCAGGCAGCCTGTTCCAGTGCTCTGCCACCCTCAGTGTGAAGAAGTTCTGCCTCACATTGAGGTGAAACTCCTTGTGTTTTAGTTTATGGCCATTGCTCCTCATCCTGCTGTTGGGCACCACTGAAAAGAGTCTGGCACCATCCTCCTGACACTCACCTTTGAGATATTTGTATGAACTGATGAGATCCCCTCTCAGTCTTCTCCAGACTAAACAGGCCCAGCTGCCATGGTCTCTCCTCATAAGAGAGATGCTCCAGACCCCTGATTATCCTCGTGGCCCTCCGCTGGACCCTCTCCAGCAGCTCCATGTCTCTTTTGTGCTGAGGAGCCCAGAACTGGACACAGCACTCCAGGTGTGGCCTCACTAGGGCCGAGTAGAGGGGGAGGATCACCTCCCTTGACCTGCTGGCCACACTCTTCCCAATGCACCCCAGGACGACATTGGCCCTCCTGGCCACAAGGGCACTCCCGGCTCAGGGACAGCTTGTGATCCACCGAGAGTCCCAGGTCCTTCTCCACAGGGCTGCTCTGCAGGAGGTCAGCCCCAACCTGTGCTGGCACTTGGGGCTGTTCCTCCCCAGGTGCAGGACCCGACACTTGCCCTTGCTGAGCCTCATCAGGTTTCTCTCTGCCCAACCCTCCAGCTGATCAAGGTCCCACGGAATGGCAGCAGAGCCTTCAGGTGGATCAGCCACTCTCCCCAGTTCAGTGACATCATGACATTTGTGCAATTGCCGTATATATTCATAACATTGAAATGCTGATACATCTTGCTAAGATGGTGTAATTTCCTCTAATGGACACAGAAGATCAGTGTAAATTTTTAGAGGACTCTGATCTGTCCAAAGTACTACTAGATTTTTTTGGATTTTACTGGTCTTTGAAAGTTGAGTAGTTCAGACCAATAGAGTTACCATAAGGAGGCACAAGATAGAACAAGCACCCTTATATTTACAGACAACAGACAACGTCTTGGTTAATTTAAAGATCTCTTGGCAAAATGAACTCCTGCCATGATTTCAGACAGTAGTCTCCAGAAGGACTATTTATTGAGAGACTTGAACCTAGGTTCCAGGTCTCAGCATTTTTGCTCAGGTAAAGGTCCCATTGTTTCAATTGGGATCTGCAACACAGGGTTTGTCATAGAGCTTCAGGATTTGCTCTATTTATTTAGATCTGAAAACTATCTTTACCCTTCAGATACCCTGTGTAGTTGTACTGCAAATCAGACTGGAACACAAAATGTGTAATGACATCAAAACTGGAAGGCTGTCTTAAATCCAAAACAGAAATTATAGGCATGGATTAGTTGCAAAAAAGGGAGTTTACTTTTCAACCACTTTTAAAGGGGTAAACAGGATATTAATGGGGCATCTCCTTTGAATTATGTGAAGAATATGGATCCACAGTGTAGAAGTCCCTGGCAAAGACCCCTGTAGATTTGGCCATTGGTCAAATGTTTAGGCTTTTCATGCAAAATACTGTTATAAATTCTGTAAAGAGTGTTTTCAGAACTTTGCCTTCTAGACTGTGTAACCAAGGCTTTTTTTATGCTTGAACTGCTGAACTGCTTGCTTGCCTGTCTGCTTCACAGCAAAAAAAATATTAAAATCTACATATGTGTTCTTAACTCTGTGCTAGTCTCTCAACTGTTCTTAAGCTATAAAAGTTTTCAAATTCCCATTTCAAAAACTCTCAAGGACTTCTTAAACTAATAGATGACAGATGATTAATTTCTCTTTTTATTTAAAAATTAAGTTTAAGTTCTGAGTTTAAAGTTAGGTTTAAAATCACATGGTCTAAGCAAATCAATTCTGTAGAGAAACATTCGTGCTTAAGTTTTGAAACCTAGTAACTCCACTAAAGTTTTCTTTTGTTGTCATTTTGATATAATCAAGATTTGACACCAAACCTTTGACACCAAAGTTAGCAATCAAGAGTAGTAAAAAAAAAAAAAAAAGTTTAAAAAGATGGTGTTACTCAGTAATTCCAGCTGGACAGAAAGACTGTTAACAACAAAAAATTAACAGGAAAAAGCATAGCAAGTGAAGGCTAGCCAATTTGGTTTTGTCCTTCCTCACATACAATTTTTCTACTTCCTTTCACTGGCATTTTCCATACATGCCAATACATACCTGGTCTGTAGCATGCTCCTATTGTCAGAGGTTTGCTGTTAAGCAATTTCTCCCATGCATTGCATGAATACACAATTGCTCAAAATTATTATGCCTACAAATAGCCAGCACAAAACAAAAAGTCCTTATTTTATGTATTTCTGCAGAACTTCCTGCTATCTTACTATATAAATCTGGACAAAATAGAAATCAGTTAAAAATGCACGCATCTAGAAGTGTTTCCTAGCAATATTCAGAAAAAAAAAACAATCACAGAAACTCATTCTTTTTCATTGTTTTTTTCTCCTTTTATTAATTCCTTTTTTCCCCCTTGTTTTATGATTTTCTTAGACATGAATTGCTTGACTCCTTATATTTCAACGTAAGTCTTGAAGACTTTTGGCAAATTTTGGCAAATATAACAAAAAATTTAATCTTCTTTATAATTCTATCAAGGTTGAAACCTTTCCTTATATCCTCTCTCATTTCCCCATACCCACCAGATTTTATAAGATGTCATATACAGTTTTGTGATAGCATTGCATTACTATCCTGTTTAATATAGTGTTCAAAAAGAAAGAAAAAAACCCTCACAAAACAAGGGAAAGCCTTTTGAAACTTCTAAGTTTCTAGCCTTTAATTAAAATTGAATCACTTGGTCTGTGAGCTTAGTAGTGTTCTCAGTTCTCTGGGAGATTATAACTGGTAGCTCATTAGACTGTTTTTCACGTTAATTTACTGAAAAGGGTGATACATTTATAACACAGCTTGTAATGCCATAAAATGGCTCATCAATCTGTTTTATTCATGTAAAGTCCACATAAGGCCACTGGTCTGTTACTGGCAATAAACCTTTGGTGCATTTTCAAAAGACCTGCATATTACATAGTGATTTATAGACCCTGTCCTAACACCATACTAACAAGGAAAGGCATAACGTGGTTGACAGTACTGAAAAGCATAAGTGCATCATGTGACTATGACATACTCGAAGAGAATACCTTGTTCTTAAATATAACATGGGTTTCAGAAGACCTGCCAACATCCAGTGCACTATCATTTTTATATTTGCATCACTGCTGTCCCAGAAAAATTAATCATAGTACCTGCTCCTTTTATCTCTATGTTGTGATACCTGAGTTATAGGCTGTTCTTATTGCATTGCCTATCATACCCACCTTGTGAATCCATATCACCACAAAGAAATTTTTTATCTGGGAATAATTTATATCTCTGAATACTACATCACACTCAATATTTTGTCCTTGAATAATAAAAAAACCCACATGTTTTAAAATATTTTTTCTTCAACTTGAAAACAGGTTGAAAATAGCAAAATTAAATTTTCTATAGCCTCAAAAAATTACAAATAATTTTATATCCCTTTTTTTTTGTTACAGGGAAAACAGATTTCTTTAAAAGTTAGTTTTCAATATGGAAAAATAAATTTAATAACAATAGTATTAGAGAGGGCATAAGGAATAGAAAAGGTACCTCTCCAGTTTAATTAAGCTCTTTATAACAAATAGAAACAGTTTAAAGACAGGAAAGCATAACTTCCGATTCAATATTAATCATCTTCCATGTGACCGGAAGTAATTTAGTATAAAAAAGCTCTTAAAAATTTCCTTTAAGATTGGATGGTTTTCCGAATGCCACATAAGGCATTGAAATGACGTAGTCTGCAAGACAACTAATTCTAGAAGTTTCATTTGTACCCTTCTCTCAAAAGTCTAGGCAATTAGATAAGTTGCAGTCAATTTCAAACTGTTTGCAATGCCTTTCTTTGCAGTTACTGAGTGAAAAAAGGGAAACTAATTATAAATGGGAAGTATAAACATGCAAAAACCACTAAAAAAAGCACTAAGGAAATAATAACAAAAGAAGAAAACTATTTTCTGCCAATATATTTTCATTACTGCACTAGCTAGGGTTTCATAGACCAATGAAATATTTCCAATGATGATGAGGCCCTATGTCTCTCTGAAGCAAGGGGGTTTTTTGTGTGTAAGTACCATATTTTTTGAATGAAGAGCCATACTAATCTGGTAATAAGCTTACAGAATGTTAGATAGCATTTCCCAAAATCTGGGCAGCTTTCAGCAAAGTGTTAAACATTACATGAATTTTCAAAACTCGCAAGTTTCAAAAGTTATTTCTTTTAGTGCAACTTTAAAAAGCTGTAATATGCTGTGCTCCTTAAGGGACTTCTATTACCAATCTGCTTCATCTTTTTCCAACAGGACAAAACTACTCTAACTTGGTGATATCAGGCTTCCATATCACATAATATGGTTAAGTGACAGACTTCAGCAGAACCATAGAGAGATTTAGATAGTTTATACTTTATAATAGAAAGCAGAATGAATCTCTATTCAGATCAACACTCTTCCTTGAAAAGATACATACAATATGAAATGCACTTTCCAGTTAAAATAATAACTAAATAACAGCCATAATGAAAATAAGCAACTCTTTTAGAGCAAAGCAATTCTCTAATAACCTATCACTATAACAACTGTACACTCCTTTCTTCATTTATCCTTTTGGATTTCCTTAATCTGTTAACTACATTAACTTTCTGGTTTAAGTAAAATACAAGTATTTACGTAAATTTATGTAAAATACTCTTACACAGTACTTTTCTCTCTGTTCTATAAAGCACTTTAAACACAGATAGCAAATACTGCTCAAGTTATTAAATAGTCTGAGGACCATTGGCATTGTGTTTTAAGGTGGGGTTTTAAATAGAAGTAGGATTAACTAAGATATCTATAGTGAGTTTTATGCTCTCTAAACTCCCACAGCAAAAAATCATTCACCAAAGGATGATGGAACCTGGTGATGTGTAATATCAGAACACGGAGCTATATTAAAACTTGTCTGAAGCAGGTAACTATAGATAGATGAAGGTTTTACAGAGCTCCTCTACCTTCACAGATATCAAACCACATATATTTGTTGGAGTTACTCAAGCTAACCTCTTCCATAGGGATAGTATTCCTTAATACTGAGTTCTGTTCATCACAGAATGAATGAGGGTGTTAGGGCTGGGGAGGGGAACAGAAAGATGTTTAAAAGGAGGGAAATAATATCAGTAAAACAGTGAAGCCTTGAAAAAGATATCACATAACTCTACTGCACTGAAATACATTGTAATAAAATGCAAAAGAATGTTTAAAGTAAACTCAAATATTTCCCAGAAGTGTGGTCATGTTTTTATATGTACAATATGTCTGGGTCATTTTACTATACTAACACAAACAATTACAATTCTATTAAAACACTTCTGCCCGTGATTAGCGCAAAGTGGGCTTGTTTCTCACTCTTCCCACCAGGCCTATAAAAAACAATGCCAGTGCTTTTTCTTTGTGAGAAGTAGGAGTGGAAATTATTGTTGCTGTTGTTGTTGTTGTTGTTGTTGTTACTATTATTATTATTATTATTATTATTATTATTATTATTATTATTACTACTCTCGTTGTTATTATTTTTTGTTGATGGTTCTTGAATTCCTGGATGATTAAGTTGAATTAATGCTTCTTGAATGTTGAAAAAGTGGAAAAAATCGAATTCTCTGTCATAGGAAATGTGGTGCAGAACTGCTACCGTGGACCTCTGGAGGGAGAGACGGGAGCTGTTTCGGCAGGCTTGGGTTTCTCTCTGCTTATGTGAAACGGACATTGGCATATCTTGCCTGGACTTTTCCTGTGGGGTTCATATGGTAGGCAGGGTGGGGAATAGTTGTCTGAGCCATACCAAGGTCAGCCTGCTAGAGCTGACAGTTTCTGTCTCTGTACAAAGAAAAGAATCAATACTTTTGGACTACGGCTGTGCCCTCAGTGTAAAACAACAAACATGCAGCGTCTGACATGTTTCTAGGTGATTTGTGGCAGAACCTCTTGTCTGATCTGTATCCAGGAGCTGCTGTGTTACTGCTCTGTGCGTTTCTTCTCTCTCTCGCCCCCCCCCAGCTCTGTGATGTCTAATACTTTACTCAGGTACAGAGGCGTGTGTTCTACCCTACAGCTACTTGTCACTCAATAAATCACACCTACAAGCACAGTCTGCACATAGTGATCTGGGCTTTAACAAAGGATCAGAGGGACAAAGTGCAGGCAAGATACTGTAATTATAACAAAAATAAAACATTCAGGGGGTTGTAGCAAAGGCACGGGCTCCCAGGCACTAATAAAATGTTATTAGAATTGCAGTTTTGTTTCGGTCCTTCAGGTTTCATTTTTAACAAATTTTCCATCTTAGACTTTCTTGTTCATCATCCTTCCAAGTTAAAACACAAAGTTTGGGGAGATGACCTATTTTTCATATATATATATATGTATGTATGTATATATATATCCACATATATACACGAAAAAATATAGATACATATCTTGCATATATAGATTTTTTTTTTTCCTGGATCACAGAATAACCCTGTGTTTTACACTGGGTCACTGTCACTTACAGTCAGTGCCAGTATTAATTCCTTGATTTCTGTATGTCAATTTTTGGGCCAGTTCTGTTAGAACAGAACTATAAATATGACCCAAAAGCAAAACCAGCACTAACAAAACAGTTACCTGAACATAATTTGAACCAAATTAATTGGACAGTCTTGAACAAATCAAGGTTTGTGCAGTATGCATTTGTTTTGTCTGACAGCATAATTTGTGTAGAAACATTTCCTCAGTAAAAGTTTAACACATATCACACAGGTATGTTTGCCTTGGAAGGAGTTTTACACCAGGCTTATTCTTCCAGGTACATTACTTCTCAGCAGTTAACCTGTTAGCCAACTCAGATATAAGTGCAACTGACAATTATTACCCATTCTGAGTATATTAAATGCACCCATTCATGTTAATATAGTCATTTCAGTCAAACCAAACACCTCGTAATGCGGGGTGAGTAACAGTTTACATGAAAAGAACATGGGTTAGAGGAGCCGTATGTTTCCTTCCTATTCAGTCAGCAACCAACAGGCCATGTTTCCTCACCCACACACTGCAAAAGCAGTGGATCAATAATCGTGGTTTAACAACAGTTAGCCACCAATCATCGTATGAATGATTGAAATGTGTCTGCACACAAACTGCATTTTAGATTGGCTGGGTCACAAGATCAAAGCCTGTATGCTGGATTTAGTGCTGGGGGATGAGATTTGATTGGGAAGAAGCACAGGATAAGGGGGAAGGAAAGACAATCAAGGATCAGGCAAACTCTGAAGCAAATGCTTCCAATTCATACTGGTTTTGGAGAAGTGAGATCACCACATTTGCTCTATGCATTGCTCACCTTGGCACTTTGCCACCATTTTGAACAGTGGCAAGCTTCCACATACATCCTTTTGCTGTTCCTCATTAAATCAGCATCTCACTATTCACAGAAAGAACAAGCAGCTTTGCTTGCATATTTTAATGAACAAAGACTTATTTAAGCACAGTCATTACAAATGAAAGTCATGTTGATGAGCTTGCAAAGGGTCAGCACTTTCTGACTGGGAACAACTGACCTTCTGCCCATACCATACTTGCTGATTTCTCCCACTGAGGAAAGCAAAGGACTATCACTCTTGCTTGCCCACACACAACAGAAATGATGTCACTGTCCCAAACCACCAATATTTTCTTGAAGCACCTACTATTACTGACCTGAAGACCACCCCTGAATAAACAGAGGGGAAAAAAAAAAACGAACCACTCCACAGAAAACAATGTTAGAAAGTTAACAACAGTCCTAAATCTGCTGAACATTTACTGCTGGCCTGAATAACTCCAGATGGTCCAAGGAGAATATCACTTTTTGATCCTTTAACTTAATACTCAAAACCACAATTAGAGCCCTGAATGTCAAACTCCTAATGATTCCCTTACTCTTCAAAATTCTGGCTAACTGGCTACACACTGTGACCCTTTCAACAACGGATCCAATTCTTTCCTCAAGCTTTGTGAATCTGTACACAGTTGGAACTGTCTACTGGGAAACAATTGCATTTGCCATATGGTTGTCATCCAAATAAACAAACAAAAATGATCCAAAACAAGAATTCTCACATTCTTTTTCTTTAGTTATCATAAAGTCCCACGGAAGTCATAAGTACGATACTTCACAAAGAATATACCAAAACAGCCCTCATGCTGTTTTTCATTGAAGTAGATGGAACTCACTGGTTGCCAATTAAAGTCCAGTAAAGGACTTTTCTCTCCTGGTCTTCTTAACTATCAGTGTATTGCTTTTGATTTTCAGACAGCAAACACCACATCAGAAAGGAAGAATGCTTTCCATGATTTGTCCAAACCATTCACGGTCTTCCCAGGATTTAAGCCAATTTACAGATTGAAATGAGTAATTCTTCTCCCACGTTTAAAGTCATTCATACCAATGCGCCACAATTAAAACTCACCTTAAGGGGAGCGTGAGGTGGTAGAGACTGGCAGCAGAAATGTGTATCACAAAATGTGCGATAAAACTATGACAGCACTTTGTACCATGTCTCTAAATTTGCAGAGGCTTTATATTGGCTTTTCAAAATGTGTCATACACTGTGTATGCTGCAAATTCAACTCACATTTCATACAGCAGCAGACTCACAATTTTCAGAAAACATACGCACAAGCATATCTCCAACTATTCGTAACTCACATGCTTTAAGTCCAAGTAGGCTTTAATCCATAATCTCTTTTCATGCATGTTGTTTTTCCACAGCATATTTTTCTTCTACAATTAGCACCAGTGATATCTGGTAGATAGTAACCCAAAACATAACATCACAGATAACCGTAAATTTGATTCCATAAAACGTCTGCATCCAAACTTATTTTCACATTTTATATTGAAATTGAACAACAAATTTGCAATATAAAATTTAATACAGGTTATTCTGATGTCATACGTTTGGCAAATCTGCTATGGTGTTTTTCTTGCTGTACTTTGTTTTTACATATCCAGGCCTCAATACTGTGAAGTTTTAAAAACGTATTTAACTTTATACACTTAGGTAACAGCACAGATCTCAAGGCTCTGTGCATTCTGATTATGAATATTTGTCTATGCTAAGGACCTCATTCTTCTGTATGAGTAATGCTTCATAGAAACAGAAATATATGTGTGTATTTTTATTATGTGGAAAACTTAATTACTATAGTTTTATTTGTATCACTTGGTAACCTTATAATGACTATGGATTTCACTTCACTCTATTATCTATTTCAGGGATATATTATTCCACTTTTTAGAATTAGGAGATTCACATTTCTTTTACACATTCACTTTGCTTTTATTGGATTCTATTTTATTTCATTTCATTTCATTTTAAGTTAATATATTATCTCACTGTAGTGTTCTTGAACACTTGCATCATAAGATGTACTTTTGCTCTTGGGCTCTGATTTCTACATGTTACCCTAATTTTTAGCTCATCTCCAATTCTCTGCTTTCTTTCCTTCTAGTAATTTTGGTATCCCCTTGATCTTACTCATGTTGCTTACTGAACTTCCCTCTCTTTCTCTCTTGCCACCCTTCTTTCTCTTAATGTGTGTGCACGTGTGTGTATGCCATGTCATAGGGACATAACTCCCATTATCTGCAAGTCAAAAGTATTACGAAGAAATAATTAATATGTAGCAGATCTCAAAACATAAGAAAATAATGACTCACATGATATGATTACCAGATTATTTGAATTTGTATGTGCTATTCTGACAACCTGTGTACAAAGATACGTTACCACAGTAGATATTGAACGTGTATTTCTTCCAAATATCATTGGCCACCTTTCATCCTGAACAAGACTTGTCATCTAACCCAAGCAGACTCCTCAAAACTACTTTTAGCAATGACTCTTTCCCCAGTTCTGCTTTTTATTTTTTTCCCCTTTTTAATCAAAAGCTCCTCAAAATAGCATGCTGTAGGTAGCAATATTCACTAAACCAGACATAATGCATTTCTATAATATTCTCCTGGTTAAATTTGTACAAATGTTTTGTATTGTTAAAATACAAATTCTAGGGGCCCTTTAGATCGACAGTTACAGTGTAAATCATAAGTAGAACCCAAGTTTACCAGGCTCACACTGACACTAAGTCAGTCAGATCATGCACCCAGACTTCAGAGTACAAACAGAAACATCCTCAAAAAGACTCTATCATGATGGAATGAGGACTTGAGCTTTGTAAAATTGCCACAACCAGGTGAGAACAAAATTGATATTAAAAAATACAGAAGCATCATCTACATCAAGCACCGAGCAACAAACCTTCAGAAAACTATTCTATCTGGGCTAGACAGTTTGCTTATATTTCCCTAAAGTGGTAATGATTTTCAGTTTAAGAGGTGCAAAGAGCATTATTGCTCCTTTAAGAAACATAACATTTAGCAAGTAAGCACTAGGAAGGTTAAGGAGTGAGGACATTTTTAGCAGCTGTTAGCCAAAGGGCATATAACCAACTTACCATACCACATAATTCTAGCCAAATTATGAGTTTTTAGTCAATAACAAGTGAGCAAAATGATCAAATCCTATTAAATTTTGCTATTGTTATTGCTAGAAAATTAAGTTATGCTACCATCATTACAGCTTTCTGTGCACTGCCCCGAGCCAAGTCTATGTCCTGCTGTGGAATGGACTAGAGAGGACTATCAAAAAGGGTTCAGCTCTTTCAGTTGTTGTTATTAGGGCCTTTGACATACCACATTTAGTTTCAAAAAGGAACAGACTATAAAAACTGCACTTTCTATGCTTACAACCAAAATGCAAAAGTATTTGACAGTAAGTCATTGGCTAAAACAAATAACATAAAATGCATCTGCAAGAACCATTGTAATAGATACACATATACACATACACACAAACACTTTTTTTTTTTTAAACCATAATATGACTGGCTTACCACTGCAAGACATAAAACTTAGGTTTGTGTTTACACTGTACCTCTGATTGGAACTTGGATAAAGCTACTGTTGCTAGCTGGAATAAAATGAACATTGTAATATTGTTGACATTACTCATGTTGGACAGACTGTAATGTAAATAATACATTTTGCTACAGCTAGAAATATGGTTTTGATAGGTTCTCAGATTTTAAAATGATTGTAACTCAGAGCAGGTGTCTGCCAAAATGATTTGATATTTCACAACCATATGAATGAAAAATATATGACAATGGATGAAATCTGGATCCGAATAACTTGACCTAGTGGCTTATGGTACTGTAATTTCTCTCCAACCTCTACCAAAATTTTCATACAAAGAAAAATATCTCAGGCTGTGCTGCAGGGAATAGAATCAGTCACAGTATCAACATGTTCAGATTATAAAAGACTTTCAGATTTATCAGATCTTTAAAAATCACTTTTCACACTTTTAGGTAATTTAGTAATTATGAGATATATACAATACTTCATATATTGACTGAGTTGATTGAATACAGTGAGTCATTATTACTGGACAAAGGATGGCAGAGAACAAGATACAAAGCAAACATTAAGCTATAGATTTCACTTTTTTTAACCCCCAGAATCAACAAGTTTTAAAGTAAACTTCCATCTCATCTCCCCACAGAACACTTGAAGCTAGGCGGTGTCTCATTGCTTGCAAGCGCACATCAGATTCCATTTTGCCTGCAAAAGCTGTTCTGGTTTTGCCTACAAAGTTGTATCACAAGCGTCTGATGCCATTTTGTTATATCTTCTTACCAGTATTTGGTTCCACTGGCAGACTCTGTTATTTGATAAGAAGTAGCTCTCATAGATCTCCTACATGCTCCTAAATTTCAGTGTGAATAAAACAAATAGAACCACCTCATACTACTACTGACCACCAGGAAACCTCCAAAAACATCCAAAACCTCAACTGTATCGCCTCCTTTCTAGTTTCCTTCCTCAATATCTTCCTGGTTGGCTGTATTTGACATGACAAAAGAAATCTAAAAATAACGTGCACAGCAAAATGAAAACTGAATCAAGCACATGCAATTTTAGCTAACGTTGTTCCAATACTTCTTTTGGAGTCCTCTCTTTATTTCAGGATCAGTGATCATGTACAGTTCCTGATAAATCATCACAAATTGTTGGGATGAAGCTTTGCAGTACTTGCAGCATCCCAGTCTGGGATTGACTCATTGTAAAAATACGGTTTGTTCTATGTTTGCATGATATCCAGACTCCTGGCCCATAGCTGGAACTTCTATGCACTATTGCAATACAAACAATGAACACAGTCACAACGATAAAGAAAAATAACATTTTTTAAAAGCAGTTAAACTTATTTCTATACTAGTGCTCTCAATTATTCAAGCTGGTGACAGCATCCAGCACTGACACTTGTTTCCAGTTTTGGAGACTCTGGGCTACTCCTCATTACTCCTTGTACAGCACAGAAAAGAGCAGAAAGAGCACTGTGTGGTTTCTGCAGCTATACAAGCCCATACAGCATTAAAGAATTCAGTTTCACCCTAAGGCATTCTGACTTAATCTTTGATCTCGTTTCATCTGCTTATCCACTGTCTCTTACCTGGTAATTTATGAAAATAAATGCATAAATAAAAGTATTCCACTATGAAATCAATAAAATAAGCAACAAAAAATAAACCACAAAAAAATCATGTTGCCTCACTCCCATTATAATTCATGAAGAGTGTTTACATAGTTCCATCTTCAAAGTCAGACATTTGCAAAATTTAGCAGCTATCACCCACCTCTGAAATGCAAAATCATATTCAGCTAGCTACCGTATGATCCCAAAAGCATGCCCCAAGTAGCACATCCCAGGTTATTTACCAGTCTCCAGCACCCCTACTTGCAAAAAGAGAGTTAGATTAGATGATCCCTATGGGTCCCTTCCAACTTGAGACATTTTATGATTCTATGAAGAGAAAACCTTGTCCTCAGACAATTTCAGCTTAAATGAGTCTCTGTCCTTTCCTGGTGGCAACTTACAAGTCTCAGAAGGATGGAGAGAAAGAATGTGATTGTTGCCACACTGTGGCACAGTGACAGCCACCTCTTTAGACACTAACTTTTGATACCCATCCATCCTGGTTTACCTGCTTCCTCAAATCTCCCTTCTAGGCAACAAAGCACACCTACACGTGTGAGAAAGTATACCTAAGGAACACAACTCAAGCACCATACAAATTAAATATCTACATCTACTCAACTTTGAAAACATGTCAAAAAATTGAAAACCAGGTGGGACTCAAAGAAAAGAAAAGGTAGATTCAAAGAAAAGATTCTAACAAAGGTTATGTGAGCAAATGATAGATTTTTTCCCTTTTTTTTACCCCTTCTCAAAAAAAATTATTATAGTCGAGATTACTTCTTCCTAGTTCTTGCAGTGATATCTATCCAATTATTTGTTTAACTTTTAATCACACATCTAACAAAAAACCAGTTTGCCAACCCCACTTCTTTCCTGTTTATGCCATTCCGATTTTCCAGTATAAACCTCAGCTCTACTAGATAAATATTTCAATTTCAGCAAAGGCAGAATAACAGCTAGCCTGACTAACCTCTAGAAAGCAGATGAAATCTAATTCAAATTTATCTACACAGCTCAACTGAAAAATCTGTGCTTTGTTTCATTGACATGCTCAAGGTATTTCAACAGAAGTCCAGGTATAATACTACAATGAATTTGTACCCTTATTGTAATGTGGCTTTATTATCCCTTCTTTTTCATTAGGAAAACATCCAATAAATAACTCATGGATATTTTATTCAGAAACCTTCACCAGCTCCTGATTCACAAACACGAATGAGACACACTCTTAATAATAAAGATGGTACTAAGCGAGAGATCAATACTAAAAAGTTGTTTTATTGAAGAAAATCTAGAGGCAGATGCAACAGCCTCTATGCTTAAATTTTCCAGTAACTACTTTTTTTTTTTTAATTAGCATTAGGCCAGCCACTTTTTATTTCTTAGGAGAGAATAAATTTAAAAGAACCCTTCGTCTTGTTGTGTATGGATTTCTACTGCATCAGTTCATTGTAAATTGGGATAAATCAAACACAATCAAGGACAAGTCTAGGAATGCCTGCTACATCAGACACTAATCGCTCAATTCATAAAAATATTATTTGTGAGTGTATCACATGGGTTTTGTGCTACTTGTTGGTGCCACAGAAAACCAGGTCCTCAAAAGAAAATACATACACATGGTAGCAAAGCACTGGGAGGATGTAACCAGATACACAAACGATGCACACAGAGATCTATAAAAATGTGACACTGGTTTTTGTCTGCTAGCTGCCACTGAAATGGCACCCAGAACAATTTTATTTTTTATTTCTTTAATGGGGATTAAACCCTATTGGTCTGGTTTTCATAACTGCTTGGTTTCCAAAATGTCACTGAAGTTAGTAGGTGCCTTGTGCAGGACACTAAGGGCCCACGTAGCACCTATCAACTCTCCTGTGCAAAGTCAGGCCCCAATTCTTGCAGTACTCTCAACCTGTAACTGAGTGAGCCTAAGTGTTGGTGCCAAATGTAGGGAAGTTCTGTGGACCTGTCAATTACTCAAATTCATGTATTCTTTTTCTACTTCGTTGTTTTTTCCAGCAATGAAAACAACTCTGTCACCAACAAATGCAGAATTTGAGGGAAGTTTCTTGCACCACTTAACTAGTCATTTTACGGTTAGTTGCTAAAACCATGATTTGCCTGAACATCAAAGAACACCTCTTTGGTTTACATAAGGAATATCTAATAAACTTAACATGCGAGTGAAATATTTTTTGTGCCAAAGCAACACAACACAGCACTGCCCACAAATAGTGAGCTGCATTTATAATAAACTTTGATGTGCCTTGAGAAAGCAATGTCTGGAGGGTATTTGTACTTAATGAGGCAGGGGACAATGGGTTAAAAGAGTACAATTCCCATCCTAGGAAAGAAAAAAAATAGTAAACTGTAATTGGGAATAGAGCATGTAGCTGTTTTCCCCAGAAGTTTGAGCAACTTTCTTCAGAGTTCTGTTATAAGAATTGACAAACAAAAAGACCCTAACAGATCACAAAAAATACAGCATGAAAACTTGTTTGATAATCACAATATTTGTGCTATTATATCACAAACCTCACACAACAGCTTTACAAAACAAGGTAAGTTGACTTAAAAGCTCATTTACCTTCCATGCACAAAAGGGGTTCAATTTAAACCTCCAAATATTTTGTAGCCTAGCATGATTTCAGAAAGAGAGTACGGCTTGTTTATTCCTGTCAGAGAAAACAGGGTCCTTAAAATAGTATTTTATAAATATTAAAGTAATTTGAACAGTTTGCATTACACTGCAGCTAGCACACTAACATTTATATCCATCTAGTACAGCCATCCTTGCCTCCCATTCTCAAGGTTTACTTCCAGATTTAGTCTACGGTTTAACAATGTCTGCAGCACTATCTGTTCATTCTGTAGTTATTTTGTTCCTTCTCACTCCTCCTCTGCTCTGTCAGAGTTTAACTCAATTATTTAAGCAATCTAAAACACACACAGAGAGTGTTTCACAGAAATATCTCTTGGTGTATATTAGCTCAAAGAAACTAGTCTGGGGAACACAAAGCTTTTATTTATTCATTTTCTAGTGACATCACTGAAGAATTGTTTCTTCACAGCTTCTAGCAGGATGAAAACAAATGTGGTTGATGTATGATAGGGATTAGGCAGAAGGAAAGTGACAGTCTAGAAAGCCATAATGTAAATTTCAGGGGTTGCAAAGGCCTTGCAAAAAGGAAAAAGTCCTCCTTTTGAAAGACTGGGGAGAGACTTCTAATATCTCAGATATGGCAGAAACATCTAAACCCAAAACTCTTTATTTTGTTTTGTGCAACTTCATGTCAGCAAACTACATGACACAAACATACTGCAAAAACATTTCAAATACATTCAAGGTGAGGTACGACGTCTGCTACAGCTATTAGAGCATTCTAGGAAAAAAATACTTAATATGCTTTTCATTTAGAAATACTGGTAATATTCTAACTGTCCAAACCCAAACTTTTCAAATTCACCTGCAGTTCAGCACATACAGACATATTAAGATCCCTTAATCTGACATGAACCACTTTTACATCTTACCTGGAATCTCAACAGGAATTGAATGTGCTGAGCACCTCCAGGACTCAGGCTGTGTTCAGCCAGTTTCCTCACAGGGCTCAGGCACTCACTTTCTGAGTCCTGCTCCCACATGGTTTAACAGCTTCACAGCATTCTACAGACTGCTCTGATACAAGCCTAAGTTTGCTGGTAACACAGCATCAATTTCTTGTTACAGGCAGAAGGAAGAATGGGTATAGAACTCACAGCAGCAAATTCTAAAATCTTTTGAGTCAAAGTTGTATGAATATAACTTTTTTTATCAAAAGCTTTTTCTTAGTATTTCTATACTAAAATAACCATTTACTTCACCTATAACATATGCAATGAGAGGCTTATACTCTACAAACACTGGTGTTCCGTACACTGTCTTTCTTGTGACCAAAGCTGTACCATTACATCCTGTTTGGGCACCCTTAGACAAGACAAGTTAAGTGACTCACACAAGATACATCTGATTTTAGTGATGAAAATAGTTTTAAAGTCCAAAATAATTGATTTTTTTTTTAATGACTATTTTCTGATTGCTATTTTGGACACTGACTCCTTCAAGAGAAATGGAAAAATTAACCAGGGATGCCAGACCTATCTAACCAAAACTCATTCACTGAAAATTCATGTACTCAGATGTTATAGCACTCTCAATTCCAAACAATTGAACTGAGCAAAGAAAACTGGAATTCCACAAACAGGCGACTGGACAACGGAACAGAAGTTAGCACAATTTTAGAAGCTGACTGTAATACAGGCAGAAGAAATTCACAATCATATACCCATGGTCTCTTCTGCCCATAGGAAGAAAGCTCAACTATAATTTGCTGGTAACTGTCAGAATTTAAAGCAGCCTTCCAGCTGCATCACTGCGAACAGCCTACCAGTACATATGCTGAGGATAGTCAAAGCATGGGCTGTGACCTCTGGCTGTGTGTCCTACCTTCAGCTAGAGTCTTGCAGTACTATTCCAGATGCCAAAAATCTGTCTGGGCTAAATCTGTAAATTTTTGAAGATTCGTAACTTTAGAGATGCCCACAGTTATCGCTTTCAACCATTTCTGCTTTCTTAGGTCACTGCTCAGCAAAAGTCAGTTTGTATCTGTCCATTTTTAGAAACAAGTGCATTTGCATTTAACAACTATTTAAAATAATTTAACTTTGAACAGCCATTTTCTCTGTATGTTTATGAATGCTGATAATTCTTTACTTGAGGAACATTCAAGTAAAAAGGAAACCAAGATTTTTACCCAGCATTCTTTTACTCGTTTTTCAACCAGTTCAAGATTATGTGTTTCCTTATTTCCCTGAAATCTTATGCAGTATAATTTCTTCATTTATTAAGACAGTTGACGCAAAATGACGAAAATATCATGGTAACAAATGCCCCTTCTACCTTCAACAAAATGAAGCTAACAAAATTTCAAAAGCATCCCTCTGCACAGGGGTCCCAAGCACATATATTTGTAAATATCTCTGCTATGGCCCAGTTCCAAATGTATCAGACAGACAGGTACAGAATAACAGATAAGTTGGGCTAACATTTGAAGGCAAAATTCCATTCACAAGATAGGCTTCTGACTGGAAACTGCAAGGTAAGTTTTGCCAGTCATGCACCAAACCATTGCTTGCTTTATCCATCACCATCAGGTGTGATCTTAAGCAAAACTTTATCAAAGTAACGTGCCACTTTCCTGCATGCTGATTTTACAAAACTCACTCTCTGAATGTTGTTCTACATGATGTCATCACACTGTAACTCACTTCATTTACAGTATCTGTTTCACTTCTACTCACAAGCTAATATAACTCATTTCTTTTTTTTAACTGCACACAGGCTGCTAGACACATGTGCACAGCAAATGGAATCTGAACTCAGCTTAACAGCCTCATTTATTCCTGATGGTTTAAATTATTTCATCACAATTAATGACACCCCCTCAGCTTCCTGTGCAGCGCTGCCAGATGTTCAGAGACCACAAAGCCACTCTCTTCTTTGACGGCTAGTGACAAGTCGTCCTCTGAAGGACGTTCCCTCAGTGCACAGGCTGGATGACACCTCCATTGCTTAGCACCTCTCTACCTCCCCAAGTAACCATGGTGAAAGAAGAAGGAAGACATGAGAAACCAGTCAGTGCATTAGTAAGGACAAATTAAGAAGTGTTCTGAACTTGAAGGATCTCATCTCTTCCTACTGGAGTTTCAAGCCTCATTGTTTAATGAAAAGACAGACAACTGTTTGCCCTGATCTTCAAGATGTGAAGTTTTCTATGCTCATTCAAAAATATCTTGTCGTTTCTTTAAAGGGGAAAAAAAAATAGGAGAAATTTAAATGGTAACCATATGGCCAATGATCTCTAACCTACAATGTTATCTCACTATCCCATCATCTTCAAAAGCAGAATGCAAAAAACCTGGAGTCTTAGAAAAGTTTTAGTTACATTCAGCTTGAGTTTTCGGTTCTGTTTTGCTCTGTGGGAAGACGATTTTCCCTTACAGTTTTCTTCTCACAAGTTCCAGGTATTTTTCTCTGTGGGAGGTTATCTAGACATCTTAGAAGGGGCAAAAGTGAAATAGTGAGTCTGGACATGCTAAAGATGAGGATACGTCATCATTTCATAACAGGCGTAGGCAGAAATGGTAACAACTGTACAACTACAACCTTGGAATAACAAAACAGCAAGTGTCTTGCATTTTTAAGACTAAAACTCAAGCAAGTCTGCTCTGCTCTTGCAATTCTATCCACTACTTTGAGCACATATGGCAGACATTCTATTGACTTTTTTCCTAATTAAAAAGGAATTGCTGATCTGTGTCAGGGACTGAAGGGCTGTTCATTTTGCCAAAAGTGTACTCTTAAAACAGAAAGGCCACCTGTGTTAGCCCACCTGATAGGAAGGTCAGGAGCTGGAAAGCCTGTCCCTCTGTCTCTATCCCTGTTTTTGTATCTTTGTTTGTTTGGGGGGGGTCATGTTTGGTTTGGCTTATTTTCTTTTTTTTTTTTTTCTTTTGCTAGACATATGTAAAAGCAGACTTGGAAGGGAAAAATAACCCCCATCAATGCAAACTCTAGATATCAATGCCAGAAAACTTTTGTACATGAGTCTGATTATGTGTGTGGTCACTCCAGAGTTAGTCTGCTAAGACAAAAATTAGTTCATCCCTTAGATTACAAAAACTCACTTTGAAGGAAAGTCACCTCAGAATTTTCCTAGAAATCCAGTAGCAAAACTGGAGGAAAGTGAGAGGTAACACAACATCTACAGTTTGTAACAGATGCCTTTTTTTCCATCTATGTTTTTAAAAGTGTTTTAAAATCCTTCACAGAACAGATATCATCACTGAGTTTCTTTTAGTTGCTCATTTCAATAACTTTGTCAGACAATCCTGTAAAATGTTATGCTTTAGCTTCAGCTTCAGGAGGAGGAGAGAGTCATGTAATGTGACAGTGACAGGAACTCCTAAGGAGTCTCAAACTAACGTTTTGATTTTTCCACATACACATGTATATATATATGTGTATGTATAAGTTTGTACGTGAAGTATATGCCAAAAAATAAAGCAAACTTGCCCAGATATGTACAAATGAAAAAAACCAACCTAGTCTGAAGTGCACTGAGATTTATGGAGAGTCACATGGACTTCATTCTGTTGTCTCTGAATGTTTTATTGGGGGGAGTGGAGGAGCTGAATAAACTTTAAACTCTCATGTAGGGATGTATAGCCTGTGTGTCTCTGGCAGATGTGGAAAGGAGATGAAATGGGCAAGGGAGAATCGAATATCCCATCACTGCAGGTTTGTGAAGGGGAAAGAGCACAGCAAAGATCTCACATCTGGCAATCATTTGTCAATAGCTGGAAAGAGAACGGCAGGAAACTTTCTGGCTCTTGTGGAAGATGAAAAGACAAAAAACATGTGTCACACATGCACAGTACTAGTACAATGACTACTACATTTATTTCCCTGCACCACCTTTTTTTTTTTAAATTTAATGATCTTCAGATATACTTTAATCCATGGTCAAAATCATGCAGTTGCTTGACTTGTTAAAGCTGCAGTGTATGTACATTTTTCAAATAAACCCCAGGGCTGATGTTAGAAAATCAAAATCATTCAAGTGTAGGCTGCCTGGTACTTTGGGCAGGAATCCTTGTGGTTTAGTCAATAAACAGAATCTAAATGAAAGACACCGCAGCAACTAGACAGTAATGTTTTGAACAGTTCTTAACACAAAAAGAGAAAGACGGAGAAACAGAGGCTGACCAAGTGTCCAGATACAATGCTACCGAGTCCACAGAGATCATTCTAGTGCAAGCAGCATCTGTATTTGAGCACAAGGTCACTTGCTGTTTCTTAAAAAACAAAAAACAAAACATTTTTATTTAGGGCTATTTTTATGTTCATCTGTTCTTCTGTTCTTCTGGGTTTGATTTTGTTTGTGCTTCCTCTGTTCCCTTCCCTTCCCCCTTCCCCTTATTTTTTTTCCCATAGAGATTTACCCTGCAGAAGTATCTGCTAAATAAAACATAAAAGGGTCACTTTGCCTTTCTGAGCTGCAACACCAGATTTAACTAACTCACAAGTATCACATCGTACAGTATTACAAACACTCCTAGGGAAAGAGTCATTACAAACTACAAAAATTGAATAGCTACTGGTACCACTGGTGGTTTTTCACACCTAGCTATCAGTTTATTCCTCTGCTTTTAAGAAGAAACTGCTGCAGCAGAAGCACATCTTGTTCCTGTGATTCTGCAAGTAAATGCTGCAGTTTGTTTAAGCTGGCAAAATCACAGTAGCCTGCCAAATTATAACAGGAGCAATATCTCTCCCTAACAAGTCTGATCATGGTTAATTACAATGAAGACCAGGGAGCAGCCACAATTATTCATTATTACAGGAAGTACCTTATTTAAATTTTATGGAAATTTGCACTTGTACTTCAGTATGCCTGGGAAAAGAACTCCACTCACACAAGGAAGGACCTCAAACGTCTGAAACATCTCAAGATGCTACATACAAACTGGAAGAAAAATGTTGCCTTGATATTTACATCAAGACACAGCAATGGTGATAGTTACTGAGTCCAACTGGCATGAAATATTGTTTCCAGGCAACTCTTTTTGGTTTAATCATCAGAGTTGTACACATCAGCAAAATGCTATGAAGTGAATTTTAACTGAAAAAGAAAAACCCAGATCTATAGCTATAAAGATATAGGCAGACAAACAGATAGACAGATGGGCAGACATAAATATGTATTTTTGTCTACACACATGTACATATATGTCTTTGTGTGTGGTGTTGCACAAATTGCACCCATCCTTTACAACTGACCAGTGTTCTCCTTGATACCCTCCACAGTGCAATGCAGTTTCAGGTTCCAAACTTGCAGACAGTGAGAAAAGAGGGGCAGAGAGATGGCGATGCCCATCAGTATCAGCATATCAATAAGACCATATCATTAAGTCTCACTGGCACAAGCAAGTGCAGCAGGGCACCAGGGAACAAAATGCTTCCATACATGTGGGTATGGGCAGAGAAACACACTGTTTAATATGCATTGGGGCACAGAGGTTCTTTTTTCTTTTTTTTTTTCTTTTACATTCTATGTGTGTAACTAAACAATTCTGCTGATTTAGCTTTCATTCAATATTCCTCCACCAATTAGCTATATATCAGATGGTGGTTGTACCCATCCCATTTATGCTTTGAGTTATCATCTCACTCTCACTACAATTGCAAATACAGGCCTTAGAGTGTAAATTTACATGAATCATTATTCCTGGTAATATAGGCAGCTTCAAAAACAGGTTTAACTTTGTTCTAATACTTCAGTATCACAAAATATGACAAAAGATAACTCCAGGGATGAGTTAGCCCTGAAAATCGTTTCCCAAAACATCAAAGAAGGTGATTTCACCTCAGATCATTCTACAGATCAAGTTTACAGCACAGTCCAGTGAACAATTGTGTTAGTAGCAATGGAACGGTGGGGTGATTGAGCAAAGGTGTTACACCATACAGAAGCCAGGATGGAGAAAGGATGTGTTTTCTATCAGAGAAAATTCTGAAAATTTCAGAGCACACAGGAATAAAGCATTAGAAATAACACATCACACTGAAAAGTTCTCTGTCAGGAGTGTATGAACCTACAAATGGAATAAATATTTTCTGCTGCTAGATCCCCCTGGCTAGCTGTCCATAAAGTCACAAGTAACAGTGACAACATTCAACACTTAATAAAAGCTTTCCACCTTCAAAACACTGTCTAAACATTAACAAACAACTGCTCTACCAGATACATCCTGTAAAGACAGCAGGGTTACTATTTAAGCTGGAAGTAAACTTTAACGACTGTTGCAAGTTTGCCATTCTGCTTGCACTTCAGGATTATGTTTGCTTTCATACACTAATAAAACATTATAAACTCACTCATAGACGTACTAAGATAACTAAGATATACACACACTTTTTCAAAATTCTTTACTGGGAGGCTGGTGAGACACTGGAACATGTTTCCCAAAGAAGCTTCTCATCCCTGGAAGCATTCAAGGCCAGGTTGGATGGGCCTCTGAGCAACCTGATCTAGTGGAATATGTCCCTTCCCATGGCAGGGGGGTTGGAACTAGATGATCTTTAAGATACTGTCCAGCCCAAACCATTCAATGATTCTGTGGTTGTTACCTTGCACTCTGCTGTCTGCTGTCCTGTGTAGTATTCTAAGCAGGAAGAAACTCCACTGGCTATCACAGCATTATCTCCAAGCTCTCCTTAGCCACTAAGGAAAACAAATAAGGCCTGGAGCACACTGTCTAAGTGCACCCACACATACATCTATTTTAGTAAACATGGCCTCTTTATGGAAAGTCTCAGGTCCATTATGAACATACTCTTTTTTGATCACTGCTGGACAACAGGGAGAAGGCATTCTCTTATCTGAGGAGGTTCACAAAATCAAATAGTCTCCAGTTAACTAAATACATGCTCATTAGTTGATGTGGTGTTTGGTTTTTTGCTTGCTTTATTTGTGTTGTTTTTTTTCTTCATAAAAGTATCAAATAGGGCAAAGAGAGGGCTGGACAAAATCTAGCCTTTAAAATATAATGACTTTTGGATCAAGGGAAACATTCATATCTCTTTCAATGCTGGAAATATCTTGTTATTTTTAGTGGAAACAATGTCAGCTTCCAACAATTGCAGACCCAGCTCACAATGTTCACTAGGCAACATCAACACAGACTGTGAAAAAATAAGGTTCTAACCCACTGCTCTCCCTTCTGACCCACTCAAAATTACCAGCTCTGATTCTGCTTGAGAGAACCTTCCAAATGTCCTGTGCAAATCCTCTCTATTGAATGAAATAATGAAATATACAGATTTTGCCAAAATTCAAACTATGTTTGTCTCAAGCAGTACTTTCCTTATTATCATCTTGAGTCATATTTTAAAGTTATTTTTGGAGTTCTCTACACTGCAGGTTGCCATGCAGGGATAGTAGAGCTAAGACAGAAACGAACTTGTGCAAAGAAAACGTCTTGAATGACTCTGAAGCAGTGAGTTCTGCCTTCCAATGAGAGAATAAGCCACTTTATTTTGCTCTAGAGAAAAGCAGCCCACACAGAGCTTTGTGAACTTGCAGTCAGGCTGCTTTTCGGGCTGTAAGCTACTTTGAATCACTCCACTACAAGGCACACTACTACACAGACAAAACGAAACACCTTGCATTAGTCAAGCTGCTTTCAAACAAACAAAAAAAAAAGCTGATGACCTACTAAAAGCCAGTGGCTGCTAAAACAAAACTGAAGGCTGTGTCCATTTTTCCATGATTTACCCTTTCTGGTTCTGAGCATAAAACTACACAGGAAACACACCATGTTCCCAAAGCCAGTGCATTGCATGCTTTTTCACCTCATAAAATCAATGTCATGTGGATCTGTTTCTTCACTGTACACTCCGGATCAACATTACTGTGCAGGTATGCTTTTGCCACAAAAGCAGTGCTAAACATACGATGGCTACTAACTAAACTGCAGTTTGATTGTCAAACTAATATTTCTTACCTATAGACTGTTTGTTCATACTCTTTTTTTCCTCTCTCTTAAATGCCTCAGTTTGCAAGTATGTTGCCTTTTAATGTGAAACTTCTAATGAAGTTTCTAATGAAACTTCTAATACAAGAGCTTTCTCACCTATTGCCTGGATCATGTCACTCCCTTCATTGATGTGGAAGGTAAAGGAAACTGATTCAAGCCCAAGCTCTTCGTCCTAAACGTCAAGGCTCTGAACAACTCTGCTTCTGGCTATGTTTCTATTCGCCATCACACCCTTTACATTCTGCTCCCTGCAGCCAATAGCCTTCCTCCTCCCTTGTCTGTTTAGCCACCTCTTGTCTTCCATGTCTTTTTTCACACCTCTGCAGTTCCTCTCACTGCAACCCACTCGTCCTTTAAAACAACTAGTTTCTTACGTAAAGCACAAAGGCTTTAAGTCACTTAGAAAAAGTTGTCTGTGTCTTACCATGAAATGTCAATCTCAAAGCTCAGAGAGACAGTCATCCTAGGGCCAGTGTTTCACAACTGGGTCACTCCCAAACATCTGCTTCGGTTATAAGTGTTTACAAGAGAGGGACATCTACTAGTGCTCTTTCACACAGTGCTAGGTATGCTAACTACCCTTCGACAAAACGTGCTTTTAAAATCATCATTAATAGTTTAAAACCTTTTCCTACAAGTAAATCTTTCTATCGTTGGATGTTAATATACATATATGCCCTTTTTTGGTAAGAGTTTAAATAATTTTAAATGTAAATAATGCCTTCACAGGATACTATTTATGATGAAACGTCATCAAGAATGAGCAAACTGTGATGTTTAGGATATTTAAGAGATTTAGAATCAAATCCATGAGAAGGTAGAACAATCTTCTATCCTTATCAGCAGGATTATTGAGCAGATGCCACAAGAGAAAAAAGTGATGATCTGAACATAACCTTAGTTGGAAGAAGAAAATTGAAATAAAAGAGACAGATTGGGAAGTCCTTACTTTGGAAAACAAAGCTGGAACAGAATTTAGTTGAGATATTACACCTCTGAAAGAAAAAGAAAACTAAAAAAAACCTTGAAAGCAAGAAAACTTTTTTCTCACTGTCATTTCTTGTCAAGTATCAACTGTGCAAGACACCTGTCATGTCCAAAAAAATTTAAAAGTCTGGAAGAAAAATACCAAAAGACAATTTACACTGTGAAACTGAAGGCAGAATATCTTCAGGCAACTTCCTTCTGCACTCTCATGTAGTGATAATTTTGGGGGTTTCTTTGAGTTTGTAAGCCTATTAGGAAGGCACCTACACAAGGATAACATGTCTCAAACAGCTTTGGAGATTTTCTATGGCAGAGACATGGACAGTAGACTACACAGAGATGGCAAGGACATAAAGGAATTCCAGAGCTATCACAATGAAATGAAAGCAAAAATGCAATTTGATAAGAAGGCTAAAACATAGTACCAGGTCCTATCTGAATGTTTACGCTTTCTCTACATAAACCATTAGTTTACATTGAACTCTTAACCTCAGAAGGACTAAGAAGCAGTAGTGACCTGGTATACCATTGCAATATTCCAGCCTTTCAAGTCAGCTTCCTTTCTTATGGAAGGAAGGTTACACTGTATAAATGTTGTTAAACACCTGCCCTCTCCAGCATTTACTCTGTTTCACAGCTCTTAAAAATATTCATTTCAGAACTCATTTAAATGGATAGAGAATCCATCCTTCACATGAAAGCCCTTCCATTTTGGGCAGTCTAGCAATTGAAATCCAAGAACGTATCACAGAATGGAGTCACAGTGTTTGAAACATTATATGGTAGCTCACCATTAAATGCAATGTGGCAACTACAACTGACCTCTTTAATCCAGAGCAAGTATTTACCTTCCAGAAAACTACTGCACAGACAACATTCCATGTTTAAAATGAAGCATTTGTAGAATTTAAAATTTCCTCACAGAGTATTTTAAAAAGTATCTTTTCCAAGACTTCCAAAAGACATTAGCTCCACTATTAACTGTAAAAAGTAAATTTAGGGTTGCGTTGTTTTATTTTTTTTTACTAAATGAGCAACAGACCTTTATATGATGTTCTTATTTTTTCCTGACTCACAGCCTTAGAGTCACAGGTAGTGTTCTCTTCAGAACAAGACTATTGTGGGTTTCAGCATGATGATTAGCTCCTGTACCTTCTCATCACATGGTCAATTCAATCTGTGATATGACACAGGTTTATTTCTGTGTTTTAAATCTCAGGTTATCTTAGTTACCGTCATGCCCACTTTTAGAGCCACAGTCTAGCTCAATGCATTTTGACCTAAAAAGGAGCAAAACATTGAACCCAAAACAAGTTACTTTCTCCAGGAAACAGATTCATGTTGTATCATTGTTCTCAGTTTCTGATTTTGACCTGTATCTAATTTGAAACTACCATTCTAGTTTTCAAATTTCTTCAGGGAGGCAGAAAGACTTAGTAAAGTACCTTCACATCTGAATTTCCAGGGATCTGAATGCACTCTGGTGACTCATTTTGACAATGTATTTTAACACAGTGAAGCTAGCAAATAGCATGGTCTTAGTCCTGACTTCTTTTATTTGTCCTTTTTTCTTTCCATTTTCACTGTTCCATGTATGCGGGACTGTCTTCATTACCTTTTTCAAGCCATTAAGTCAGCTTTCTTCAGGTCTCAGCTTTTTCTTTCCTCTTCAGTGTGGCCAGTTCAACCTTAGTGACTTTTTATTTTCCATTTCTGCATCTTTCTGATCTTCCATAGCTACAGTACCCTACGTAAACTGGTTCATATCTCTCTGCATTTATAGTCCAGCTTTTCTTTCTCCTAAGCTTCAAGGATTCTCTGCTGCTTAAGAGCTTGGACAACATCTTAAGAGACAAAACGCTGAATGGGACAGTTTTTTCCTCACATTCATGGTCATGTGGAGTCCTTCCGACCCGCAGTTACTCAGCATTGGGTGGTTGTATACACGGAAGACTACAAGCAGGAAAATGTGCAAGCAATTCAGCAGCAGAAGTCAAAGAAGAAAGCCAGCATCCCAAAGCTGGTCAGATCTCTGTAAGCCATCAGCAAGTGCTTCATAGATCATCAAAAATTAATGACTCTGGAAGCTACTCCATCTTGCTTTTCTACTCATGATCATCACTGTAACTGCTCAAATCAATACGAAAAGCAATACAGCACAAAGTAATTTCTAGAATCTGTTCTTCACCTTAGCTCTCCAGAGTCCATGGACTCCCTCCACTCCTAATTTTTAAATCCAATGATCCATTCTATTAGGGTTAGAACTAGACCTTAATTTTCGAGAAACATGCTTGATATCTGCTGAACTCCAAGGTAGCAGATGATAAGTTTTGCATCAGTGTTAAATATATTAAAAGTTGAGGACTTTGATTTTGAACTTTAAAATTTAAATATACAACCAACATCATATTTCAAGAACAAGGAAGACAAGAAGGTAGAGATATTACTCTGAATGTTAGCAAACAGATACCTGTAGAAGACACAGAAGCTCCCTTAACACACTTTAAGTCACACAAAAAGCTGTCAGATAGAGTTGATCTCCCAGGAATGAAAAAACTATTCTCCAATAAATGTAATACAGAAATGTACACTACAATCTGCTTTGTCATCTATATTCCCAAGTGGTAAAGATATTAAAACCAGGTTGAGGACAAGTATAATTAGCCAAGAATTTAGTGTCTTTCACTTCATGAATTCTAATGTTATCCAGGTCTCTGAAACTTATTTGACTGATGGGTGAATAAATGGAATAAAACCTCATTATTACTCTGATAAAATTTGTACCTGAGCTGTCTTTTTTTTCTTTGGTTCTTTTTATTTGTGTGCTATGTTGTACATGGCAGGCAGTGTATGAGGATTCAAACACTTTGGATTCTGAGTGTCATGCAAATTCATAGTTTGACATTGTTTGATATTGTGCTGACTGCTACTAAAAATTTTGAAATAATGTTCAAGCTTTAATGATTGGATGACATTTGTCTGATAAAAAGCTAAATTTCTTTCTGTCAAAAATGCAGAAATGAAGGAAAAGGTCTTTAAAGTGTCCCTCTCTGATCCCTGGGGCATAGCAGTGCTGAGAGCACAGCTACTGTGTAGAATCTCTCTCAAAGGAATAACAACTCTATGTGAAGGAGCTATTTACAACTTGCCTTGTGTATCATCAGCAGAAACAAAAGATACAACAAGCATAAAGGCTTTTTGCCCCGTCTATTCCTCCTGACATTTATCCCTCCCACCCACACAGGAAATAAGGGGAGAGGGAAGCAGGGGCATGGCCTTTTATGTAAAATAGGGAGTTTTGAGGTAATAGTTATTCTGAGCTGTGGGAGAAATATCTGCCCAATCCTTCACTCCTCCCCTCCTCACACTGATATGAACATACATGTACACACTGCCTTTCCATACTAAGGCTGTCCAGGGGCAAAAAGAACATGGAATAAAATAGGAACGATGCTGTTCTGACCAGGAGTTGAAAAGATAGGCCAAAGGGAGAGAAGTGACAAGAGGTAGAAGTGAAAGACACTTCAATGACTGGTGCAGCTAATGGAAAACGCCCAGAGCCAGATGCTTCTTGAAAATAACAATGAGACTCAGAATGCCTTTTCAGGCCAGTGCCAGTGACTGTCAAGGAAAGGTTAAGAATTATGGAATTTTAACAGGTCATAGGGAAAATCTGCAACAGGCAGTGGACAGATCAAAGACATGTCACCAATGTCGGAATGTGACTGACACTGTGGAAATTTTTATGTAGTTCAAAGAGACTTGAGGGCTGCCAGAAGGCAACCCCGAAACTCTTGTGGAAGCACTGTATGTTCTTCAGTCCCAGAGAGGGTGCCAGAAGTCTGGATACTGAGACCTGATGCAAGTTCAGGAAAAGAAGTAGTCTTCTTTTCAATACTTTTCCCAACTTCATAAAGGCAATTTCTGCCCGTTTCCTCTAACAATTTTTATTCTTTACCTAAACCATGCTTGACTGCATGTTGATGCTTGTGGGTTTTTTTCCTCATTGAAAGGTTCTGCTGTGGCTCATTAGCACCAACAGAACCCTTGACAGACAGACATGCCTTCAGAAGTACAGAGCAAGTGCAAGGATGAATCAGCAGAAGGTCTATACACTCACAGGAGCAGCACAAAAAATTCAAGAAGATTTCTGAAGCAGAAGGCAAAGCTTGCAGCATTTACTTCAGTTCTGACATCTAAGACACACAGTCAGAGAAGGCACCTGTGCAGACCAAGAAACTCAGGTACAACTATTGGTAAGGACTTCGGCAGGAATACCATTTCAACCAGCAGTGTAGTGACACTTTGCATATCCACACACTAATGACTGAGATGGAGATATATTGAATACAATATACAATGTTTTCATCAGTACCAGAAAATCGCAACAGAAGTTCTCTTCTGAATCAGAAGTTTCTCTTCCTTCTCTGGAGGAAGAGAAAAATTCCATGAGACAAAGCATGGAGACAAAAACGAATCTTTGATTCTAGAGATACTGTTGTGACAAATATATTATCAAAGGCCACAGTTCCAGCTGATTCCAAATATGCAACTATTTTACATGTTACTGTCATATAAAATGTTACAAAATGTCGCAAACAATTTAAAGCATATTTTGTAAGGAATTTAATATATTACCCAACTTCCTTCCCGGTGCAGCTTTCTAAGAAATGGGCACCGTATCAGTAAAATCCTAACATTAAATAAACAAGCTATTAGTGACAGAATATGAAAATACAGTCTTTAGAGCAAGATCAATAAATTAAGGTAGTTTATTCTACAGGCATAAGGAATGAATTTGGTTGTGGATAATGGAGGAAGAAAAGAGAGTGAACATTATTTGCTGCATGAGAAATAAGAACATTGCCAATACACAGGTTACCGAATACAGCCATTAAAACAAAAACTCTTCCTTCTCTGTTATACAAACTTTTCAAGGCCTAAAAAGAGAAATAGCATTTTTCTTTCACCTTGCAATTGATTCTTTCTAAAATTTTCATCATATACTTGGTCAAAATTTAATGGGACACTGGAAAAGGCTGAGGAGATGATATACTATTGGATGGAACAGAAGGGCAGTAAAATTTTCCAAAAAACAGTACGTCCAGCAGCTCTTTTTTTTTTTTCTTTTCTTTTTCTTTTTTGTTTTTGAGCATTATGCAGAACCTTCCCATGAGATATTAGATTGGATTTCTCTTCCCTATTTTTCTGTATTTCTATTTTTCCTATATTTCTGTCATTCTAAGCTCTACACATAGGCCTTTTCAATTAAAATTCTTGAATGTTGATTAAGTGCTTCCAAATAAAAGTATTGGAACTGAAAGAGGCTAGTAATTTACACTTGTGATAGCATGATGTGGTGGCTGCCATGTCTGTGCCAGTCAATCAACTCAAAGTAAGACTGAGGCAAGCATCCGCTCTTTGTCAGAGAGAAGAGGAAGGCTAGCTAAATAAATAAGCTAAATATTAATACCCTAAGTCTTTTAACATGCAATTTATTCCTCTAGATAACGCTAGACATGTAAAAGGGAGGAGTATGCATTACTCTGTAAATCAGCACAACTTGGCACATATTTTATTGTCCTTATCCCTGCTCATCCCACCACACATAACACTAATCAAGTGGCAGTGTTTATGCAACATTTCTGCTGTGAAAAACCATCTCACGTGCAAATCAAAACAAGAACTACGTGAATTTATTTTTCAAGCATTTTATTACCCTTCTTCAATTTCCCTGTAAGGAATGAGCAACCTGTTTTTTGGCTTCTTTCTCTTTGTTGAAGACAGCCCACTCCCTGGAGAAACCTATTTATTTGTTTTAAACATGTTTTTACAGGCCTTTTAATGAAACAGGTGTGGGGGTCGGGGGTCGTGCAGGTAAAAAGAAGTGTCTGAAAGTGGCCTCAATAGTTTGTCAGCTGTAGTGCCAAGGAAGTTCAAGCCTAGTCCACATTCAGAAGATGCAAAGGTGTGTATTTCTGTCTTCCACTTCATGTCCAAGTCTAAGAAAGTAGAGGAGCAATCTGCTGAAAACATACTGCTCAAATGAAAGGATATCACTAGTTCTGCCCATGAGTCCACACTGTCCTCTACAGAGTTCTAAAAATCCTGTATTTGGTTGAGGTTATGTGCTTACCTAAAAATACAAGAAAACAACTAGAAACACGGCAAAAATAACTAAATCATTCACTATCAAACAGTCTACATACTAAGACAATTTTGGAAACAATTCTACAAGGCAAGAATAGAAAACTTTCAAAAACTACTGCGGGAATTTTATCTTCACAAGACTCTAAATACCTGATACTTACAAGCAGTGTTTTTTTTTTTTTTTCTGAATGAGTTAAGAACAGAGTGAAAAGAAATTAAAGCACATGTGCTTGCTCCAGTTTACATTTTTTTTCTGGGCCTTACAACTGTCTGATTTTGACACTGACTTTTGTAGGCACAGTCAGATGGTAAATTCTTTTAATTAATGAAGCAAACTAACAATATTGCTACAAAGTCAACAATGCAGCAACAAATCATTTATGTACCGTTCTGTGAAACTTTTCCAGTAGATACATGTACATATTGCTTTGTCTATTTCTCATTTTCTTTCCTAATTCAAACTACATATATGAGCCAAGTATGTAAGTGTAAACATATGAAACATCACTCTATGCCTAAATGCTTTGCTTATTCATAGCCCAAATATCCAAATAAGTTTTTTTTCAAATTTGGCCTTGAAAGAACTTGTTAACAAGAATTATTTACATAACAGTGTTTAAAGCTATAGATTGTTCGAGGGGTTGAGCTATATGCAAAAAAAATGTTGCAATTCTCTGACATTCTAAAACAGCTGGGAAGACTTTAACCTAAGTGTAAAAGAATATATTGAAAACACAAAAATTTTCAATCCACACTTCTAAAAGAGATGTAATCATGAAAAAAAATCTTGCTAAGTGATAAGAAGTCACTGATTTTTAATTTTTTTTTTTTAATTCAGTTAGTACTGACTGTCTCGTGAGAACATGGCATATGAAGAAGAGTGCTAGCTCTGATTTGTGGACTTAAAGTTCCACATAAAGGACTAACTGTAAAACTGGTAATATTCGGTTTCATGCCTTCAAGACCTTTTCCTTTTGGTTAACTTGTCTTGACGTCGTATGCACACCACAAACATGAGAGAGATAAAAATGCATCCTCAAATGATATCTCGACACCCTTTAACAAAGAATGCTCAAAACAGCAATTTAAGTTTTCCTATTATTACAAATAAGAATCTTTTTAACAATTATAAGTTAATATAAGTATAAATAAGTTATCACCTTTCAAGGTCTGTCTTTTTTAGGAAGGTTGCATCAAAATATAAGAATTCATCTAGAAATGGATCATTACAGTAGTTCAAAACCATAGTGTAGACATACTTAGATAAGATCTTCTCACTTTAACATAAATCTAGTTTTGAGTTCATACACAGCATGGTTTAAAGACTTATTGCATCTCAGCTTAACAATGATACCCAAATGCACATGCATTTATCACCCACTGTAAATCTGAGATAAAGTGGACAATTAAAGTTCTGTGACAGAGAGGTTTTGCTCACATGTTGTACTTCACATTTGTTGTGGTAAGTGGATGGAGTTAATTTGTGTGGCTCAGCAGACTTATAAGACCAGATCATATTCTGAGTCATCGTTCATTGAATTACTGGTTTAGTTCAATGTAGTTATAGCAAAATTTAAACTGGTCTAAACAAGTCTACATTAGAGCTTATAGTAGCATAATTAGATGAGTATGTACATGGATGCACAGACCTTACAGATGTGTATAGAGATGTGTGTATATAGATATATGATTTGTATGTGTGTACGCACACGTATGTTCCTCAAACGACCTTTTTTTTGTTTGGGTTTTTGGTTTGTTTTTTTTTTTTTTTTTTGTAGGGGCAGGGGAAGGTGTGTATGACAGGGCAGGGGCATGAAGACCCTAGACTAGAAGGGTCTAAGACTAGAAGCATCAGCATAAAACACAGGGTTAATTTCTACTTTATATTTGCAAGCCAAACGATAAAAGTCTGAACTCAGCACATTTCAAAGTATCAAAAGGCAAAAATATTCATGTTAAATGCATTATTTTTAATGACCTCATTTTTACACCAGTATCGCTGTTTTGTGAAATCCAAAACATGCTTAGCAATGAATGCTTAGCATTCTCTGAAATTCCCAACTATTGTGTATTGCACATTATTCTCTTTATAATACAACACTAAAACTAAAATGGTTCTCTACCTTTTTTCACCTTGGGACAAGGAACTGCAAAATGAATGTAGTGCAAGCTCTGATTTGAGTGGAAAGTTAGTTGTACTTTCACATTGCTATGCATACAGACAAAATGCATCTTCTCTTTTAAAAATAATGAAAAAAATTTATTTTATTTTGACATCAGACTTGTAACTAAATTTGACCTTCTGTCAAATTACCTCTTTTCAGAATGATATGTGAAATCTGATAGCAGGGAATTTTCAAAATTTTCTTCATTACATTCTTAGAAATCTGTTACAATTTACTGCAATTTACTTGGGAAATTATTTTTAACATTTTCAAATAGTAGCACAAATATATTTACATACATTATACGATCACAGATGACTGACCACATTATCTTCAATACGAGTAATTTTAAAATTTTGATTTGGAGGCCATCATGTGCAAACTCTTGGTAAGTTTGTACTGAATATAGTTTGAAACTTCTAACATATTTAAAATGCGTATTTTTTAGAATTTATGACAGGTGTTAATGAGGGTTTCTGAAATTTGAAGTAATTATTCTGTCTATAAATCATTCCTTTCCTTTATGGCTGACTGCTTGTTGAGTTTATAACCCTCCATAAGCCTTGTCAATTTAACTGTTTAAAAACACCACTACTAAACTTTCATAAACAGGAACTAATCAGATTAACATCTTTAATCGATAAAACTATCTCACTTTATGCAAGCAAAAGAATTAAAGCATAAAGTCAAATATAGATGTCCTAACAGCTCTTATGCTGGATATGGTTTATTATAGGTTGTTTGGGGATTTCTTCTCTTTCCTAGCACTACATTCTTGAAAGGAAAAATGTCCAGTACAACTGGATTTTCTGGCAGATACATGAACAAATGAGAAATTATAGTGAGTGCATCTGCTCCATAATGTAAAACATTTCAAACAAGTCAAGTATTTTTCTTTGCTGCTAAGGTGTACTACATTTTTAACTTCAAAATTCAGAAAGAGAAAATTGTACATAAGTACATCAGTAAAAAATTACATATGCAAACATACTCATGCGTGTACGGAGAAGCTATGTACACACTTACATAAGACGGAAGAAGTTCCTCTTATTTCTATTCATTAATTTTTTTCTTATTTTAACTACCATAGGCTTACTTTCACTACTTTTCATGCTAACCTGTCAGTATTAAGCATCATTAGTTTTTATTTACTCTTGCATACAAATTTTGATATCACTGATAGCATATCATTCAGAAACCAAATATATACCTGTACAATACATGGCCTGAATAAACATTTGCAAGAAAGGAAACCATCTAGCAGTAAAAATAATAACATGAGCAACAATAAACTTAAGACCACAGATAACCTTTGAAGTGACATGGTTACTGCAAACGACTGCAAGACACTAAATCTTCTCTATGATCTCTGTGACCATTTATCACTTGCAAAACCAAAATCCATCACATCACTTGTAAGTGCCCTTTACTCTGTAGACACAAATATGCATACAGCAACATTTTTGCACCCTAAGATGTTTAGATAAAGATATAATATATAAATAGAGAATTTTGTCATGAGATACCTAATCAGTGTTCATTTACATCCTTTCTGCTTCTTTGACTTCAGCGACTTCTCGAGAGTACATGTAAAAAGCCTAAGTGGGTTGGCTTATGTGTGTACACATGTGCACAAATTCCACGACAAAATCGTCCAAACACAGGTGTCCCAATTTTGTAAAAAAAGCCTGATTTTTAGAGATCGAGATAAACCACAAATGTCACAGAGGTCTCAACTACACTTCCATATACATATCCACACAGAATACTTTCACACTAATCACCAGTAATATGTACATTAAAAAAATTACAGTATTAGAGATATTATAATTTTACACCACAAAGAGCTCTGAACTGAACACTTCACAGTAATTTATTTTTAAAGATCAGTTAAAAATCACACATGGCACATGACTTGAGTAGCCTGAGACCATACAAAAACACAGAGATACTGAAAAAATCCAGTATGACTCAAAACAAAGTTTCTTTCCAAGGACTGTATCTGCACGACTGTTGTTCCAAATTGCCTATTCTTGCTCTGCTAAATAGTCCTGTTTAAATTTTGCTTAAAAGTTATTACAACAACTAATGCCAGTTGGAAGGATAAGCTTATTCCCTTAAAGAAATAAAATCTCACAAATGTGCGGTATTGTTACATTTTGTTACTTAGTCCTTTTGCAGTCTAAAATTAAATCCTCCTGAGTCATGTCAACCATTAATACAAAGAGATGTTTAAAAAATGTAAAAAGGAATGAGGGAGTAGTAATGGTAACATACAGTACCATGAGCTGCTTTGGCCTCCCAGCCAGGAGTGTACAGTTAACAGATCATTCCTGGCCATCAGCAGACAAGGAGGGGAAAAAACCTCCCCCCCTTGTCCCAGGCCATGGGCTGGGGCAACAGAGCAGGAGTGGAACAGGGGAGAGGTCTGGCAGTTTACAGAAGGCAACCCAGCTCCCTCCCAGCACATTCCTTTCCCTCTACCTCCCAACCTCTTTGCGTGTGTCTTGTCATATTTTCTTCAGCTGCTAATTGTCTGGACTGAGAGATTTTAAACAGCCACAGCTCAGGAAAAGCGAAACCTGTCTAAGTGACTATTGCAGCCCGTAAGCTTCGTGCTGCCGGGTAAAATTTTCCAGGGGAAGTGCTCTTCTGATAGTTCTCGAGTCACTAAGTCACCCTCCCTCCTCCTTTCCCCACCACACACACTCCCCCTGAGGCCTGAATGCACTTGTGGCAATAAAACATTCATGCGACTTGGAATTTTAACACAATGCCATTTCCCTAGTTTAACCTGAAAGGAATGCACTAGTCACAACAGACTACATCATCCTGCCATTAAGCCCTGCCAAGGAACCGCTTTTTTGGCTGTGCTGGGCCAGCGCTGACGGGAAAGGAGTACACAGACCCACACACAGAGCACAGAGGGGCCACCTCTGCTTCCTCAGCCTCATCCAGCAACACCCAGCTCTTAACCATGACCCCTGGCCTGTGTCAGCACTGTGACAGCCCTGTGATGCATGTGTCACTTCAGGACTTCTGCAGAGTCACAACACTGAGCAGGCAACTCCTGCCTTTCACTGACTTGCTGCTCTGTCTCAACACGCACTTGATCATCTGCCAGAGGGTGGTTGTTTCCCCCCCTCTTCTTTTTCTACATTTTCCAGCGGTTTTTTTAAACATATACACTATTGTTACTGTTGAATGTCTTCTGTTTAAATCCAAAGACCTTTCAGCAACTATATACCCTCCTCTATCCAAGGAAAAAAAAAAAGAAAAAAAACAACAAAAAAACCAAACCCAACCTTTCCAATTGCCAGTGGTAATTAGGGTATGATTACTGAAAGAACAGTTTCCTTAGGGGACTAGTTACCAAAGCTACCAGAACTCTGGTATTTTAGTGGCTTTTTTTTTTTTTTTTGTGATTAAAGAAAAGGGGAAGAAAAGACAGAAGCATTTCCTTGATGATTTACAAAGAATGCTGATGGCAATAGGAAAACACCAAGTGTCCCATTTGCCCTCTCTTAGTGCTTTTGTGTAATGACAGGATTCCTGCAAAAATTGTAATGCACCAGGGTGATACTCAAGAAGTGTTTACCTGTCATTTTGATTTTTGAAACTGTGAGCACAGATCTCTGAGACCTGAATTTACTTCTTTGTTGTGTTCTGAGTGACAAGCAGCAGAGACAACTTCACCGAAAAACATTTTGGTGCTCCTTGCTCTTCTTTACTACTCACTTTAATTCCTCTGCAGTTGAACTACGTTTGATTTAAGGAGACAGAGTGCACTGAACAAACAAGCAAGGAAACCTTTTCAAAAAACTGTAACTATACCTTTAGCTCTTTCGGCACTTCCACTAAAAAGGGAACAGATACCACAGATACCACGTGTCCTTGTTATGTCCCTTATGCAGGTGTCTGTCCCTTATTACAGATGTCTGTAAACCAAATTAGGAGATAAAAGCATTCCTAGTTCTGCAGTACACAGCATTGATTGTAACTCATGAGAGTCAACTAGCACTCCCTCATGACTGATTATAGTGTTATCATAATTATCAACATGCCATTGTGGTTCCACAGATGCTTTACAGAACGACCCAAGAGGATAGGTCCCTCTGCCCAAGGAGTTTAAAAAGGGAATGAGACATTACCATTTGTGCACCAAGAACAGGGTGCAGATAGATGAGGAGGAGGAAGAGAAAGTGGTTACCACATCTGAAGGCCCAGGAGATAGGCTTTAGCTAGATAGTATCTCATTCCTACATCATAACATCTGGAACCTTATCGCCACACATAAGCACCCAGAGGTCAGGAGAAGTAAACACAGGTTAGAAAGATATTCCATCAATTCACAACATCCAAGTGCTGCACAACCTATTAACAGCTTTGCTGATGAAGAATGCCTTGTGTCATTGGCATTAAAAATAATTTTTCTGTGATTTTTCCAATGAGAATCATGTTTCCAGAATGCAAAAGAAGGCAGCAGTTCCTCTTGACTCCAGGTTTGTCTGACTAAAGTGTATGTTTATAGGAAATTCAAGTTTGATTTGCTGTTTTTTAGAACGTCAGAGGTTTTATAAATGCCAAAGCAACCATAGTGAACAGTGGTTAGTATCACATACTTCACAGAAAGAAATCCAGTGTTGGACAAACATAGGCTAGATTGCCCACAGAACAGACTTTTTATAATCTCCACCCTGTTATGGATTAGTTTATGGCATGATGTGAAGATGGAGACAATTTGGGGAGAAAAGCTGCAGCTTTGCAAATACTGTCCTTGTGTCTACATAATTTCCTTCGGGTTACAGCAAATAATCTTGACTCTTCATTTAAATTACAATTAGTACTTCTGTTAGGCAAGATGGACACAAAAGAAGTGCTTCCTTACACGTACAAAATATTTTCCAATATGCTTGGCTGTACAGAGTCAAGTTTGCTTTATGTTTACCATGAATATGTAAATGTTCAGCATGAGGAATTGTATTTTAAGCAAAGACGAAAGTTAAGCCAGCATATATGCAATCAAAGCCGTTCCATAGCTGAAGGTAAACAACACTTTAAATTTAGTCTATGGATGATAATATAGTGACTCAGAACACAGAGTTCCCAGAAACTGAAAAATCTGGCTTTCTTGCTAGAAATCTGTAATTGTTCTTTTAGAGGTACACCCTCACATTTCTGAAAATTTTCAGCAGCTAAATGACCCAAACGCATGAACTGTAAAAGACTTGCCATCATTTTAAAGGTCCTACTTCTAACTTTGCCTAGAATGAGTATATTTAGCATTTCTACAGAAGGCTGTAGACTCTACAAACCTATGCCTGCAACCTCAAATACATGTTTGTAGCCCTGGACTTCTAGTGCTCAATATGACCTGTCTCTGCTTATAATTACTTCTCATTTAACAAGGTTTCTTCTCATGCAGTTCTTCTGATAATGAGCACCTACTAATTTCTACTAAATTCTGCTTTGTACAGCTCTATCAAGTCTTTCCTAATGGTCTTTCATCCAAAAGAAAAATCCCCGCTCTTCCATCAAATTCTTCTGTTAACAGTTCACTATAGAACAGACTAGTCAGCTAGAGGGACTGCCTTATTTTATTATATCCATTCAGAGAAAGGAGGGTAATGGGTAGATAGTAGACCAGGTTTACCCCTGTTTCATACAGTTCTGTTGTATCATATCCACTCAAAAGAGAAGGAAAATGACCAGTGCTTACACTACACTTTGGAGTAAAATTTACTTGAGAAGTAGTAGAGTTTAGATTTCTCTTGTGACAAAACTGTCTCTGACACTTGGTTGTAATACATACCCAGGTAATTTAGAGCAACAGTACTGAACCTTATTTTTTTTCTTATGGATGCCTAAAATGCTCTTATGGTGAAATGGGCACCTTTGCAAAGTGAACAGATACAGACTGCTCTCTAGGATATATGATCTGCCTCTCTTAATTATCTTTCACAGGCAGCTTAGACACAAATCTCAAGGAGCATGTAGACTACAGATGGAGAGAACATAGCTATGCTGCAGAGGGATCAAGAGGTCTTTCAGGGCTGCGAGGTTGAAGAATACAATTTAATTCTGAGTAAAGATGCAAAAATTGTCCGTTTGCAGCTGCTGAAGCAAGGACTCTTTTTCATATCAACATCTGTACTGCAACAAAAATTTAAGAACATACACACAGCACAAGCTGATGGGTCTCTAGGACATAGCTGAGAACATGTAAGGGCGTTGATATACCTTAAGAGTTTCAGTCATACATTCTTGCCTTCACTTCAGGCAGACACTTTCACGGACTGACTTAGATGCAACTTAAGTATAATGACAGAATTAGTTGATTTTGCTATTTTAGGGGTGGTTTACTTCTCCTTGACCTTCTAGACACCATGAAGTAATACAAGGAAGTGCCAAGAAGCCATCAGGCTAGCCAAAACAAAACTAAATGCTTAGAAAGATACTAATGAGGCACCATATCTATTTTTTTCAGGTCCCTCAGTATTTTCAAGGAGTTAAAATTAACATGATGCAGTATAGAAAAAATGTGACTCCTTGGTTCTTCATTGTACTATTTCTGACAGGTGACAAAGTGTCCATCTGGGAAAGATGAAAGATCTCTAGTGAAGCTCCTCTCTATAGAAAGATCATCAAAGGTATCCATTGTGTACACAGTTCCCCAGCATACCAAGAATCTTACCATACTTACCATCACAAGTATCACAAAAGGCTTGGTTCAAGCTGTTCCAAATAATCCCAGTCCCTTCCACTGAGAAAGGGATCACTCTGCGATCCTGACATATTCTTTAAGTTCCATTGAGGAACAGTGGCCTTGCATGTTGTATACTACAGTTTCTTTAGGTTAATCAGTGAATCCTTGGATCACAGAACAGATGAAGGTAGCAAGCAGGTGCTAAATGTCTAGAAATATCTGTGCTCCACCAACCTTTAATCTGCTGACAGGGTAGAACAGAGGTATCAGAATATTAGAAAATCCACCCTGTCCATCAGAATTCTGCTCATATAGAACATGTGGGGAAGCAGAGCTATTGGGGGGGGGCGGGAATCAACCATTTTTCTTAGGGAGCATGCCTGGAGTATTGGGAGTTTGGCACAAAACCAGAGAAAGTAAGATAGTGGTCTAAAGAAAGAGAATGGACTCCTTGGAACTGAAAAGCCAAGGTAGTATCTCTGAGAAATATAAATCACATTAATGCCTTGATGGAGGATGGACATTTAGCACCAACAAAAATGCAGTGAAAGTTGCAAGAGAATTAACATCTGGGTGCCTGTCTGACTCCTCCTCCACAACAATAAGAATCTTTTGCTATTTAGGATTTGGAATCAATGCAGGGGCTAGTGCCAGAGGAGACAGCTGCAGAGTCCCGAAAAGGCAGCAAATGAGTGAATTCACATCTTCAGTTAAAAGTTTTCTGGCTGCTTGTTCAGGTTCCTGTATCTCTGGAGAAGAATCTGAAATGACAGTCTTCTACTGAGTTTACAGGGCTTGGATGCTGAGGTATCAAACTAGTACAACTCTTCTGTTCCTCCAAAGACCTGGAAGAAGCAGCTTATTTGGTTGCCAGGGCCTGGCTCTGGGGGCTCCCACATCACCATCTGCATGGAAGCCTTCCCAAGGGGTTGAATACAGACTTATTCCCAGGCAAAATTAGTAGAAACATTCATACAAATGCATAATTCTGGAAGAAACTCGCCTTTACTTGACATGGTAGAAAATGGCTGCCTGCACTGGGTAGGGAAATTGGCCACAGAAAGACTGCTACACGAACTCCACTATTTCCATCAACTACCCTTTGACTCCCACACAGAGATTTATACAGTGTGTTCTGGAAATCAGGCAGTTCATATGAAAGACTCTTAATCTGAAGCCTGGCCACCAGCACCCCTTTCTTTCGTCCTTCCATCATAACATTAGATCAGGGTCTCAACCTGAAAACTTAGTCAATATGCATGCCTGCATCTATTTCAAATCACTAAGGGCTGTGGAACCAGATCACGGCCTGACACCACTGACATTCATTTCAGAAGGCAGGTGCAGAATCACTGTTACTGAAAAGAGGTCTGTGGAGTGCAAAGACTAAAACGTAGAGAACAGTCTGACAAAGGAACTGCAGTTCAACCTGCCATTTATAATTTTTTCTTATTTAGCAGCAAGTTATGAACTGTTCCTCTTACTGGGAACTCACAGTGATCCTAGCATCTTTGGCAAAAAATGATGCACAAATACATTCAATAACAGAAGAGCCCTAGCTTCTGGGCCCTTGTGGAGCCCTAGCAATACCTCAAACTAAATTCCCCACAAAGACAAATCAGTCTCTTTGCTCACAAACAGGTGTGACACATAGAAATTCAATTTCTGCTTTGCCATAGTACTCAAGGACGTAACTAAATTCTCTATTTGGGTGCCAGCTTCCACAAAAAATAAAGTACTATGACACAGATATATGTAACACTATTTTTTTTTCCTTAAAGCGCTTCCAGAAAATTTGAAAATGGGGCAGAAGAGGTTCATGATATTGGCTTTTTACTCCACACACATGGAACACACACACATATAATATGAACCTCCAGTCAAAAGCATGTATCTTACTCATTCTATGTAAGTCCAGCTTCTAATGTTCCTCTCATAAAAGTAATAACAAGACTAAATATAAGTCTTTGTTATAAATGGCAATTTTTTTTTTTTTTTTAATTATATGGAATGACCACTCTGTCCTTGTTTATAGTCAGATTATCCAGAGCCATAGTCCATTCTCCACATTTTCTTGTTCCTATATTGTGTTTCTATTGAATTTTAAAGTCTGACAAGACTGTGTAGATTTCTTATAGGACAATAGAAGGCATGAACATAACACCAACCGAGGTTTCGATTCAACTAGTGCAAGGATAATCCTAGTGAAGATAGGAAATTGCAATCAGGACACTGCTCCACAACCTCAAGAGCCTGCTAAAAATCTGTGGCTGCTGCAAATGCCAAATATCTTACTTTTTTTCTACAGCAAGATGGCATGTATACTTCTAGCAGCTTTAATATAATCCATGATATGAAATATGACATTCCAGATATGAAAGAACAGATGTTACAGATTTGAACTGAATTTGGGACAATGAAGGAGAGACTGATCTCTTTCAACTCTTGATACCAGTACTGTGAGTAACTTTATTTCTAGCTGGTCACTTCTTCATTAGTCCTTATTCTTATTTCACCTTTTCTTCAAACAGCATCCAGCAGCTTCTGCCAAAACCACCATGAATTATGCCTTGGCTGACACTAGGTTCTCTGAGAGCACTTACACAGCATTAATTTTTTCAGGGCCCCTAAGCTGAGTGTACCACTTGCACTCAGTCTCCAGTGGTGCAGAGATCGTCTTTGCCTAAAAAAATACAAATAGATCTATCTGCATCCACAATGTGCACTTCAGCACAGCATCTCAGGTTTACATAAAGTTAATACAGCAGAGCACACTAGGTTTGTCCTCTGCAAGTTGCACAAAGTTACAGTGGCAATGCCGGCACTGCACCTTACTCTGAAGAAAGTAATAACGTGCTACTGGGAAAACACAGGAATATCTAGTATCTTCTGTTTCTGTTCTATTGGTGGTTTCAGCTCACCTCTGACAGTACAGTTAAAAGACAATAGTTGTTCAAACCTCTCACCTCCATGAATCCATATATCTAATACCGCTATCCACCAGAAAATGACTCCATGGAATCTGGACTGATTACTCAGACAGGGCGTTATCTTAATCTTTGTCTGTTGAGTTTAGGTTTCGAATGTAGGCATCTCAAGGCAAAGAACAATTTTTACTTTATATTTGAAAACTGATACACGTTTCGCAAATGGCAAATACTCTGGTTCGACTGCGTTGGAAGCCCGATACACGCATAACCTTAAAAAAGATAAAATCTAAATAGACAACAAACCTAATCCACGCTTTCATGCAGTTGAAATGTCTCATTGTGTTAATGGCAACTAAGATTTACAAAATTTGGCCCCTAATTAGTGTAAATATTATGCAATTATTAAAAGATTATGCTAGTAGATATTAACAAAATAGGTGACCCACATGGATCTTCCTCATGAATCTAAGATTTCAAACCCAGCTCACATTCTATTTCCAACGCCTAGAAAAATGTATCACTTTATTCACCTGCAAGAAGAAAATGTTTTCCAGAAGCACTGTATGCCAAACAACAGAATTTGTCATGCTATAAATGACAGAAAGGAAAATTTCCATTGATTATTCCTGGAATTTCCATTATCAGAAGCATAGTTGGGGAAGCAAATTGCCTTCAACTCTCACAGGAAACAATGCTAAGGAAAAGATAATCAAAATAGTACAGGAATAATGAATGTGCAGTATGCAAGAATGTCATTTCACTACTCAACTCTAGAAGTCTCATTCATCTATGCCACGGAACCACAGATAAAAATATGAGCATTTTATTACCCATCTTAAATGAAATATAATATTAATTTCATGTACATAATCTTCATTACTGCAATATTCATATTACTAGTGTAATTTAGTCAATTAGGGCAAAGCTACAAATCAGGTGCCACCATAAGAAATATAAAACGGGAAGTTGCACTGAAAATACTAAAAGTGAATAGCAAGGCAGAAGTAATAGGGGTGGGCTGAGTTAGAGGAAATAAAGGATGGGAATAAGAAAGTCTTTAAACCAGATAATGACAATCAGAATAAAAAACCTCACAGTTATAAGTAATGTATTTCAATACAAACATGTAAGCACAAACCACCTTTAGATCCAAGCAGGCATTCATTAATGATCAACTAGACAAAGTAAGAGACTCCTAAATTCAGACCTAAGGTATGCCGTTTAATACTGCATTTCAATAGCTTTTCTGACTTGACATATATTACTTCTTCTCTCTTTTCCCTTTGACTCAGCTGCTGTACAGAAGACCTCGTCACAACACAAATTAAATAAAAGAACAGTGCGTAACTTCAATAGAGAATGAAGATGGTAAATGCATACATTCATCCTTGCAGCCATCTCCCCTCTGCCCCCTGCTTATTCATTCCCCAGTCCAACCAAAAATATTACACACGCATGCACATGAATATACACACGTGTGCATATTATCAGCTTTATGCAATGAGGAATATGTTAATTTACTCAGCGCGGCAAGGCACATTTGGTGAGTGTGGATTAGCTAAAATAACAGAGGGGAAAAGCTGGGGTAAGCAGGCTGAAGCCCTGTGTGTGGCCAAGGCAGCGGGAAGCAAGGCAGAGAGAAAGAGAATGAACCCAACAACACAACAGTGGAACAGGCAGCTGGCCTGAGATGCTAATTCAGCGCTTTAACAAATCAATGCCACTTGAAAAGTACAATGTGAGCCCTCACTGGGTAGATGTCAGGGGACTGAGAAAATGCATTCTCAAGTATTTCACATTAAGAGGGAATAATGTGTTAATTTATAACTCTTCACCCTATACACTTGGATTATCCATCTGTGTCAGTGATTTGACTTCTTAAATTTATCAAAAACATGCGCAAAGGGATGCATCTTCTGCTAAAGCATTGGGAAATAGCGATTCAGAAACAGTCTGCCCTATTTTGTTGTTGGGTGGACGGCTGGAGGGGTTTTTTTCTTTTTCCCTTTTTTTTTCCTTTGGACCCTTTGGTCAAACGAAGGCCTTGCCTTAGTGGTGGCTGATTGCATTAGGTACCATCCGTCAAAAGTGACACCACAGAGCAGCAAAATCTTGAATCAGCAACCTGAGATGCCATCATCGGAATTTAGTTTAAGGAAACTTGGCAAAATCCCTCTGCACACCTAGCAGAAGAGAAGCTGCTACGATTAAAATGCCGTTCTAAATGCCAGCTGAGATCTACAGATGCTACCTACTGAAATACAAAGGAGAGGAGGCTGGGGAGGGAGAAGTAAGTTGGGTTTATTTTGAGATGGCATGTATGTATAAGGAGTTTCTGTGCAAACTTGAAGTGGAACTATCATAAGAGAAGTATTACTGATTGTCTTGAGGTCAGATTCTTGAAACTGTTTCTTAACAAATGATGTGTTTGTTTCAATTACATAGCACCATTCCATATGCATAGAGAAGTGCATGTCAGTCCAGAAAACACAGATCAAACCTAAATTGCTTTTGTTTGGAAAAGATGTCTGTTTCAAAATTTATTTATTTTTTGGTTAACTTCACATTAATTTAAAGTGTCAAGCTACATGCATGAGAATGAAATCTGGTTTATGTCTATTGAACATATATGTCATAGACAGTGGCAGTGCACCTTGCCACCTAAATATCTTCATCATAATGCAGAGAAGCAAAATCCAAAGGAGCAGTAGGGATAACATGTACTAATTAGGATCAGCTCAGTAATATTTAACACAAAGATACAGTGCTTTCTAACCAGCTTCATACAGTTACCCATCTGTGGGTTAGATATCAACAAACAAAACAAAATTTAGGAAGGGAAAATAATTTCTGAAAATTCTTGGAAAGCATAAGTTACTTTTACCATTTCACATTAAATTAAATAGGCATGGACAACTTTCTAGGTGCTTGCATAATTGCCATTTATATTTCCTTGTATTTGTACTACACAATGCCTGTATTGTTGTAGGAATTTTTTTTTGTCAATTATACAATTGCAATAGAAACAGACACGCTCTTATTTTCAGAACATTCATATGTAAATAATATGCTGATGAATGGAAATTAGATGCTATAGATGATACATAAGTATCCACATCTAGTAAAAGGAAATGCTACTTAAATGGACTTCAGTACTACTGCCTTTGCCATCCCCTGCTTCCCTAGCAGAGGCAGGTACCACATAAGATGAGGGTAGGTGGCCTTTCAGGGGGTTTCTGATGATTGTGAAATTAACCTGGAGAAACACACAAGCTAGAAAATAAGTCTGGTTTTGACAGAAAAATGTTTAATAATTTCATTCTCTAGCATGGGGGCTTTGTCTTTTCGGTTATTTTTTTAAAACAAAGACCTTGGAAATACATATTTTCTTTTCCATGAAGAATGCAAAATTATTTTCTTTCAAAACAGAAATCCCTTAAGGAGCACTTCATATTTCTGGCACAGTGCACCTCTTTTCCTTCTCCTTGCATGAAACCTTATGAAGGATATAACATGCATGCTTCACAGGCTTGTTTAAAACCCTAAAGAATCCTGAGGGGGTCTTTAGGTCTGTTTATTAATTATAACCCAGAAAGGTACCACATATGTGCACTGATTGCAGAAAGTCTGCATCCTAGCCTCTCACACAAATTTCTAATCCTGTCTGTCCCATCCAGACTTCTCCCTAATATAAGCTATCTATTCTTATCATTATAGTACATTTAATCCCCCTCTGCTACTCCCCTCCCCTCCTTTCTGGACTCACCTAAGGGGTTAAAAGACTAGAGTACATTTGTGACTTGTCAGTGACATATAATACCCAGGTCCTTCATGCAATCAACTTTTACTTGACATGTATTTGCTCATCACAGGACCCGCATTACTACTGGGAAAATGAAGAAAAACCTAAATTAACACTTGACATTCAATATGGTCAAGTCCTTAATTGGCTGGGCTTCCTGAGAAAGCAATTTTCTATTCCCCAAACTGTTCGTGTGTCATGTGTGGAGTGCAGCTCTTGGCCATCACTGCTGTCCCTCGCTCACTCTAATGAGAGCAGATGAATTAGTGCTACGTGACACGATTTTAGCAGGGCTCCCTCATTCCCTCCCCCCAGTCCTTTTCCTCTGTTAGTGACAGCTGTGTGGTGGGGGGTGGGGACAAGGACACTAAGAAATGCCAATTCAAATAGTTGTGTGAAGACTGAATATTTTTTTAAATATTAAATATTTTATTGATATTCCTAGAACCTTGAAATTTAGAAGTAATAGGATGGAAAAGGAGATGCAGCAGTATAAATATATAAGAAATTAGCTGAGTTTGCCTGGATACAAATTAACTTCCAGCATCTCTCCCATCCCTCTATTAACCTGTAGCAATATAATTAAAATGGAAATTTCCTACACTGTAAAAGTAGTTCAAAAATATTTACAGAGTTGCTAGCTAAATGAATTTGCAAATTTTTTTTCATGTATATTTCATGTAAATAAAAAATCACTTCTACATCATGCTTCCCTGTATGACAAAGATCAGGTACTACAAAAGAACATTTGTGTGTCTGTTTGGAAATGACATCCATTGTATTCAGTTTATTTTTATTATACGGGAAATTTCTTTCATCCAGGATGGTACAGCTCACTTTGCAATATAATGTTAAATTCAAATAATGCTTTAACTATTTGAAAACCAATGGAAATCCCCTAAAGAGCTCAAGCCTTTCCTGAGTATTTGTTGACTGACGGATAAATGCAATTCCTACTGCTAACATAAAAATAAAACAAATTACAACAATGTATCAAAAATGGAGTTTCAGCTGGTATCAAGGACAATAAATTAGGAAAAAAAGACTAAGGAAACAAGACATTCAAAATACTTAAATTAAATTGCCCACCCAAAAAAAGAGAAGTATATACGTACCTGAACATCTATTACTGAAAATGCACAAACAACTACAAAATATTTCAAGGAGACAATTGTATGAGACCATACTTTCACCTGACTTCTTAAATGTAACAGAAAAATCAATGTGTGTGTCATATATTGTGAAAAAACTTTAAAATGAGGTATGACATTGCACAATCAGTTTAAGCAAAAAAAATTGTAAGAGTTATATTAACAGTATAGATGAACTTGCCTCAGGAAGTGTCTTTGTCTCAGATTAATAAAAAAGTAGCTTTGGAATTTGCAAGTTATCTCTCCAAATCTGAGCCTGGCCTTGTAAAGTGATATTACTTCAGTAATATAACACACAAGTGCAGACTTTTAGTTACAAGGCAAAAGAAAGGCAACTTTTGTTGTAAAATACATTCATAAACACACATTACCCAAAACAGAAATGAGATTTTTCACTGTATGTTTTTGCACCTATGACAAAGGTGTGCAGATTTTTACGGCTATGGTTGTAAATATTTCAATAAAGCAACAACAATGGTGTTTAAAGCCTCACTTTTTCCTATTCGCTTTTAAAACACCCTTCAGACATTTCAGTGTTTTCAAACTACACAGAAGGAACACATACAGCTTTGGACACCAGCATGTCTCAAAGGCTTTAAATGTTCCTCTTTGTCAGGTGCTGAAATAAGCCCTTAATACACAATTAAAGCTCTAAAAGGCAACTATGACAAAAAATTAAAATATCAGTCATTCTCGGTGTTGCATGTTCACACAAAAGAACCACAATGAACTGAATTAGACCACCAATCATACCTGTATTAGCAGAATGCTAAACTTCAGAGCACTTCACTGACAACAAACAACTCCACATTTGAGGCACTTGTTGGTGAGGAGAGAAGCAGTTAAGGTTTCCTTTTAGAACAAACCCCAAAGTTTACTCCTATAATTTTTTCAAGAAACAAGTACTGTAGCAGAAGCATCCTCAAGAAACAAAGGGCATAGTGATCTAGCTAATAGTGTTGTGGTGACCTTTGAGACACTGACTAGTCTGTCAAGCACCAGCTGCGATATGTACAGCATAGTTAAGATGAGGATTATTAGCTAGCCTAGAAACTGAAGAGCCATTTCAGTCTTAAAAGGAATATGAACTAAATCCACTGAACTTGTACAGCTTGAGCGTCTGACTGCCGCAGGTTAAGAAAGCCTTCTACTTCACAGGATAGGATCCAAGGATTATGTTGAATGTATGGCACTTCTCATCTTAAATTCATCCTGAATCTGGGAAAACTAAAATCAAAGAAGCACAGTACCCCAAATCACCTTTAATATCAGCAGTATCACCTCTGCTGTTGACAGATATCACAGATACATTAAAGTTCCTAGGAAACTCAGGACTACTCTTAAATGGCATAGAAAGACATGCATTAAAAAAGCCTTAGCTTTCCTTAAAAATATTAATTCTATTTGGTGTAGGATATGCAGCACTAGCATCCTGATTCAGCATGCTCAGATTTTAATCATGTAACCTCCTTCACATTGCTGGATGAGAAGTAGAAATGACAGCAAATAATGGGTCAGAGGAACTACTTGCTGCTAAACTGGAAAGCTCCTTTCCTTACTGCCTACAGTAAAACAGCCCATTAAGAGTTGCTTTTTGATTAAAAACAAGTAAGTAATTTCAACTACGGCAAAGTGACATGTTTTAACTTGACATTTTGTTAAGGATGAGTACCCTGTGAAGCTCATGAAAGAGTGAAGAGATTCAGTCGAACACTAAGATTTACTATATATACACTCAATGCCACTGTCACTCCTGTGCAAAACACGTCAACCCAGAAATATCTGACTCAACAGCCCTAAGGTTATTTAGAATAGAAAGTGAGATTTTTACATGTTTCACTTTGATGCCATGAAAGCAGCTGCATTAAGTTCTCTCAGTGGTTTTTAAAACCCAAATAAAATGCGTGCTCTGTGTTTTAAAAGTTACTGTGAAAATGTGTGCCACCCACCCAGTCAGTAATAGCTTACATTCACCATTTTCAGAAAAGATAAACACAGCAGAGAAGGAAATGATAATATAAAAACAGCCTGGCATGTGAAATGAGGAAAAGCATTGTAGAGTATCTGGCAAGACAAAGCACACAAATGTTATTTCATGAAAATTAATAGCATCTGAAATTATACTCCCATCCCAGTACTCTCACCCAACCTCATGCCCAAATTAAAAGTATTTTATCTAACTCCCAGTTGAGAAGGTTGCTAAAAGTAGTAAGTCACAGCTGTGTTGACATTGAACTTCTTGAATACAGAATATCAACGTCACACAACACACTTTGCAGATGCTTCGTTACAAGCAGCACCACTCACTTGATTTGAAATACCTAACCTAGCTGTAAAATAAACTGATAGTCTCCAGCCTTTTCACCTGTTAAAGTCTTCTTTACTGTTCTGGAAACACAGCAACCCTTTATTATGTTTATGCCAAACTTATCTGCATTTTGATTGGAATTTCACAGTGACCAGTGGTTCAACTCAGTGGTACCTCAGACATGGACAAGCATAGACCCCACTTACTTATCATTTTATCTAGATACACTCTCTTTTGTTCCTATTGAAATCTATAACACAATCACATTCAGTTTAAAATACAAACTAATTAACTATCCATTTCTTTCAAAAATGCTTGTATAATGGTTATACCTGACTTGCCTGGAGATTTTCAGTTATGAACAGAACTTATCTTTCCTTGAACACAACAGACAAAAAAGGCATTGGACATCAAATTCTGCACACAGCTAAATGATGCTTCTTTATAGCAGATCTCAGTATTTGCTTTGATATACCTTGTTTTAGAAAACTGCACTCTCATAACACTTTTCTTCAGTCAACAAAATTACAACTACCTATGTAGGTGAGTGTACTGTAATTGACTGTATGAAAATTATAGTAGTGCTGTAACACTGTACTGTGCTGTACCTGCACAGTAACTTCACTTCTGAAGATTGCAAGCATTTCATCCAGCTCCTGACATGGCATTTTAAAATTTTTCTGGAGCTAAAAGCATTAGCTTCAACAACTTGCAAAAGCCAATGACCAAATTTAGCACTTTAACAATGACTTTAAGAATTACAGCAACCACTGAGGTTTTACCTTTACAAAGACAGTGACTTTCTAGACCACAGCTATGTAGCAAATAATGCTGACTTCTGCCTCATGTTTTGAGTGGTTTCATGGTAGTCAATGACTATGGTAAGTAAAACTTACTGCAAAGCCCTCGCAGTACTGTTTCTTACAGAGGGGACCAGCAGCCATATTTCAGTCCTATTAGAATTCTGGGGTCATGTTTCTCCTAACTGTATTACAATAAGCTGACTCAAAAGCTTACACTGCAACTCAGCTAGCATTTTCAAATCCTTACTTTGTTTTTTAGTATTTTAAACTGTAGGAGTTTGTATGCTCTTGGGGCCTGGACACCTAAATTTCTACAAGCCAATTTCCATATCTACAATATGCTAGCAGAAGAAGAAATATCCTGAATTCCAATCTGAAGAATATAATGAATAAGAGCAATATTTTAAAAATAGAATGAAGTAACATATTTTATTTGATACCATGGAACCAGTGATGGTTTTGCAGCTCTTTTCAGTGAGTCTCAGAGAGCATAAACAGTTAACAAATCATATTATTCATAATTCAAATGATAATTCAAATTCAAATGAAATTCCTTATGAATCAATTACATGCATAAAAATAGAGAGGCTATGTACATTAGTTACCTGAAATTATTACAGATAATACCAGAAAAATGCATTTTTTTGATAAAGTAAGGTACAGGTCATTTTGAAGATGAAATTATTTAGGACTTGAATCCTTTTAAGGATTGTAGAGTTAGCTTCTAGAGAAATACTTTCCAAATGGACTAATACAATTTTTTTTAGGTATGTCCAGTCTCAGTGTTACAGTGGTTACATGGATATATTATTTATGTACTTTATTCATTAAAAAATTATTTACAAGGATACTGTATGATTGCAATGTGGATTTTTTGCATGGAGGCTAGGGTGTGTTATAACTAATTCAAAGGAGAAAGAAAAAGGGTTACAGAATTCACAAAAAGCATGTAGACGAGATTCAGACTGGCACACAGTGTGTGATAAAAATCAAATATGGAACATAATGGGACATATGGAAACATATCTTTTGTGCAGGGAAGGATGAATCACAAGTTCATAGCTGGAATTTATGTGGATACTTATTTAGTGGAGCATCTGTAGCCACTGTTTAGCTACATTCCCACATCAACAACAAAACGGTGCCACAGAAGAGAACACATGCATCAAGCTCCAGCTGGTATCTGCGCCCACCACTCCTTTCTTTTCCCTGAAGCCACATTTAGTCAGTTTTCTTTTTACAGTTTGTAGGTGTATAAACATGCATATGCAAGTCAGTGGATAGAAACAAAATGCCACACCTGACCACTGCAGAATTTTGGAAGGGATAGGGACATGACATAGAAAGGACAGGCTCAGGAAAAAAAAAAAAACCCAGTCATTTAAAATCAAGTCTCCTGTCTACAGTGTTACTTTACACATCTAAAAATTTAGTTATTTCACAAACTTTACATGTTAGAAGAGTTTTATTTCAGTTCGGTATCATTAAAAAAGGCCTTTAAAAATGTAAATTTAAAAATCATACGAAACATGATTTATATAGGTCTGTTTGCAGAGAACCAAATTTCAACTTCCTCTTTATAAAACTGCTTATGGATGGAATTGCTTTAACATTTTCACACTTGACTTTTAACTCCTCAACATTAAAACAAAGCAAAATAAAAATGTGGAGAAAGACATAATTTCATGTCTAAGCACTTTCATGCAAAAGATACATAAATATCAACTAAAGATGTTTAAATTGGGGTTAGTTTTGTTTGGGGGATTTGTGATGTTTTCCTTTTTAACACCATTGCTGTCTATGCTATGAGTTAAATAATTTTCTTCCACTGTCTTCCGAAAGATTTTATAAATGAAGAAATAGATTAAGAAACTATGCATTTTTATGCAAGATTAAAATTGCATTTTAAAGTTTAAAAATGCCTGAATTATCAGAGTTATTGAGCACTGAGTTATCAGAGGATTTTTTTTTAAACTAGCATATAACACACAGTAGCATATACCACACAGTTTCTTGTAAGTGTATCATTAAAATTTTGAAGAACCTAGACTTTAAAGGCCATGCTTTTATAAATACTACATTATTTGAAACTAGAGTACAGTGCTCTAATCCATTCCCCAAATTTTACTTCTACAATTATTTCTTCATTTAATATTTAATATGCTCCATCACAGAAGAAGCGAAACACGAATTACATGTTCCTGAGGAAAGACTGTTGGAAAAGCCCTCACACCAGTTCTGTGATTGTAGACTATACTTGTATTGATTTCAATGAGCAAAGGACTAGGCACTTAAAATTATAATTTTCTAGTGTTGTAAAGTATTGGTTTTCTGCAGAAAACTTTTGTATTAGCAGAAAATCTTGAGATACTTGGGATTTCACCGGTAATAGTACTGACACGCTGACTACCTCAGTGAAGGTTTCACCACAAGAAAATAGATAGAAATTATTTTACATAAATTTTCAGGTAAGTCTGATTACTAACCATGTTTATTATTTTCTGAACAATTTCCATGTGCTTGCTCATGTTCTAAACCCCAGCTTTTACATCACTCCTTAGAAAATCAGACTGGGAAGCAACTAATGAAACCACTCTCATTAACAAAAACATACACCAGTAGGTACCAGCTTCATTTTTTTCTCGAATTTTAATGAAAACAAAAATGCCCCTTTAAAATAACTGCTATGCAAAACTGGAGAAGTAGCACTTTCCTTTGAATGAAAATTCACTTATGAGAGAGACTATACATTTGCCAAGTTCTTGTAAATAAACTATTTGTGGATTGCTAAATACTAATTTAATATTGCATCTTCTACAAACATTTTTTTTTAATATTTTGGGGGAGACAATGTCTTCAGAATGCTGTATCAAAAAGTAAAAAAACCCCCACATTTTCAACTAAATTTAAATGTTTCAGTTGTCTTTCTTATTTATCCCTGCAGAGAAAAATCAACATCTCAGTAGATTCCAGAGTAATATTTTAGGAGGTCTTTCAAAATAGTATAATAGCATTCTATTTAGATTATTTTGTCTTTTGTGATAAAATTATTTTGTTTTCTAGGAGGAGGAAATCAAAGTAGGAAAAAAATGGATATTATACACTGGAAACAAACACAGCCAGTTATACACATTTTATAATTTAAAACAGTGTTTACTATTCAGCTATCACTATTACAGTAGAAATCCAACATTTTTTTTTAAGAATACAACAATTATAAAAAAATGTAGTAAGTAAAATCTACGATAATGAGATCCCATGTCAGACAGACAGATGTCATCCCTTATTTCTATACATGAACAAAAACATATAGGGTGAGATGAGAGTTTTTTTCCTAGCAGAAAGGAAGTGATTGAGAGGCTCCAGGTTAAAATTTATTTTCCTTTAATCTGATCATTCACTCTCATTCCCTTTCTCTCTCTTCCCCTCTCCGCCCTGAACTGAACTTCAGCATTGCATTAACAATGGACTAGCGGATAGGAGGATCTATTAAAATTAGTAACTCACTGCGTAAGGTACTTCCTTTGCAGTATGCTCCATCTGCATGAAGCCAATGTTTTGGTGTGCTGTCTGCTGCTGTATCTACTTCTCTCCCAGATATCAATGAAGCTGTGCATGCATTCTATTTTTTTTATGCAAATTATGGCTTTGGAGAGGTCATGCCTCAACACCACTGAATTAATAAGCAGCCACTCTGTGATATAAATAACATATTTAAAATCATCAATCAACTTTCAGATTATTACATTGGTTGCAGAACATAATCAAAACTGTTAATGGGCAGTTCTTGCTGGGCATTTCTTTATGTCATTCTGCATGAAGATGCAGCAAAACATATGAATAAATCTCTTTCTGGAGAAGTTTGTAAAAAGAGTACTTTTCCTGCTATCTTTAAGAACGAGCAATTAGTGAGCTGTTTCATAAAACTGTTTGTACACCAATGTTTGAGTTACACTTGAGGAACACGGTAATTCAGAAAACAGATTTCTGTTTAAGGCTTTGAATGGTAAAAAAAATCCCACCCTACTCCAAACCCTGAAAAAAACCTATAAATAAGCAACATTATTTAATCACGAACAAGACACAGAATCCCTACAATTTTCAGAACAAATGATAAAGTTTTTACACAGTTGTTACGTTTTTCCTGTTTTAGCAACTAAGCCAGAAGTTGTTTTTGCTTTTCATACCTGCTTTCCACAACGCTTTCTTCTGTGCATTCTAATTTAAAAGAAAAACTAATATTAGATAAAGAAACACATAATTTGACAGCCTACCAGTTAAATTCTGACAGGGTCAATAAAATGAGAGCTTGCAGGAGTCCCAGATGAGGAACACTTTCATGAATGCCTCCATTGTGTAAACTCTCCGTATATCCTGCCTGCAAATGACAGTCATATGCCACCAGCTGCAGGAGGCATTCCAGCAATGTCAACTGCTGTGGGGCATTAATGCAGGGTAGATAAGTTGGTGTTCCTTAATATTTTTTCCTGGCTAGTGTGAGAGCTGTCACACTTTACTCATTCAAGTGTTATTTTTTAAAGACGACACCGTTTATTTAGAAATGTAAGAAAATATATAATTAAAGCCTTGCTAATGGAGCTCCTCATTTTAATAGTAGTTTTATTATATAAAGCCAGCTGGAAGCAATTATTTTTTTCCTTGCATACTCTTCATTAGTTTTTACCTCCCTCCTCCCCAAGACATGTATTTCAGATGTTCTTATCAAATTTATGTATTTTAAAAAGTAAACTGTTCAAAGAACAAACAGCTACTAAAAGTTGTGATACGAAGTGTGAAAACATGTCCACTACTCAGGAAAACTGCTGCTACCACTTCTGAGGAGACTGTTTTCCTATGAATTCCACTTTACAGATTGCCATAAAATTTTTTAGAGAATTCCTGTAAGAAAGAAAAGGCACATTTTTAATTAAGAACTAAGTCTGAACACTTGTGGGTTTAATTTGAACAACGTAATTTGCTTTTGAACAACTCACTGAAGTCCAGTCTGATTTATTTTTTGTCTACTAAGTCTGTGTGGAAAAAAATAGTATTCAAATATTCCATGAGTTTAATTTTCCCATTTTTCTTGATATTCCCTTTGTCAAATAAATGTATTTCATATATGAAAAGACAAATACAACGAGGGTTTCTTTTTAAATACTAGCAATGCTTTGGTTAAGAAATTGTACAAAGTAGAGATCAAACTGAGATGCTTTTCACCACCTTCCATGTGATAATCCAGGACATCACACATTTTTATCATGTTTTTTGCATACAGACACACTAAAATAAAACACTGAACTCTCCATGTCAGCACTTATATTAAGTCATCCTTGGAAGCAATGCTTCTCCTCTCTGCCCCTTATGCCTTCCTATAGACCCTCATAATCAAGATTGCTTTAATTATTCAATTACTACCAAGAAGAGTTGTTCTTTTGCTACATATTCAGATATATATACAGAGAAAGAAAAACTGTAGGGAAAGAAAAATGAGGAAAGACATAAATAAATAAAGGGTATCAATAATGATCTATCATAAAATGACATTTTGCCGTTGTACTTCCACAGGAGCCGTAACATCTCACAAGACATCCCTCTGAAAGCAGCAATAAAACTGCAGTACAGTACACAGGGTTTTGTATTCTGTGCAGGCAAAGGGCAATGAATATGCTAAAAGAAAATCAATCCACATAAACTGATCTCACAAAAACATCTTCTGGTTTGCTTTTATACATATATATTTCTACTGAGAAAACAGACAAGATAGAACATTTTGGGAAGCCAAATTTTTATGTAAACAAGAATAATTCCTTTCAAAATGCTACTTTATAGATTATATCACCTTTTATCCTGTTATGTTGCTAGATTTTCTTTGGAAACATTGGGAATACCAGTTAGCAAGGCGTCCTGTAAACATTTCTCTCCAATTTGTTTCATGTCGAATTATCCTGCCCAAATTTCATTCTGAGATTTCTGGTTGAAAAAATTCAAAAGTTCAGAGGCAAAATGAAAGCAACCATAATTTTGCATTGGGAACTTCCAAGGTAACCCACAAAAAACTGATCTTTCAGAAACTGAGTCATAAAGCCATACAGAGGCCCATAATGTCTAAAAGCTCACACCTGACCAGACTTTAACAGAGAACCTTGTTTAATTTCTGGATTTTAATAAAGGAAACAAGGTTTACACTTCCTTAAGAAAGTGCAACAGTTAATTTTATTTTTTTTAAATTATGTTTCTCTCCTCGGTGTCTAAGTAAAAGAAAATATTAAAATACACAAGAGCAACTTTCTCTACCACCACAGAATCTTGTCTTGCAAAATACCTGCACATTCAGCTTCATAAAAGTTACACATGTACAGAAGACTTATAGAATTGAGCTCCTGCTTACAGCTTACTGTGAAGGCTAGTACCTTGCTATCTGTGATTCTGTACCTAAACTATATGTTGTCCTTAATGCATGACAGAGCCTCCAATGACATGAATGGAAAACACATGCTTGGATCACAGTGAGGATGTGATCTTTTATATTCTGTTTTCCTCTTACTAGTACACCAAATGTTGAATTGTTCAGATGAAAAGAACTAAACTGTTCAAAGCTAGAAGTATTGCATTTTAAAGTTACCAATCTTTAAGAAATACACACTTAAAGAATGCACGGAGAAAATGCTTATGCAGAGATTCAAGCAATCTGTCTCTTTCCCTGGAATTCTGGTGAAATAAAGTTTAAAAAGCAACACCACAAATAAACAAATTGTGTTCATTAGGTGTGTCCTGTTGTTCCCTGAGTCGTTAAAAAATACTGAGAAAAATAACAATTAAAGCTCTGTTTTCAATATTAATTGCAGTAGGTATCACAAAAAATAGACAGGCATTTACCCTGTCACTCAGTTTCCTTTATAAGGGACATCTTCCAAAACCCACAGGTAGGCAGACTGCAGCACCGATCTCTACTGATGTGTTTGTGCTGTGGTCCATTTTTGAATGAACACCACCTCAAATATCACAGTAAATTTACCTGCCAGTGACGTACGTTTAAACTTCAATGACAAGCCCAGAATAAATTTACTCACTATCCATCAAGCTTTTTAAAGTATCACTTATTATTCACTTTGTAAGAGAATATTGCTGAGTTCTGTATGGTGCATGGGAGGGATTGGCCGGATGGTAATCATGACATTCTCTTTTCTGAACTCCCATGTTCTCTAAGTGGCAGATGACACTCTCCTTTCCTTTGCACAAGTGCACAGATACGCATCATCAGTAGAGGATGGGGATGCAATGGCTTCCCAAGAGAGTCAGAATAGCATCAATGGTACACTGTTGGCAAGTTCACACTGATCAATGCAATTCTGAGATGCTCACCCCCCCGCCCTCCAAATCAGAGGACCTTTCTATGACAAAATACTGTCTGGCAGAGCCATACAAGTGGCACTGTTTTTTCTGTCAGTGAACAAAAATGATTTAGAAAACAGTTGTCAAGTATTTCAATTAAGGAAAGGAGGCATTAGGGTGTTACAATAATGAGTGGGGTGAACAGTAAAGCAACAGATGCCTGTCCATTGGCTGATGTACAGTCTCTTACCTTGGACATTTGTTAGACAGACTGATGTTAAATTAAAGAATGCATTTTGCCTCATTGAGAAACCGTACATAAACGCACGGACATTCATTATATAAAAATGCTTTTTAAGTTTACTCCTTTCTACAGGTCAGCTGGGCAAAAAAATAGCCCCTTGAATAAGTTTATCTATATGCTGAAATTTTGTCTTTACACTCTCAGAATTATAGCAAAAAGCTGCACTACTGATTCTCTTTCCGAACTAAGTGATTGAGACAGTAAGAGTGGAATTCTCCTTTTCTCCCTCTTCTCTGTTTCAGCCTTCTCTTTCTTGAGCCAGTATGATTCATCACCTCCTGGGTATACTAGGAGCCCCAAGTTTGGAAATACTTCTAAACTGTGAAGAAACATTAGTCTATAAGGCAAATACTTTTACAATAGCAGAAGCACTATTGTTTGAAAAAAATAACTGAGAGAAGAAAGCTACACACAGCATATGTTTTGAGCATTTCTAGTAAAAAGTAAATGCTCTTTAAAGCTTTTGTTTCTCATTCTACTTTATGACGGTAGTTCTGTATCAGTGAACAGGGTGTTCCTTTGCAATCAGCACAGTGTCACAACGACCTGGCAAATGCAAATGCTTTCACTATCACTACAGTCCGTGCAATCTTGCCTCAGCTGTGACCCATTCACTTTTGCCCCAACTTCACTAAGTTGATGTCTTAAGACGCCTTACTCAGCATCTAATTAGTTAGGGAAGATTTGCCTTGGCTCTTAACCCTGACATAAGAGCAGGAGACTCTGCTGCTGTTTTATACCAAATCTGTTCTGTCACTACATTAATCAAATCCCTATAAAACTATACATGAATAAGTAACTACTAAAATACAAAATCAAAAAATATAAACCGGTGTATTTTTAAATGTTGAACACCAGTACTTATTGCACAATATATATTTAGGCATGTGATTTAATGTTTCAATGATTCATGCAGGTTTTACAGTTTTGTGCATACATATCTCAAAGCTCTGACAGTGTTAGCACATCATCAACAAAGATATAGAATGGCACAAATATGTTCAAACACTGTATGTGTATATGTGCAAGATTAATATGTATAGAAAGGAATGGGAAACAATTTGCTATGTTTTAGTTCTCCTTTAAATACTGAACACAGTGAGAGACGCTATTGAGATGCATTTTTTACTTTTAATCATGTATCATGCACATAGCCATGTATCTATCATTGCATGTATTTGTATGTCTAGTTGTACATGCCACACAAAACATCCTGCATTTTTGTCATGTACAATAGTTCCCAATGCCTCTATTCTGAGGCATCGGAAGCAGCAAAAAATTCTTGAGGCAAATATTTTTGATTTGATAAAACAACAAGTACACATTTAAACCATTCTTTACCAAAATACCCACCAAATTAAAGCAAGTGTCTGAAATAAGACAATGTAACCAATAAAGCTTCTAAATTCATACTAGCACACAAACTTAATCATGAACAGCATAAAAAAAAAACCCACCTGGGCTCAGATCATCTTTAAAATGGTGTGATAAAAATATATATAATTATAAGATTATTATGTTTGCTGATGCTTACTTACAAAGGTGATTGTTAACTACCTTAAACTACAAAATGCATTTTACCAATGCCAATCTTCCTCTCAAAATGTTCATAGTAAATCAGTGTATGGTATTACAGCCTGTTGTCAAATCAACTTTGAACTCCTTTCACATGTACATAGTTACATGCTACAGTAAAACAGTTAATTACTTAATAAATGTTAAAATTGCATACAACCTCTATGACCAACAACCCAGAAACATTTAAAAAGCTTTCACCTTCAATCCATTAGACATTACACTACTCTCCTATTTTTAAATAGAGGTTCAATAAACAGTTTATGTGCCTATGTCTACATCAATGCTAGGAACTATCAGATGCAAGAATACAAGCATAGCTCAAAACAGGCAGCGCACGTTATATGCAATTTAATATTTCTAGCAATATAAGCACATACTCCACATATTATAAGTATTATTTAGTTTTCTTTGGAATAAGCATGCATTTATGCAAGCAAAAAAGTTGAATTTACTGTACCATATCTCTTGTGAACAGATGCGTCTATATTAATATACATCATTGATTTAATTTTTCGTTTTCTTGGCTTCTCGCTCACCTATCTAGAAGTGATTTCTCTGGTGATAACTAACACATCATGCTAATGAGAGAATCTAATGTACAATAGAGAAATGTCACTACTAATAATATTTGCATGAAGTTAAATAAAGCAACTGTAAGAGAATGTCAGACAGTTGTTCTTTAATAAGATACAGTTACACAATGAAATTATGTTGTTAATTTTGTTACATCATTGAGTGAATCCTAAATTACTATATAATGATGCACAGATCCATTTATAATTCTGTATACTGCTTTTTCACTCTCATGTTGAAAATAGCTTCTGGAAAGGCTATTACCTTTTTATCTGAAATGGATTAAACATACTTCTTTCTTAACAAAAAGGTGGATGGCTCTGGCATTTTGTGTCACTGTGGGTTACAGCCATTTCTGTTACGGTCTCATTTCTGAAATGACTTTAAAGTATTTTAGAACATTACAGCCCTTAAGGTAACTGGATGAAGAAAAATGACATTTCTTATTCTGACAAATGCACAAAATATTTATGAAAGCAGACAATCACAAAAGCCTGCTTTTTTTAATCAATCAAATCCAGACCTTCTTTTCTGTTGTTAACAACTCCTTGCCAGAACTAGAATGGGCAGTGCGTGCCCTGGACCTAACCAGATGAGCATGGAAAAGAAGCCAAGGGTTTCTGCTCATTCTCGACCTGTCACTGATCAAAGTGACCCAAAGAAGCACTCCTTTTTAAAAGTTAAGATTTACGCCCTTTGAGGTTATCAGACATTCTTCTGTATACAGAAAGGATGACCCCTTTCAAGCAAATCACACACTTTTACATGGACAAAAGGTACATAGGCAAAACAATGCAGTCAAGTGGCCATGTCATAAACTTCTCACAGGTAATTTAGAATAGTATTCCTCTTCCCCTCTCACCCCACCAAAATCTAAATTTGCTCTGGAATGTGGAGATACCATTTTTGTGCTCCCATTTTCGAAAGAAAATAGTCCAAAAATAAGTACCACCGTACTTGCTATTAATTACCCAAACTTGTACAATCAATCCTAATTTTTCTAAGACACATATCACTATGAAGTTGATTTTCTCTTCATTCTGAGGAAAGTTATTCACTCCTATATTATGCAAATAGCAGTGCAGTGTGAGTTGAGAGGTAAGAGCAGGGAGGGATTGAAAGGTTTTGTTTTGTTCGAAATAAATCTCCTTGCTATGCTTTAGTTTTTCCACTAAAAACCTGCTTGAGATTAAGTTATAGTTCCAAGGGAAAGTGATGGGGCTCGGAGTTTGTTTGCTTCTAAAAAATACGTGGAACAGCAGCATTACACTTAGAAATTTAAAAGAGAAATGTCTCTAGCATTACTGTGTATAGCCGGAAAAGTTTCACTAAACAGTTCTTTCAAACCATGCCAAACTTTGCTTGCAACTTATGTACATTTCATACCTTCATGTTATTTGTACTCATGAAAACAATTTTTCTTAAAGCATAGGAAAAGTTGTAAAAATACTTACAGTTCCAGAAGATGGACTGAAAATAATTAACTATCAAATGAATGAAAATAGATAACAGAAAACAATATTCAAAATTATAGTGATTTACAAAGAAACACTGGCACTTAGACACAAATTTGCCACTGCACTTGCACACTGTATGTACAAGCTACCAAGTTATAACAGCCCCAACAAATCAGAAATATAAGACAAAATGTTATCCTTAAAGAGGAGAGAAATGCATTTAGCAAAATAACTTACCCTCCTCTTAAAAGCATGATGAAAGTATATTTGCACTGGATATGTTTAGCACATGATAAACAAACAAACAAAATATGACAAGGAGATTAACAAGTACGCAAACGTGTCAGCAACAGACTTTTAAGAAATAAATCTGTTCGACGTTACCACCTTTTCAGTGCTACTGTGTGTTTGTCTGCCAATTCACACTGATGCAGCACCCACCACACATTTAGTCATTTAGTACATTACTTCTCGCTTTGGACACAGAGTACAACATGGGCATTCATGTTCAATAATTTACAAAATCCAGTAAATATTCAAGAATCAGTACATTAAAAATATTATTTAAAAAGAAAAATAGCAAACAAATAGCCTAGCTTGAGTGCATAAATGTTTGATTTGGTTTAATAAGCTAGTTGTTTCAAATTATTTGACCCTCTTACACATTGTGATGCCCTTCTATTTAGTTCTGTTTCCTTTCTTTGTCAGTGTTGAACATTTTCTAGTATTTCAGATACCACACAGTATCTGTAAATCTGTTGAAAAAGATCTAATACTAAACAGGCAGCCTAGTACTATCTATGTGGTTCAATCGTCATTTATCAATTGATTGTTATCTGGATCTAGTTATGTTAACTCTTTTGTGGCTGAAATGTAAAGAACCTTTCCTCCACCCCTAAAATTTAATCTCACTTCTTGCTAAAAGAATACAGCAAGTGATTAGAATAACTGCTTTCTATGGGATTGCCTAATATCAGTGTAACCAAATATGTTATGTATCACAGACAGGCATAGAGCTGATAATGTTTGTAAGCAGTGCAGTAGCAATTCACACTTCCTAGTGCCAAGCAGTGTTTTTGAAACGTGCACCTCTACCAGGAAATGAACTTTTTTACTTTCAAGAATGGGAAATTGAACGGAGTTGCTTATTTGCCTTACGTTGATTACATTCTATACCAGCATACTGTATCAGCAGTAATCAGGGTCCCTCTACAGGATACATCAAAATATTCCTTATTCAAATGCCTTCATCCTGTCCTGAGCTATACTGCTTAAATGGTCACCCATAGACAACTGCTATTGGTTAATAACTATCTGCTTTGGGGTTTTTCGTGGCTTTAAAGTTTTTTTTAAAATTAAACTATTGTTTTATGGTCAGTATTCAGGCATTCTTTGTTCCTTTAAACTACAAAAACCAATTTACTTTCCCTCTCTTTTCTTACAGTACAACACCTCTCAGGTAAATGAATTAATTCATCTTACGTCCAACATTAAATAAAAGTCAAATATTACTACACAAATTTACTAACTCCTCTTCTGGCTAACACAATATTTCAATTATTATCCATCAGTGTCAGACCATAACTGGAAACTAGTTTTCAGAAGGGTAAAACATCTCCTGGTAGGGAGTCACCCTGTTAAAAACCTCCAGGTTGAACTTCCCTCCCCTGCTTGAGCCCCATCCAAGCTGAAAGTTTCTCCCTCTCTTTTTTCTTTTTTTTCTCTCCCTTTTTTTTTTTCCTTATTTTTTTCCCCTTTTCCCTTCCCTTCACCCAGAAGAGCCAAGCAATTGTGCAAAATTTACTGTAACACGCAAGGCGCGTATCACCAAGTGCATGGTACAGAGACACTGGCTCCTGTGATTAATTATCAGTTATAACTGGCCTTGCAGTAACATTTTCGCTTTCCCGTCAGAACCGGCATACCAAGCTGCCTTAAACGCGGCCCCCGGTGAAGGAGCAGCTCTGGGGAGGACGCCAAGGCTCAGCTCCGCAGAGAGAGGGGGAGCAAGAGAGGGAGCAAGCAGGGAGAGGGAGCGGGAGAAGAGAGACCCGAGGACTGAAACTGTCTCCTCTAACGACCCTCAGCTCAGTGCTGGCAGCAGCTCCAGCAGGACAGCTCGTCGCTCCTTCCCTCTGAATAAAACTGTGTTCTGCCACATGAAGTCAATTATGCCGTTCTGAGGGGCCCCCTAAATTTAGTATCAGTTTGATTTTGGGGGCTTATGTACTCAGGAAGAAAAAAGAGTTTTGCTGGGATAGCAGATACTTTTATTTATGGGACGGGGGGATAGCAAGGGGTAAAAGGCTGGAACAAAAAAAAAGCAAAGAAAGAAAGAAAAACAATCTTACTAGGAGCAAAGCTCTATTTGGAAACTTTAAAACAAATGCTCTGCTTTTACTTAAAGCTTTAATATTTTTTTCTTCTTTTAAAAAGGAGCCCTTAGGGAAGAAATGAAGTAACCATGCACATTCCAATGACATAGTTATGACAGTTCAGAGGCTAACTATGTAGTGATGAATGAAACAAAAATGAAACGTGGAAAGAAAGAGAAAAA
>JACSVZ010000014.1:31251958-31296958 GCA_014706295.1 Lycocorax pyrrhopterus obiensis
AGACAAGCAAGTGATAGTGAAATCAATGAAAGATCATCAGCCACATTATCAGTGTTGCAACTCATTAGGGTAAAACTGAGAAATGTGCTCAAAGCCAGCCCAAGCAAGGTGGCATTACAAAACAAAGGGCTAATTTGGAGACCCTGCTGTGAACAATCTGTAACAGAATTAGCCTTTTTTTCCCCTAAACTGCAGAGCTAAGTAACGAAATGTGACAGACTGAGAGAAGCAGTTTATTAAGACACCAACTCCAAGTTTATTTAGTTCATAAACTCTCTCCTAGAAAATCAATACAGTCTGTACAGGGTTATTAGGCTGACTAGCTAATACATCCAAATCTGGTCTTCCCAAGCAGAAATCTTGGCCAGAATGCTACAGCCTTACAAGAAATCTAAGCTCATTCAGATCACTGTATCAAAGGAGAACTATCATTTAATTGTCAAATGTGTGACTTCTACATCCCAGCTTCAGAATGTTTTCAAAAAGATGTATTTCCCCCCTACCATGCTAACATGACAGAGAAGAAACAAAATTTACTCTGTCAGTCTCAGTCCAGCTCAGGTCATCCTTAAATTTACAGTGTCTCTACTGCATCTTGCTTGGCACAATAATGCCAGCACAGAAAACCCAAGACAAGAAATACTGAATTTCAAACAGGGATATGAAAGGCAGAAGTCAATAAGGAGATAAAAGTAACCAAGCAGGAAAACTACAACAGAAGCCAACCTCCTCAAGTAGCAGTTTAAGCCTCATCTAACTGTACAGCAATGGGGATGGGGATTGGGGGGTGGGGAGGGGAGCCGTGGGGGAATGGGGGAGGGTAGAAAGAAGAAAATTCAAAAAAAAACCAAACCCCACAACTTCAGTATACAAATTTGGAACAAACTGAGTATTTTGTCTCCTCTTTGGCTAGCTCAAATGAGAATCTGAAGCACTATAGTCAAGGTAAGGGCTCTAAAGGTATTTAAAACAAATCCTTTTAAAAGCATTAAAAAAAAATCTCATTTTCAATAGATTTTTAATCAGGAGTATGTTCTGCAAGTATTTTACTGCTATCCAATGGCATTTGTGCTGACAGATAAAAGGATCTGTGAAATTATTTTACATTTTCACCTCCTGGGAATATCCAGATGCTGAATAGAAGAGGTGCCTACAGAATCCAGGTTCTAATGGAACTTAAAACAGAGTGCAGTTGCAGTTGTCTGCTTGTGTTTTTCGAGACTGTTACATGCTTTGTGAACTGTATGTGGTGTTTAGAGTTTTTTCTTTCTTTTCATTTTAAATAATACTTATTACTTACTGTCAAAGACAATAACATTATATGCATGACTTTCTGAATCTTTTAAAAATACAATTTGTTGATTTCATCTCTCTTCTTAAAACTACTGATACAGAAATGCACCATATGGTAAAAGAAAGGATAGGAAAAGTGATTACAGAAAATCCAGATGATGCCAAGAAGAAAATCTAGCCAGCAGAACATGCTATATAATGTAAACTTATCCTACTTCTCTCTAAATTCCATTACTCTGACAGTTTAAGTGTTAATTAGTTCAGTTAAAGGGTTAATGCAAATAGTTCAAAATGACTAAACATTGAAAAAATATTTTCTTCTTTTTGTTCCAATTATTCTGTATTATTAATTAAGCTGTTAAAACATGCAACAGTTACTATCTCCTTAATGTTCAATAATATGTAAACTCTTTAAAGAGATTTTTGTTCCACGTCTCTGCTTTAGATATTAATCAAGAAAATAATTACAGAGGAATTTAGCAAAAAAAATCTACATGCATATAACTATGTACTGTACATGTACGTTCAACGAGGTCCAATTAGTTGGAAAGAATTTGCATTTCAGTTAGTATGAGCTAACAAGACTGTAGGGAGACAATGTGATTCTACTCGCAGGGCAAGAAAGAATGGTGTTTTTCTGTAAGCATTAATTCCCATAACTGATCATTTTAAAATGTTACTGATCTTTACAGTATTTGTTTTTCAAACATCTAGGAGTTCAGTATAAATGTTTATATTAACTGTACATGCAGCAGTGTCCCTGAGACGACTCCTGGGAAAAAAAGAAAAGATAAAACAGTGAGCATAGATTTATTATTTCTCTTCATTTAGTATTTACGATTCCATTTAAAGTTAAATAGCAATCAATTATTCTAAAGGAGAGTTTCTTATATTTGGTGCTCATTCACAGGATTCATCAAAGTCATTGGGAAAAGATTCAGAAAACTTTATGTCTTTTTATACAAATGCTCCAATCTTCAATAGAAATGATAGATACACACACCACATGCAGTTACTGAACTCCTATCTGTATATATCGTTCTCCTAAGTCTCTGTAGCCTCAGCCAGTTTACTGGCTAGTACCTGTAACTCCCAGAGTTCATTTGGCTGCAGATGTTAACAGTTTCTCTAATTTGTAATGACAGTAAACTGGCCTTTGCTCTTCCCACATTCACTATTCATTTCTAGGCTTGGTTAAGTAGATAGCTGGGTTAAAGATCAGTGGTTTTTCATGTGACACATTCTGCTATTCATCTAATAGCTCGTCAGGACAAAACTGTCCCTGTTCTTGCCAAAATAATGAAAATGGTCCTCTACATCGCATGACAATCAGCCCTTGCTTGTGCTGAAACAACTAAGCTTATATAGTTGAGTTGTTTTAAAGACATTTTGGAACCGAGTATTTCCACACTGCCTCCAAAAAAGTATGTATTTGACCAAGTATGAAAGAATTCTTCTCCTTACAATAATGTGTAAGCAGAGACTGTAACAATCACATTAAATACTTTATCCATGGATAACAACGAAGTTGTGAATTGTGTCCTATCAGGAATATAATATCATACTTGAAAATTATGCAAAGCCATCTTGATGTTCATATTCAAAGAGGTGGTGAATCAGCCGTGGTAATGTCATTCTTTATCAACTCCTTCTCCCTAAGAATTATATAAGGGACTCACTCTGCAACATCTGTTAGACTCTATGAAATGTTAACAGATGTCTAAATTGAAAAAAGAAAAAGGGGGAGGGTTAATAAAGGAAACCTCCTCTGAACAGATAATCCACCCAAATTTCCATATTCTAAAGAAAAAATATTGACAGTGCTGTATTCTCTCTGAACCCTGTCATCCTTACTTTGTAAAACAATTTTCTGTAACTTTTAATAGGCACGTTCTGATTTATAACCAAAATGCATTGGACTGATTATGTCATCATGCAACAATGAGACTGAATATTTTTTAGTCCCCTGTGTTCCAAATATCCTTGCTGAATCCTTCTCTATCTTATCTAAACTATTGTGCATGTATGTTTTTCACTTTGATGTGCATGCCTAATTCACACAGATTCCGGAAGTGTCCTCATCTATCTTTTATATCTCTTACTTTGTTTTGGTTTTGGTTGTTTTGGTTTTTTGCCATTTGTTTGGTTTTTCATTAGGAATAATTATCAGGTTGAACTGAAGCATGGTAAAGCTCTGAATGGAGTTTTCACTTTAATTAAAAATCACATTTTCAAGCACTATTTACTCTAATTTGGTTATTCATCCTTTTCCTTAGTAAATGATGTGACAGGATGCTTATCCTCAAAGATAACTTTTGATTATGAGTCTTTCTGTTATGAGCTTAAGTTCCCAGCAAGCTGTCACACTGCAACTGATCTTAGTCACATCTTTGCCAAACTATGTATCAGCATTCTGTACCACAGAACCCTTATGAAGACTGCTGAGACACAACACTAGCAAAGGTAAGGTGAAAACTGTGACCTATTGCTGGCAGATAAAACATCAGAGATTATCATGATTTTAGTCACACAGCTGCTACATTTTAACAAGTTAAAGAAACAAAAGAAAAGTGAAATCCAGAAAAAGTAAGCACACAGAGAAGACCATTATATCTATGTATGTTGTCCTTCAGTATGTAACATGATGTTGGCAGAGGTGTCCACCAGCAGGTTTGAGAGAGAAGAACATGAACATGGAGGATATTACAAAAATTAGATGAAAGCTCTTGTTATCTTAAAGTATTAGTAGTATACAGCTTTGATTTCTTGTTTTGCTTTGGTTGTGGGGTGTTTTGTTTCATTTTGTTTGTTTGTGGTATTATTGGGTTTGGTTTTTTTAACTTAAACATGCCAATACTGGGAGTTCAGGGCATCTGCAACTCCTTTTTATAGGGAGATCACCCCTATGTTTCTCTACTTTGTAAGAGAGATGTGTCAAATATATTAATTTGCCTGCTCAGCAACAGAGGAGGACACGTGTGAAGCAGAGGGAATCAAAGAATCACAATTCCAGTAGATACACATGTATCAATGAAAAATGCAGGTGAAATGGAAGATGCAGAAGGTTAGAAAAACAAGTAGCTTGATAAAAACAAACATAATGCCAGGCTACAGAAGTTTGTTGATTGCACCCATTAAATCTTTTAAGTGATTAGTTGCTGTTTAAAAGGTATTCTCCACATGAACATGGCTTTTAACTAGTATTAATCACTACATATACATGGATAAAACACTAAACTAAAAAAGTCCATGCTTTTCTCAGAAGAATTTTACATGGCCAGGAAAAATTTGGCACAAACTCCTTAATTTGCAGACAGGTAAACAGGGCAGCTTGTTCTGCACATATGGCAGTTTCACATCCATCCTTCATGCCACATCATGGTTTTTTCAGTGTCTTTTCCTCACATGAAACTATCTATTTATTACTTAATTGTTTACACCAAATGGTAATAGATAACACTATTAAGGTATGGGAATATGATTCAAAGCACAGCAGATACAAAAGACTTTGATTTAAACTGTGCATTTAATGAAGTGTCTATATAGCCCACCACTGAAATAATAGTGGGATTTAGACATTCTGTTTTGATTTACTAGGAATTAAATGGACAGAGGACACCCGACATGCCATACAATATAGGAAGATATATAACACAAAAATAATGGTATTTAAATTTTAAAATAAATTTTTTCAAAACCAGTTGTATCTGCTGGAACCTAGGTTCAAGATTCAACAGGAATGTGAGCAAGCTCACAGCAATTATTAAACAAACAATGCATCAACCTCATTTATGTAAGTCATTGAGAAAAACAATTCAAACACTTCAATCTGAAAAACCGCACATTTACACAGATTTACACAGGTTTACATCCACAGATTATCACTCTATTATTACACAGGTATACTACTATATTAAAGCATCCTTCGGCTATTGATTATCTGGGTTAATCAAGGTTTATTGTTTTAATACTAAACTCTGAGAGTTTATTTTCTGAAAAATATCCTAAAACTGTGGAAATTGTCTGTTGGATGCTAGCTTATTACAAAACCTTTACAAAGCGATTTATTCTTCGGTAGTTAATTTCATTATTCTCATCCTTTTAGTAAACTGTATCTATAACAAGCAAGGCCCTCGGATCCTAGAACAGCCTAAAAGGTTTAAGTGTAGGCTAAGTTTATGATCTAATTACTCCATAATATAATCTATTGTGCCACTTCCTAGTAACAATTATTTGGTGTCTAAAAAATAAGTCTGTCTTAATTAAATAATTAAAATGACCTAAAAAGGAGGGGGGAGGGGTTAGTAGTATACAGAACAGCTGAATATTAGATAACTGAAAAGACACTTCATGCACAAATGCAAGACTGAATTAAGAGCAGCTATTTTTTTCTAATTACTGACTCATTCACAGCACACAGAATTGCCTGAACTGCCCAGTGTCCTGCTATCTCTCTGGACAATTAGGAAAAGCTGCATTAGCAAGAACTCAGCATTCTCTGTCTCACTTCTCTCTGGAGAACCGGGGAAATTATGAGCTCCATCACCTGGCCAGCAGTAGCAGCAGCCACAAAGTCACCTCAGGGACTTGGACGAAGAGATTCATCTGCAGCCTTGGCAGCGACTGAAGTATGCCTTACTAACAGACAGTCACACGACCACACACTGGCACAAGGTCCTTTCATTAAGAGCTGTTGTCTAAGTGACCTGTCACAGAGTTTCATAAAGCAGCATTAATACTGTGGGCCAAAATGAGATTGATCTTTGAGCTCCGTGGTCTCCTGTTGACAACAGTGCATTATAAAACCAATACTAAATACTTTATAAACAGGTCTCTCCTCTAGTGTATTAGAGGAACAGAGCATATTTCATGCCCTATAGTTAGGTAGCCACATATCCATCAGACAATTAAATAATTTATAAGATACTCAGAAGGGCAATAAGACTCAATAAACTTTTAAATACTTACAAGCTACTATTTTGTTTGAAAACATACTAAAACCAACCAACCAAAAAAAACCCCTCTTTTCACCTAATGAGTACAGAACATCAGTAAAACTAAGGTTTTATATTATCTTTTCACCTGAAATATCCTCATTGCACACAAACAAATCCAGCTCTTCACTCAGCCAAAAAAAAAAACAAACCAAACCAAACCAGACCAAACAAACAAACAAAAAAAAACCAACAAAACAAAACAAAACAAAAAAACCACAAAAAACCCCAACCAAAACCCAAAAAAACTTACTCGCTTTAAAAACATTTGACAAATTTCCTACATTATTACTTTCATTACTCTATATTTCAGCTTCCTCTGCTTGGCATCAGATTCCTTTTTTGTCCTTTTGTACACTCTGGCCAACATGGCTGCAAGAACCTTCTCCTCTGCAATGCCTGCCATCTGGAACCACCGTGCTGCATTTCTCTCCCTCATTCTCCATCTATTTTCAGCCTTCATCTGGAAACAATATGTCTCTGTTCTCATGTCTGGGTCTCTTAACTTCTAGTAAAAAGGAAAAAAACTTTTAACTTTATTAACTCTGCAGAGTGTTTTGGAGATAAAGTTTGTGTGAAAGATACTATACAAAAACATTTCTTTATTAAATCACACAACTGCAGGGGCAGAATTTACAATAAAAAGTGATCTAAAAATACTTCCTATTTAGTTAAATTTAATATACAAGACAATAGTCTGGGTGAATTTCTTAAGAAATGGCTTCAACATAGAATGAAAAAATATTCCTAATTTTAGTAATTCATTCATATTTTCAGAAATAACAAACATGAGTTGGCTCACTTTTTAAAAGTTGTGGAAAGCATGCAGTTCTTAAAGGCAAATATATCTGAAAATGTTCAGCACATTTGGAAGAATATCAGCATATGTACTTCTCTTTTCCATCTCACAGAAAAGATGTTCTCTGTGCTGCTACCATAGCAGATGAAGATACACTAATTGCATATAAACACTGTAAGTATATTCCTACAATATTTGCATACTGGTTATGCCAGCAATGTAGGAGGTTGTGCTCCCATAATTTTAAGACATTATGGGGCGAATAAACTTGTTTCTTCCTTGGTTCATCTGCAAAACAACAAAATGCTCTGCATCAAGAAATTTTCACATATAGTAGTGTCTGAATCTCCCTTAAAATTAAACTCATAAGCAGAATTTTGCATTATCTATTCTGAGCTGGATGTCTGTAAATTTGTTCTAACTAACTTTAAAAAGTGAAATTTCTCCTGCTGGGAGTAGTTCCCAAACCACCACAGGCGTGGACCTTTGTATAGTATTGCGGATGCCATGGTTTCACAGACAAGCCACATTAATACTGGATAGCAAGCATCTGGAACCCACAGCTGTGTGTGCTCCAGCCCCAAAGCACCCACAAGTCTATGCCAATTCAAATCCCTATTCCCAACCCACAAATAAACCACACTGGTTTTCTTCAGGAACTAGACCTGAAATTGAAGCTTTCAGGTTTTCACCATGCACACAACTGAAGAGAGAATAGGAATGTTTGGGGGAAAGGGTCAAATATGCTCTAAAGGAAGATCACGATGGACAGTTCCTGCCTTGGCTTTCTCATACTCGTGACAAGTTGACCCACAAGGACCTTAAAAGTGTTATTTAAAGACTAAACTGGGTTTTGTTTTTACAGTAATTGCAACAGACTTACAGGGCTGGCACCAAAGAAGTATCTACAAGTCTATCTGTTATGGAAACACCCAGGATTTGAGTGGTAGGGTTTGGGGGGTGTGTTAAAGGATGGGGGAAAGGGAGAGTGCAGTGTTTTCCAGACAGTAGTGCTGCTCCTTAAGCCCTCATATGCAGAACACTCCTCTTCTGTTTAGCCTGCACCTAAAAGGCACAAAGACAGTTCTAACCACCACTTCACAATAAAACTCTGTGCCACACGTCAATAGTGTTTGTAGCTTTATTACATGTACAATAGTGAAGAATTAATATGTGCTCCTCCTTACTAAAATACCTTATATTGTCCTCTGCAGGACAGTCCTCAGACATTTCTGAAACCAGATGAGGAAAGACTGGTACTGCCAAGTTACTTCAGTCTGAATTTTGGTAAGATCTTTCATTGTGAGTTGTGGGTCCTAAAAAAAAAGGCTATGCCTGTTAATCCTTTTTTCCCTGGGATGTGGATGTTTCAGCCTTTTACTTGCGCTGTATACCAAACAGAAGCTTCAGCTTTTGGATATAAACATTTTATGACCTGAGATTAAATTACTTTTCTCACTACTTTTAATCTGAAAACTGGGCTTGCACATTCCTGTGGGATACATAAATGTCCCTTCAAAAACTCACCAATTTTGCAAGAGAGCTTCTTCTACTTTATGCCAAATACATCTTGGAAACATAGGCAAGGTTCAATCACAGCAAGGAGTGATAGTTCCCAAAGTAAGATGGTTACTTGGAAAACATGAAGGAAGGATACTAACATCAACTGATTTATCCCAAAGCTGGCTGATGGGAAGTGAAGGAAGCTCACCCAGAGCCAGCACTCATCCGTATTCTTGTTAATTCTCTAAGGATGAGGAAGACGCAGGGAAAGGAAATGGCTGAGCGGCAATGATAACTACCAAGCTCCCTCAAGATGCCAGCAGTTAGATGCCAGAGTTTCTCCCTCCTTTCCCCAAAATTAATGTCACTGTTTTGGTTTCCACTGAAAAAAGAAATACTGAGCAACAAAAAGAGTAACCTATTAGAAGCGTTAGTGTAGAATATTTTATTGGCTGGTTGTATGTTGAGCCAGAACTAGAGAGACCGCGATTAGAGCACAGGGTAGTTATAGTATTGTAACTATCAGCTGTCTTTCATCCAACTCACTTCCAGGACAACTGGGAACATGTCAAAAGTCAATCATAAAAAACCCAAACCAATCCAAAACTCAACATAGTTTCACCTTAGGTAAAGGAAGGATTTTTGTAGGTGGGACAATATTCTCTTGTCACTCTTAGAAGGAGTCTTAGATGCAAAGTAGAATATCACGTTAAGTAACACTGCAAGAAAGGAAGGTATGTCCTATTTTGCTTAAAAGATGAAATTTACCTTAAGAGCAAATTTGGATGGAGAGAGAAATTTTGACTTGAAAATACAAAATATTGCCTTTTCTCTCTTTCACTAGAGAGCTGATCTTCTAGGCTTCAGCCTTCTAAAGTAGAAAAATCTTGGTGAGAGTTAAATCAAAGAGACTATAAAAAAGCAATGCAGAAATTTGAACAATGAAAACTTTTCTTTACTCCCTTCTCACATACAAGATTAATACAAAAAGAATTGAGGAAAAAAAAATGCTAAGTCAAGCAAAATCAGACCACAAGCAGGTTTATTTGCTTTGCAGGTCACTTTTCAAAAGGAATACAGGGTAAGCATTAATGTAAACACATGGAAGACTATATAGTGTCATACGCTTCACTTAACGGAAGAACTGTACAAAGGTAATTGACGTAAAAAGAATACCTAGAAAGCATTAAAAAAAAAAAAATCAGCTGTTTCCTGTCAAATAATGCAGGATTCTTAAAAAAAAATAAATCAATCTTTTCAAAAATTATTTAAGAAATTAACCTTGAACTCTCAGCTCCCATATTACTGGGAATGCTCCTGCAATCACTCTGCAAAAGTTATCTCATCCCTATACAGGAAATGGGAATAAATTTCTAAATGTTTTTCAACCAGTGACCTACCATTATTTTTATACTGAATTGCTTTTTGGTGAATGTATTTAAATCGTCTTTTTGCTTATGTGTTTTTATAATGCATTCATTATTTCAGAGATGGTAATTAAAATCTTCAGCTACTCATTTAGAAATGTTATACTTCCCATCCTTTCTTTCTTTTGAATCCTGTCATGATAATTTTACTTTCAAAAAATTAAAAAGCAATCTTTCAGTATCTTAACATGCTGTGTTGAATTAATTCAAAGTTTATTTCTGATCTTTGATAAACAAGAAAACATGCTTATCTGGCAAGCTGGAGTCCTATAATTGTATACACACACACAGCAGCTGATTTTCACAGGGTATGAAGCAACAGATGCTTTTTTTTAGTTCAGAACTGAACCCACAAAATAAAACTCTCTAAGAAGCTATTTTGAATTTTCACTTGTAGACAATTTCTCTCAGGGTTACTTACACAAGAACTGAGAGATGGCTTCATTGCTGTTAGCTACATCCTATATGTATTAAAGCAAGGTCTGAGACTTGAAACCAGGCTGATCCCATCTCCCTGCTCCAGCTGTGCTGAGTGCTGTACAAGCAAAAGGAAAGGAGAATTCCTGTCTAGAAAGGTTTATAGCCTGAATAATCAAAAGAGACAACAGATAGAAGAAAGGAATTATCTCATCCTGATTTTTACTATTGGGAAACTGATACATAGAGCTGGGATTTTAAAAAGTGCTTCACACTCACAGCTCACGACAGATTTTCAAAGAGCCAAGAATAGCAGGTATCAGAATACAAACTGAAAAGAGAGTTACTGGCATGATGTTCCACCAGAGCTTTAGAATGAACTAAATGTAGAGTTTATAGTTGAGCTGAAAATTAAACAATACTCTTGTAGAAGTATTGTTCATGTTCTACAAAATATTGTAAAATCACTGATGCTTTCTTTCTTCTTTACCGCCACCCCAAGCATACACACATTTTTCTGTCACCTCAAATACTAATTTCACTCAGTGTCTCTTATGAATCACTAAATTCAAGACATACACTTTCTATCACAGCACAGAGACAGGAACTAGAAGGACACTGAAACTGCTCTCAGGTTTTCTTCCTAATCCTTAATGTAACTTGATCACTGCAGGTCAGGTACATGACTTGATACTGATGTCTTAGAGGGCCAAGTCAATGACTCTACAGTTTTATTGCTGTTTGTTCCACACAGCAGCATCAAGACTCACTAATCCTGTAGTAAGTAAAACATCCAAGACTGGGAAGTAAATAAAGCAGGTGGAAGAAAAGTTTATGTATAACAATAGAAACTAAAAATTGCTGTTCATTCATATAGATGCCCACTTCTAAAAACAATTTTGAAGTACATTTCATTAGAATCTGAAATGCATGTTTCTAGTGAATTTCAATACACACTTGATTTACAAATTCCAGTAAAAGTGTGCCACAGCTGGCAGGATAAATTACTGTAATAAATCATTATTAAATAACTGTAAATCTTTAGAATGGCATAATGTCTAATAAAAAAATATGCATGTAAAAGTGAATATTTGTGGAGACATTCTTCATATAGAGGAAAACAAATTACAAAACTTACCATCCCGGTAGTACAGGATAATTCAATGAGTAAATGCTGGAATAAAATTCACATAAATATTGCCTAATCTACTGCGATTTTATGTTAACAACTGCATCTGAAAAAATTGCATGGTAAAGGGTGATGGTAAAAGTACTATATTTCAGAGCTTTTTTATGTTAAACATTCACATTTCTGGTAGAAAACTCTGGCTCTTGCAATATATCATCAAAGCAGAAAATTTACTTTCCAAGTACCAGGCAAACATTGCTAACTTGTCCTCTGCATTTTAGAAACACTTTCTATGTTGGATTTTGTTTCACTTGCGGTTTTTTGTTTGTTTGGGGGTTTTTTGGTGGGTTTTTTTGGGGGGGGTGGGGGAAGTTGGTTTGGGTTTTTGTTTGTTTTGTTGTTTTTTTGGTTTGGGGGGGTTCTGGCCTTTCAAGGGGGAAAAAAACCCCAACACATAAAAAAACATCCCAACAACAAAAAACACCAGAAAACCCATCCCAAAACATGGTACCAAAAAGCCCCAAATCCTCTCATTTCAACCTGTGTTCCCTCTGATGTGCAGCAGATGGACATTTACAGTAATCCATTACTGCAGAAATCAGCTGAAGAGCTATTTGCTCTTCCAAAACTTCCCGTGCCTTATTTAGCTCTTACAAGACTTCATTTGTCAAAGTGCAGACACAGTGCTGATGTCGCATCCAATGGCGCATTTCTGGAGTCAAGATGAGCTGCAGCACCGCGACAGGCCCAGGAGTACCTCGCTCCAGAGTGTGATTGCTTCCACTGCATCTTGGGATGGGTAAATTATTAACTGACACTTTCACAACTGAAGAACTGTCTAAGATAAACCCATTAAAACTGTTAGCCTACAGAACACTTCACACTCCTGGTTTGTTAAATCTTTGTCAAAGTCATCATTTGGTCAAGCTTTTTAAATATACATATGCATCTATATAAAATCTATTTATAAAACTTTCAATTATGAACATTTTCTCTACCTTTCCTTGTCTCATTTTTTTTGGCCGAATGAAGTGAACCTTGAAGTTAGAGGAAGGCTGCTAAGGACTGAATTATAAAATAAAAGCAACAAAAGCTTATCAAAGATAGCAATACACTGTAATTCACCTTATTAACTGAACTCATAAAATTCAGTACAGGTGGTGATAGCTGCTGGAAAATTTACCTCAGACATAAAAATCTATTAGCTCAAAAAAAATCAATAAAACCATTTTCCATCAATATTTTTAAAAGCTTCCCCTGTGAGGGGACAAGCAGATTTTTGTAAAGCCAAAAAAAGTCTGTTGACAATACATACACTTTCTGTCTTTATGAGAGTTAAAGACAATAATGATACTAACATTAAGATCTGAATTAGCTGACTCTTAAACAGACATACTATTACGGTTACTTCACTGTTATTTGTAATCTGGTCCATATTTTACTTTAATCCAAGGACAAGTAGAGAAAGAACTAAGATTTTTTTATGCTGATGTGTAGTATTACTAGCATAAAATTAATTGAACCCCAATACTTGCTGTACATCCAACTACCCTATTGCCCTACTACCTCAAAAAAAAAAAAAAAGAAAAGAAAAAGAAATAAATAATAGATGAATCATATAGGAAGCAAAACTGTTTAAGTAGCAAATTTCTTCTTCATTCACAGACAAAGTTGCCACGGGCACTCCCTCTTATGTGAACACGGAAGAAAAGCCACGCTGTAACTCCAAATCCAACCACACTTGCCATAACACGATCATGAAACTGCACGCAATTAAAATGGTTTGTAGACAGTAAGAACACGCCTGAACATTATGGGTATGCATGGAAGCTACAGAAAAGTATTTCAGTGAGGTACCTTTCCTAGTACATTAAGAAACCAAGAAATAAACATTTTTGTATTCTAATCCAGGCCAATTTAATAGCCTATCATACGACCTCTTCATAGAGAAAAATACACAGTCTCTCCTACAGGGATTCAGTTTTGGGGAGCCTAATTGAATGCTCGTAGGTACTGATTTGCTGTTCCAGCTGACTTCTGTCGCAGTGGTGAATGGTTAGAGTAATCAGAGCTTGACAGGTCCTAAATCAGGAAACCAAATTTACAAGTCACTTCTGAGGTTGTGTCTTTAAGCTGTATATAAAGTCAGAATTATGTTTCAGCTATCTAACACAGATACAGAAAATATTTACTTCTAAAAAATTACTTGTATGCAAATTACTTGTGCAAGTGACAAATATTATTTTAAGAATAACTTAATAATTATTTTAATAAGTATTTTAGCCTACAGGGTGCACACCTAGTTCATCGCACCAAATTAAAAAAAAAACATTCAAAGGCATTACTCCAGTATCTGCCCAACCAGTGTGTGTCTGTGAGTCCATCTCTCTGTGTGTACGTGTATCAAAATATGTGTGTATGCACACGCACCCACACAGCATCATTGACAGTTAACATACACACACATGAGTTAAAATTTCTCTTTTCTAGCCAAAAGGGAGTGCCTTTTTTTTTTTTTTTTATTAACTGGAATTCACCCTGAAGCTCTGAAGGAATTTTGAGGGGGCAGGACAAGGGTTTGTACTCTTTGTTTTATCCACACTGCTCTATATACTTTCTGATAATTTGAGATGGGTAACTAAATTACAGGCTTACAGGGATTCTGATGATCATAAAAATCCCAAAAGTGTAGTCTTCAGCATGACATTATACCCACAGATACTTTCCTAACACCCATACACATACAAATAGTGTGTCTCATTTTAGTGTAAAATAATTGCATCCCAATCTCGTCCGTGCACCTCATGCCCTAACAGAAATATTCACCTACTTCTCTATTCTCCTTTCAGCTTTCTAGTTTGTACTCGGATGTATAATCCATAGTCCCAAAACTATTTCATCCAAAACTTTCTAAACACAATGCTTATTTATGTGTCCACAGAGATACAATGTTCATGACACCCACTGCTACTGCATTTTCCTCAAAAAGGTCCTCTTTCTGCAGTAGCAGCATTGAGAGATGCTGCTCTATTAACCTACAGATCAAAACATACAATGCCCTTTGCTTGTGACTTCCTAATTGTTGATTTTAAGAAATCATGAGTGTCACATCAAGATTTATTATATGACTTATATTGTCACAGGAAACATTAGGGAGCAAAATCTAACAACTTCTTTGAATTTACACAACGAAGTATTGTTCCTTATTCAGAATTCACCTGGTACATTGCTTCATGCAGAACATACCACACACATGATCACACACGACAGCAAAAGGGCAGCATAAAGATTCAAGTGCATGCGCATGGAAGCAAGAACACCACAGTTACATCTTTTTGTGGAAAATCCCAACTGTCAGCATTTTACTATGACACGTCACAGCAGAAAAAGTATTTCCTCAGAGAAGTGATGTGCAGTTTTACAAAAAAGCTGGTAAAATGTTCTGGGTTTGCCTCCTGAGGCTTTTGTTCTATGCGCAATAAGGTAGCACAGCTGCCAACATCAAGAGGCCAGGACATGAGGAGAGACAGACTCGTTCTTTTAAAAGACAGAAAAAGAGAAATTTTCAGAAAAAGCTATTTCCTTCATTAGACCAGCTGACATGGAAGAAGGGGACATAACTAATGCACACAAGGTATCCAGGCTTCTCGAGGGGCATGAATGCTTCTAAGACAGCAAGCATTAGAAGCTTACAAAGATCAGCAAGAGCCTAAGTTTGGAGGAAAGAGCTATGCAAGGAATGTGAAAGTCAGTAGAGACTTATAGAGGCAACAGAGAATGTATTTCTCTGAATGAAAATAAGCATCTATTTGAAGTAGGCAACATGGAGTACTTGTTTCCATTCCATGTGTACAAACCATGTGTTACAGACAGTTTCACTGATGTCAGAAAGCAGAATTCCTCACAAGACTACCCTGAACACCCACAATTGCAAACGCATCACTGAACAAAGGACCTGGTAGACCTGGTAGAGCAATAACAATAACTTACAGATATAAAATGGAAGCATGAGAAGCAGTGCTGGTTTACCAGAAGTAAAATTAACATGCTGAGAAAAAGTGCAATGTACTATATCAGCAACCAGAGAGCTGGCTGCAAAGCAAATGGAGAAGTAACTTCCTGCTAGATTTTTATTTACACCCATCATAACTTAAAGATTTCTGCTATGAAAATGTAAGAGTCTCCTTTGCAAGTCTTTTGACAGAGAATTACAAGAAAGACAAGAAAAAGTAACAGAAGCCTAACATGGATTATTTTTTTTAGTATTCATTTTTGTTACATAGTATGTGATTTGCATTAAAATATGACTCTGTGTTGCTCCACAATAAAAGTTAAAACTCACTCTCTTCTCGCCTACACAAAGTAATTTTGTTTAGAGACCTTCATTTCTTTTGGCCTTAGCCCATCGGAGGGGTGTGTGATGCAGTTGGTGCCAGTAATTGCTTCCATACAATACAAATGTTTGAAAACATTTTGCATATTTGTTATGATTATGTATGACATTTATATCATATTTAAAACTCCAATGGGCTTGCAGATTTTATTTTTGCTTATAGAAAACAAAGACACAGCACAGAATGTTCCTCTAATTCATCTAAGAGAACTGAGTCAATTTTATTTTCAGTTAATACACTATGAACTCTTAGCCTCTAAACATTTGCTTTTTCCATTGAAAACAAAACTATGTACATTGAGGGCAAAGCTGTGGGAGCTGTGTACACAAGTATGGATACACATTCACAAAGCACGTGGAAATGGACAGTTAGGCAAATGGTTGTGTTTCTTGCCTAAGTGATGACAGAAATAACATTCCCTAAAAAAAAAAAAAGTGCAAAAACCTTATCCCCACATATATGCATTGCTCTTCAATCCCTTACTTTGCAGGTGTAAGATTATTCAGATACACTTTTCTAGTTATAAGGCTTTTGTGAGAAAATTTTAACACATTAGAACATTTTCTTTTATAGTTGCAGTGCTATACCTGTCTCAAATCACTGATCAAATCCTCCATATACCTAATGATTTATTATTTTACCTGAATAAAATTCAGGGGGTTTTTTGCAACTGCCAGTTTTAATCTGTGACCTTAGCAAACAGCCTGTTATCTAATAAAGTCTCAAATTTCCTTCAACTGAAATAATAGGAAATTATATTAAGTACATACATCACACAGCAGTTTGTGAGATTCCCAAACTTTTTTTTGGAATCCAGATTCAGTTAACTGCCAATGCTCCACTGGAGGGTTGCCATTCCCCCCTGCTTTCCTGCCTGCCTCAGAGATGCCACCACCGGTGCCTCAAAGGCCAATTGCAGGAATATGGAGAAAAAGTATCCCATCTAAAGTAACACTGATTTGGCACTACAGGTAAAGCAAAGACACCCGTACTATAACAAGTTAACAGTTTTCTAGCAAGGTCGTATCTGAGCAGTTGACAGTCACAACCAAACATTCCACCATCTTGCTTGAGGAACTCAACAGTACCAAATACACAAATGCAACATTCATCAAGCTTGCAGTATTTAAGTGCTTACCAGGAGACAGATGATGAACAGTAGCAATGGAAAACCCTTAAAGTTGTTCCAACACACTAAGAAAAGTGATTTTTCCACTACTTTATAGGTGAGACTAGGAAAAGAGATGGCAGAAAGGTCATGGAAACAAATGGTTTCCTACAGCTGTGGGAGAATCACAGATACAGATCTATAGCAGCAAAGTTAGTTACAAGGAAAGTGTCTCTGATTCTTTATTCCCTGACATTCTCTCTCTCTCCCTCTCTCCCCATCCTCTTCTGCCCTACTCCCACCGTTCCCTACTCATTCTCTTTAAGAGAGAAAGTCTCAAGTCCTGACCACTAAACACAAAATCCTCCTGACTGCTCTGCTTTGCTTTATCAATGCGAATATGTAGGCATAACCTGCTGCCTGTTCTGACAAAAAGCACTGATACGCGTCACGGCAGATCATCCTGCTGTTACCACGATCCCTGCTACCCTTTCAAATAATAAATATTTCTGTCATACATACATACCAACTTAACCCCAAGTCTGTTGTGGCCACACATATTTTGTCCCTCTTTTAACTTTCAAAGCTTCATCAGCCACTCTTGAAAGACAGAGCAGAACACCTGCTTTTGCCATGAAACATTGTCTCTGTTCAGATTCTTCAGTTTCTTGAATTTGGACTAACACACAGAAGACAACTCCCAATTTACAGTCCTACTCTAATTTTGTAAACATTTGTGCTCTGCTTCACAACTTCCAGATTTATTACAGCTATGTCATACACTCTTCTCTCACTATGGGGCCTCATTTCCAGTATACTAAAAATTACTCTGGCCTTCAAAACCACCTCTCTGCAAAGGCTAAGAACTTTCTCATCAATAAATATATTTCTATGTAATGCAGAGTTATTAAAAGACATTCTGATATTAAATTACCATAAAGAAACTCTGCTTAAAATAAATTGAACAAACAGTATCACACTGCTTACATTTCAAAGGACTGTCACTTTTTATGGCAAGGCTTCATTGAGCTTATAGCTGTGCCATTGTACTCAATGGGATTCAACCATGCTAATTCTCTGGGAACACATGTATTATCACCTAACAGATGGTTGTGAAATGTGGCTTTCCAAAGGAATTATCACTTCCCTTTCTTCTTTGCTCTAGACAGAGTTAGAAGGAAAAAAAAAATTCAAAAGTTGCAGATTCCCAGTGGAGATGATGAGTCCTTGACTCCCAATCTTAACAGCAGCTGCTCCCAGTCGGGAGTCAAAAGAACCTCTTCATCCTACTTACATTCACTTTTTTACCAGAACTGAGTATATGTATTTCAAAAGGAATTGACACATTTAACAGTTAAAAATATCACCTCTAAGTGTTTCAGATTGTGATTGGCATGAGATATCTCCTGGGCTGCAGAAAGGGACAGTGCTTTTTATGTAGCTTACTGTAGATAGCTGCAAGCTTTTACCTAAAACATGTTCCTGTTGAACACAATGTGTCAGCAGATGATGCAGCAGAGCAGTGTCCATCTGACAAGTACTGAAAGAGAATGTATGAACAATGTTATCTGTTATCACCGATCCAGTGGGCAAATACTAAACTTAACTGACTATTATGGTTGCCAAATGCAATTGATGATTTTGGTGTTCTTCACTTTCAATTGATAAGACCAATTGGTGTCAATTACAGCCGAAGTTCTAAGGTTCCAGTCACACATACATACATTAAATGATTGTTTATACTGCCTAGTAGATAATTTCCTTATATAACTGATAACTGCTTAAACTGTCATTATCTGCTTACAGAACTTCAAAAAATTTTATCTCAAAGGGAAAAAAAACCTAAGAAACTAAGCACAAAATAATGGAAAACAAAAAAGAGATATTCATAGTTGAAGGGGCCCAGATTTTCTGTTTAACGTATTTAATGACTGCTGAGCAACAAAATCTCAGCAAACCAACATGAGAATACAACCTGAAGAATCCTAATATCCTGTCTCAATAGGGGATATTCTTAACTAATTCTGTACTGTGGCCTATTACAATTAGATAGTAGAAAGAGATGTAAACAATTTTACATTTCACCCTCTGTGGCAAATTTCTTCAGTTTAGTATTTTCCATCAGAAATTTAATGTCCTTTTAATGTAGAGATTTTTCTTGAGCAATGTATCATATTTAAGTCTGTAACTATCAATCAATATTCCTTTTAATTGAGGTTAATTTCTTTCAACTTTTCATAAACTTCCCCTTGGAGCTCTGAGGGTTCTTGCACCTGCTGAAGAGCTTAAGTTTATTTCAAAAACCAGAAGTGTCTTCTTATCTTACTCACAGACAGGACCATCCCCAAGTTTTGTAAGACACTGTGAAAACATGATCTAATTTAGACAGCTTTAAAGCCATGTCTGACACCACACCATCAGAAGAAAAGAGAGAGGATGGGAAGAGCGAGTTAAAAAATAATTGTGTAAGATCCCTTACAACTATGTTATAACAGTATTTACTAGTACCACCTTGGGGCAGAACCTCCAAAGCACATATGAAGTAAAAGTATAACAATGTCTTTTCATACATGGACACACACAAACATAAATATTTTAAAGAAAAATCTTAGTTGCATCTCCAAAACAGAGAAACATAGGAGGAAATTGGGAAAGGATGCCCCTCTCGCTCCGCTTTTTCCAGTATAATTTAACAAATCTTCTGGTGTTAGTGCAGCACCTGTCCATACTGTGTCAAATAAAGAATTTTTTAAAGAAAAACTACTTAGCTGATTGTTCCAGTGGTCAATCATTAACCCATTCCCACTCTTTATCCAAACATTTTCAGAATGTCTTGACTACCATTGGCAATTTTAAGGAATGGAAGGAAACCAAGATGCTGGGAATAGATAAGGCAAAAAGATTTTGAAAAATGTCAACACACAGAATTCTTGAATAGTTCATTAAAAGTTTGCTCCCAGCCCAGACAGCTGAACCCCTGGCTTCTCTAAATCAGGCTGCCAGGAAGCATGTGTAAAGCAGACGTTCACACTGATGTTCTGATGACTTTTGTAATACAGTAGTGCCTAAGTCAAGCATCCTAAATCAAAGATGTGAGCAGTACGAGTCCCTGCATGAACACTAAATGTTATCAAAGACCTCACAGCTTAGGACCAGATGGAAATCAGTTGGGGAAAAGGAGAAAGGAAGGCCCAGGAGACGAAAATAGAGAGTGTGAAGCAGGAGAGAAAGAGTATAAGAGGATGAGAGAAATTGGGAAGGGGCAAATATGGGAAGTAAAAGTGGGATGGAAAGAAGGGCAACAGTTGCGGTATACTGCATGGGTCAATACTGTGTCCAAGACTGTTTAACGTTTTAGTTAACCATCCGGGTGATGGGGCTGAGGATACACTCAGCAAGCTTGCAGATTACACAAAACTGGAAGGAGCAGCTGATACGCCAGAGGGTTGTGCTGCCATCCAGCACAAACTCAACAAGCTGGAGAAATGGGCTGGCAGGAACCTCACAAAGTTCAAAAGGGGGAAGCACAAAGTCCTGCACTTGGGGAGGAAAAACCACCTGCAACAGTGTATGCTGGGCAACAACTAGTTGGGAACAGCTTTGCAGAAAATGATCCATGGGGTCCTGGTGAAAACCAACTTAACCACCAGCCAGCAACGTGACTTGTGGCAAAGAAGGGTAACAGTATACTGCATTAGATAAAGCATTGTCAGCAGACTGAGGGGGGTGATCCCTTCCCTCTGCTCAGCACTGCTGAATCCAGAGGCCAGGTCTGAGCTTCCTGATACAAGACAGAAATGCATGGCACACTAAAATAATTAAGGGACAACAGCATCTCTGCTACGAGGAAGGGCTGAAAGAAGTGGGAGTGTTCAGCCTAGAGTATAAAAGGCACAGAAGGGATCTCAGGAATGCGCCTGAATTTCTGATGCGTAGCACAGTGAAGATGGAGCTTGACTCCTTTCATTGGTGCCCAGTGACAGGACCAGAAGTGATGGGCACAAACTGAAACATGGGATGTTCCTTCTGAACATCAGGAATCACTCTCTTGCCTGTGGGAGTTACTGAGCACTGGCACAGGTTGCCCAGGGAGGCTGTGGTGGTATCTTAAGGGATGAAGATATTCAAAAGCCATCTGGATATGGTCCTGGACAACTGGCTCTAGGGGCGGGTTGGACTGGATCACTTCCAGAGGTTCATTCCTTCCAAACTCAAGCAGTCTTTAATTTTGTAATTCTGTGAAGAGGAGAGGAGGAAAAGGGAGGAGAAGAAGAGATAAGAAAGAGATGAAGAATGCGTGATGGAGGAGGGAGGAATGGAAAGAAAGGAAGACAGGAAAGAGGACAGGAAATAGGGGAGTACAGAGAAGTAGAATGGTGAAGAAAGAAAAGCTACCTGCAAAATCACCACTAGTTATTACTTCCCAACTTCTCTGTCATTATCAGTTGTTGATACCACTTAGTAAGTACAGCAGAGGTGAATTTTATACAAGGATTAAAAGACCACACAGCTGCCTTTTCTGATATTGAAAAAAGAATCTAAAACAGCAGAAACAAGCAAATTCAAATATCATGGTTGATACCTCAGGTTCAAAGAGCCTTCTGCCTTCCTGTGACTTGTCTGAAAGCAACAACTGCATGATAAAACACCGGTGTTAAATTAACTCTTAAAAAGACTGCTAACACACTGCAAAGGAAAGGACCAGACTTTATGTAATCTGACAGGCTGGCAGCCCACCCTGAAAGGTTCTTGGCCAGCTGCCTGGAGCAGACAATATAGGTGACATTGTAGTGGATGTCCATTGTAGGCTGCCTTCAGGAAGAACAACTGGATGAAGACTTCAACAAACGGCTGGAAGGAGCATCACAGTCATAAGCCCTGGACCTCATGCAAGAGAAATTTCCCAAATAACTGCTGGAGGAACAAAATAGCATTGTATAAGCAATTCAGAAGGTTTCTGGGGAGCACAGATGAAAACTTTCTGACCCAAGTGATAGAGGAGCCAACACAGAAAGGTGCTGTGCTGGACCTCATAGTCACAAATAAGGAAAGGCGACATCACTGGCCATGTGAAAGTTGCAGGCAACCTTGTCTGCAGTGACCATGATGTTCAGGATGCTGGTGATGCAAGTGACCCTGCCTGAGGAGGGAGGTTGGGCAAAATGACTTCCAGAGGTCCCTGCCAACCTCAACTATTCCATGATTTTGTAATTCCACCTTGGTGCCTCCAAACACCCACACAGGTGGCTACAGACACTTTTTATCTACGTACATGTGGTCAAGGCCACTGTATGAATGACTTGTTGATTTGAATAACATAGCTTTGGGACAAGAAGCACAGTATATTTAAAAAAACAAATATTTAAGCTACCTATATCACAGAGCACAGCATTTGTCAGTTTACTAGCACAGACTGTTGCCAGTACCTCAAGGTAGTTCCCTCCTCACACTTTCCCAAAGGAATATTGGACTAAATACAAAGTTTGAGCAAGCCAAGCACCTGTTTCAGAATTCCCCTGGTTGTTTTAGCAGGCATCTATTACTATAGACAGTCAATATCTGGAGGAAGAAGTGTGTGCATTCTCAATGAATAAAACCCTGGAAGCTGGCTTACAAACATGGAAGTAAAAGAAACCAGACCTGCCCGAGCGTCATTACACTAAACACAATATGCAAGGCTGGCTTCTTGGAGACCACCTTCCTCATACAATGGAAAACCAAAGGAACCCACGCAGGGGAAACAAAAAAAAAAGAAGACAAAGATTCCATGTCTTTCCAACTCGCAGACAGAGTGCTACAAAGGTGTTAATACCCAAACAGTAATTTTTATGGCATTTCATTTCCATTGCAATGATTTAACAATATAGATGGCTAAAGAGAGGAGTCATGGAAATTACTCAGTAACTGAGACGATGACAAACACATGGCTAAACAGAATTCAGTGGTATTACTGCTGCTGGGGAACAAGCTCTGGAGGCATGAGAGGACTACTTCCATTTTCATCTGTCATGATTATTCTTCAAAGGATACCAATCTTCTGGCCCAGGACAGCTGAGAGGGCACGAAACATCTCCCATGTATGTTGGCACATCTTTTTTTTTTTCTTTCCTGTAGCACTACGCAATGAAGAAAACTCAGAGGAACTCAAATAACACTGTACTGTTACAGAATCATAACTCACAGGGTAGACAACACCACACAGCCAGAGAGGAGCTAACAGGCAGAGGAGCCACCTTTTCTGCATGAATTAGATGGAGTTTGAGCCTGTGGTCTTTAGAATGACAAAATGCTGTAGTTTGTGCCAGTCCTTATGTATGAGAACCTCTGATGAAAATTAAATTAGCAAAATAAGAAGTGAAGTCTACTTATACATAAGCAGATAGAGAAAAGAGGGAAGAAAAATAGGGGAAGAGTAAGAGGGTCATTGTCAGTAACACCACCACAACACCAAGCCATTTTTAGGCCCTCCACAAACTCAAACAACACTACAAGCATTACCTTTTGTGCAAATGCAGCTGAATTTCTGCATCCATTATATTCACATAAGAAAATGCACAATTTAACATGCAATAATACTTAACAAAAAAAATCCATAATGTATTCAGCAGATTAAGTTTGCTTTTTGTTGTTTAATGAACTTTTTTTTACGTGCAGAAGGCATTCGCAGGCCAAATATTGCTTTATGAAGCTATGCTTCATGAACAGTCAAAAAAAGGTGACAAATTGTTGGGGCCCCATAAAACAAACTCTGACAACCTTGTTTTTCAATACAGATTAACAAAAGTAATTACAATTTTCTTACCTTGAGATAAAACAAATAATTACTTGCAATCACAAATAGACCATTTCTGTATTTCTGCCAAAAGAAGTAATTTTAAATTTCTTTTATATAACAATTTAGCTATGTGTAAACCAATGCATATGCCTGTGAAACAGACAAACAAACAAACAAACAAACAAGCAAACAAGCAAACTTAAAAGCAATATAATACCCCTTCAAAAGAATAATAGTCACACCACTAAAAAGCAAGCAAGCAAGCAGGACAGTAAAGCTTAGGGGAACAGGAATGTTTTCTACGGCATTAAGTAAAAAGTTAAAACTGCATATCTGTGCTAGGCAAGAAAAAATGAAAAGAACCCCTGAAGCATTATCCATCAAGCATAAGTGAATAATGAAATAACGAATATGTCTATACCCTTGGTCCTTAATCTTACAGCAAATTATAGTATTCAAATACAGTATTTTACACATGCAGTCTGATAACACTTCCTATCTTTCTTGGAGATTTTGTGAACGACATGATATGAAACACAATGTATTTAATGAAAGGTTTCTAAGCTGATTTCCCTACAGGTTATTTTCTTTCTTTTCTCTGGAACCCATACGAAGGATATACAGCAGGGACCAGGAGCGTATATAAAAATAAACTACCAAGCAGCATCAGAGCCGATACCCCATTCCTACAGGGGCAAGTGAATTATTAGATCTGTGTCATGAATTTTTTTTTTTTTTTAATATGCCATTGTTCCCACTTGAGCACATTACATTTTCCATATCCACTTTTAAACCAATATTACCTTTTTTCCCCCCATGGTCATAATGTTCAAAGTATACATTAAGCCAATCCAACACCTTTAGTCACACACCAGTTATATGTAAAGTAGGATAAACTATAACCTTTTGATTTTCCTCCCAATGAACTTATACTTCAGTGCCTAAAGAAAAGAAGCAAAACAAACCATGGTGCCTCATGGGGAAAAAAGTTTACTAATATTCATTTTATAAGTGGTCATGAACAACATTTCATCTGATTTTGTATATTCATGAAAGTATATTACAACTGTACATATATATATATATTTTGTGTTACAACCATTTTAACATATATAAGCTTTTCAAATCAAAGGTAAAAGCATTTTTGGTTTTGAAGATGCGATTGCCAATTATTTTTGCACTAGTGCACATAAACAGGAAGGACAGATTCTTAGGTATGAGTTATATATTCCTGTACAAAATAATTGTATATTCTATGAAGAGTGATTCTTTTTCAAGAGAAATATACAACAACACAAGGGAAATCTTGTACCAGCAGCATAACTGAAGTGGCAAGACACAATATTAGAAAAACAGAGCTACTTTCATTACTGTGATGCTGTGTGTCAGAATGTCTCTCCTTAATGAACCTGTTTGCAATAAGACTCCGGGTGCAAAGAGGCTATTTAGAGAGCCTATTGTGTCTGTAGTGAGTCCTTCAAATATCTTCCTACCATTAGACATGCCGCATTGACCAATTCTGTCCTGATTGCTGTTCTTTTTAGTATCAAGGGACATTCTTGCCCAGACAGACCGATGGATCAGAAACTGCACTTCATAAAATGTTTACACTGTACACACATTCACACAGTGATACAAGCAACAGAGTCCCAGATCACACAGCATGTTGAATGTGCCAGTGTCATCTCTAGGCTTATGACTTTCCAATATCTACAAAACGATTTGGGTTAAACTGCTTCTGCTGCTTGCCTGTCATTCTAACAAAAGTCATGTTTTTTTCACCTGTTCAGAGTGTAACCAAGCCCACGGCTCGCACGGGAGCATTTCAGGCAAATGTTCCCTATGTCACAAAGCCTTTTTGCTCAGTTGAGACCACCTCTTAATTGCTGACAGCAGAAAAGGACCACACATGTCATGTCATCAGAGAGCAAAAAACTTTGCTGTGAATAAACAAAACAAAAACAAGTCTTCCTAAAAGATTATGAATTACTACTCTCAGTGACAGCAGCAAAGAACAAGGGACTCTTCTCAACAGTAATTACAGAAATACTTTGTTACTGTCTACAGCCCTGTAAATTAGTCCCTTTGTAAGAGATTTTGTGAGGGTAGTTTGATGAAGTCTCAGAGTTCCTATCTATCAAGTCAGTGGTTTACTTATTAGCCACTAATTAATGTGCTTTATTCTCACCTTTCATGAACCTCATGTCAAACAGACTATAAGCAAGAAGCCTTTTTACATTTTAACTTTTTTGTGGTCTTACCCTTTAATTCATCTAAGAAAAATGTCACTGCCACCTCCAGTTGAAGGCCCCAAACCCCACGCATAAGTAACAGAAAGTTACAGTATGGTATGCCAAAGACCTGACTATTATTTTACTAACACAGATCAAAAAATATACACCTTATGTTTGATATAGCACGTGATACATCTGTGTTACCAGCTGAACACAGAAAAAGCGTGTGGGGCAACCTATGAGGGAGAAGAAAATTCTTTTTAAATGCCAAATGTGAAGCTAAAGCATTGGTGATACAGAAAGCTCTCCTCCAAGTAATAACTGGGAGACTATATATGCTTTCAGAGAAGAAGTGGCAGGTGCTTAGAAATATCAAGGAAGGAACCCTAACATTTCCAGGTTTCACTCACAGAACAAAGGAAACTCTTCTTGCCAAGGGCAACTTGCATAGGCAGATGAGACACAGGAAGGAGGGGAAAAAAGGTCTTATCTACCCTGTTTTGTAGCTAGGAAACTGAGACACAAGAATTAAACACACATCAATAAAGTGTATGCCACTGAAATAATGAAGAAGCTATTTAAAATCATTTTCTGCTAAGTTATACAGAAGTGTCATATACATGACTGTTGATAAGTTTATGAAAAATGGTATTACGTGTAAGATGACTGAACAATACAACAGGTAGAGGTAGAGTTGTTCTAAAACAACAACGCTGCAGTGTCATTACCCTTTCATTTCCTCTCCTGAGTCACCAGATTAATCTATAAAAGAGATTTATGAAATTGAAAAAGAATATTTTGAGCTGAATTATTTCCTGAAATACATTCAAGTTTCTTTGAAATGTGAATACTATCCGAGAGGCAAATTTAGCCAACAGACATATTACATTAGACACATTACAGATGTGGAAAAAATATTTTCAGAAATAGCAAACAACCCACCGATGAACTTTTGTGCAAGTGAAAATAAAAGAAATGTTATGCGTCTTCTGTGGATTGTAATTAAATCTTTCTAGGCTTCCTGTCTGTATTTTCCATGTACAAACATGTTCTTCTAATGTTGTGCCATCTTTACATCAAGAATGCATGCCCTTCTCTCAATCCACATTTTTCCATACTGATATATGCACTCACCTGGCAAGCAGGCATATCTTATAGACAAACTGGTTTAGGTTAGACTTATAAAAGAAAGCATTCAGAGTGATCTTCTTGACCAGGTTAACACAAAAGAGCTAAGCTGCACTTTTACATAGCTTTTCAGTCTAGCAACTTCAGCCAGACTTCCACTTTTGATGCCTTAGGTTTTAACTTTTATATTTTTGAAATCCTGTACTGCTTAGGATGTAACTCTGAAGTTTCTTGTAGCCTGTTAATTACTGCTGTCTCATGCTAGGTAGACATAACAAAGCCTCACCAGGCCTGCTCTCCAAGGACACTCAGACCGTCCTAGGCCCAAAAAGTATAAACCAAAAGCCTCTAAAGGGGAGACAAGCTTGGGAAAACTACATCATTAACTGAGGCTTTAATTGGATAATTAACCGTGATATGCAAATGAACCAAACCTATAAAAGTGTGAAGAACTCGTGACCTGCCGTCCATCTTGGGGTCCATTTTGAGACTAGCCTCTGGCTCCCCAGGGTGTACCTTTGAAGGCCTTTCAAATAAATACCTACCTTTATTCTCTTGCTCCTATCTAGCCTCTGTTTTTAGGTGGCCTCTCAAGGCATCACTTTCACCAAGACCAACAGACACATTACGATTGCCCATCTCCCTAGGTTGAACTCCTCTAAATCGTTTGTTGTAATTTCATCTGGAATAAAAAGATATCTTCCACCCCAGAGGTTAATCATGAAGGACTGCTTTACTCCACAACAGACAACAGGGCTCTAAGGACCTGTAGCAAAATGGTTTCTGCAGTGGGTTGCTACCACAGACTATATGCTTAAGTCATCCTTTCACTACCTTTAATCATTTCTATATAGTAATCACTCAAGTTCTACTTGCAATACAATTCTTCTCAGAGAATCTTAGTAACCCATAAGTCTACCAAAAATTACAGGGCAACACCGAAAAGTGAGTGTGAAATTTGTTATAGTAGACAACACATACGCTGCTTCTTTGCCAAAGCAAGTTAGTCCCGGTTCTAAGTGGCCACTCTTAAGTTTCTGTAAGATTGCCACCATGATTTTACTTGGTCTTTAATTAAACAAAAGGCCCTGTGTGACTTGAAACCTGTTTCACTTTTGTCCTGGTTTAACCTCAGCCACCAACCAAGCCCATGCAGCTGCTTCCTCACTCCCCCACCAGCAGAACTGGGAAGAAAATCAGAAGGGTAATAGGCAGAAAACTCATGGGTTAGGATAAAGACAGTTTAACAGGCAGAGCAAAAGCTGTGCACACAAGCCAAACAATACAAGGAATTAATTCACTGTTTCCCATGGGCAGGCAGGTGTTCAGCCATCTCCAGGAGAGCCGGGTCCCATCACATGTAACAGCAACTTGGGAAGACAAATGCCATCACTCCAAATGTCCCCCATTCCTCCTTCTTCACCTCACTTTGTATACTGAGCATGATGCCATATACCATGCATCATGGGTCTGATGACCCTTTGGTCAGTTTGGGTCACCTGACCCTGCTCTGTCTCTTCCCAGCATCCCAAGCACCCCCAACTTCCTCACAAACATGGAGTATGAAAAGCAGAAGAGGCCTTGGCTGTGTGTAAGTCCTGCTCAGCAATAACAAATCATCTCTGTATTATCAACCCTGTGTTCAGCACAAATCTAAAACACAGCCCTACACCAGCCACTGTGAAGAACGTTAACTCTACCCCAGCCAAAACAGGTACAACCTTACATTTAAAAAATGCACATACATCAACATCCTATTAGTACTACAACAATGACAGGCAAAATTTCATGTACATACTCCAGTGGTTCCTGCCTTCCCTCCTCCCTCCTTCATTGCCACACTAAGACAAGAAATGGAGCGTCATTTGGTCTGCAGTCATGAGGACAAAAAGCTTTCTAAGGTTATTGAGAATATAAAGGTCCCATGTTAAATACCACTTTTCTTCCTTTATCATTATCATATGTACTTAAATAGAAGTTCTTCAGAAGTGTCTTAGTTAATCACAGAATTAAGATACAATTTTCCTGTTTCCTTCAGATTTCCTCATGTGCAACTGGAAATAATGTAATCTTTGGTGATACACTGATACCCCTTCCAGAGTGATGCCACCAGCTCTGAAAGGGAGGTTACCCTGCTCCCCAGATAGCTGCTAAGGCTGTTTTTCATTCACATAAAACAAATAAAATCAAAACTGCTCTATCCGCAACAGCCATATGAATTTAAACCTGGATAATTTTGCCTGAAATAAATGTGACAGCATTCATACAAATTTTTCCACTAGCAAAATGGTGGGGAAATGACAAGTAACCTCTTCTGCATACAGAGACAGAAGATATCTGTCCAGAGTTGTAATTCTTAGAAATAAAAGTATGCATCTGATACGGCTGAGGCATCACATTTTTCTTTTATTACAATTGGTAGTGAAAGGCACTATTTATGGACAGCTAGAACCTGTCTGTTATGGCATCTTATGACTCCTAGCTCTAAAGCGCTGCTTTGGCACCGCAGGAAGAAAGAAAAAAAATACAAAACATCAACAGATTGAAAGAATATGTCATATCTGTCCACATGGAAAGCTAAATTGTTATGTCTTTTCTGTGGATTCTCAGACACAGAAAAAAAACCATTCATTTTGGCAAACACAACCCAAAAAATGTAAAATGTGTAATCTTTCACATGAATAGGGCACTGATATTACATAAGTAAAACAAAACAAAGATATTACATGTAATAAGTACTTCACAGGAAAGACAAATATGACCAGAAATCAAGTAATAAATACTGAAATTACTTAAGTATAGAACTAGCAAATAACCAGATGGAAGATGCTATTAAGGGAGACAATTAGCATCAAGTTATGCCTTATTTTCTGAACTTGTTTTACAAAGATCAAATTTGAATGTTGCATGTACTCATAGTCTTCGGAAGAGTAAATAAAACATTCTCCACATTGCTCTCTGTAAGTCTCATACTTAACTTACCATACAAATTAAATCCAAATAAAAACATAATTGTAAAACCTCCTCCTTTCCCACAAAGCAATCATACAATCGAGCCAATCAACATGTTAAAATTATAAATGTCAATGCCTTAGATTCAAATTCAAATTAATAAGCAAAGATTTCATTAGTGAAAATGAAATGTAACTTGCTCTTGGGTACAAGAATGTCTGAAAAATTTACTTCAAACTGGGTCTATCTATGCATTAAAGTCATTACGTTATAGACAGCAATTTACAAATCAGCTGATGGGATTTTGAGCTGCACTGTTGCTGCTGTCCGCATCATAAAATCTGTCAGATTTCAAGAAGCATTGCTTCCTGAAGGTAGCCAAAATCATATTGAAGGTCTACTCTTTGGTATCCAGATATTTTTTAACTAATCTCAAAGGAGCAGATGCCTATCTTCAGCTGGCAGAGCGTCTCCAAAGTGCCTCTTTCTGGTGTATTTTCTTGGTATATATACAAATGAAAATACAGATGACCTTAGATATCACAAAACTATTTTCAGCTCCATTTTTAAAGCATTTTAAAAAACTGTATTAAGTGCTAAAAAAATAAAAGTATTTAAAAAATTTGACTTTTTTTTAGTGAAGGCATGAATACCCATTTAGAAAAATCTGATGCTTTGAAAACTACCAGGAGATAAGTACAAATCTCCAGAGAAAGAGAATGAATTTTTCTGAACCAATGCTTCCTAAAAAAACAGATTTGAAGTTCTATGCAGTTCAAATATGAATTACTTTTAGGCCTAAATAAATTCTGATCATTTTGCAAACAGTAAAACTACACAAACATAACTAGAGTCAGAGACAGACTATAAGGTTTGCAAGCCTTTTAACAAAGCAGGATCAAACACCAAACAAAAATAACTTCAAGACATATTTTAGACAGTTTCTTAAATTTTGTAAATGAACAGAGTTGTTCTGATGTCAGTGTAGCCAGTCTGATTTACATGGGCTACTATCTATTTCTTTGAGACACTGGAGGATAACACAATCAAATTAATTTATCACTTAAAGGCTCTACTTTTCTTATTCTCAAAAACCCAGGAGAAGACTAGACTTCACAGCATACACAAAAACATATGAAATGCATACTACGGACAAGAGAAGGTGGATTTTTACTCAGACCTTATAAAATTTTACAATATTCCATTACTTATTGCTATTTTATTCCAACACAACTACATACATCAGTTCACATTCAGGGTGCAAGCCAGTATACATTATGTGCAATGAGGCTCCAAGATATGGAGGAATTATATGCTGCTAGTCACATTTCTGCATATTGTCATGGATGTAAATTAACTCATACATTAACAGAAATGGAGAATGGTGTTTGATTGTTTTTAAAGATGTTATGACAAGTAAATGGGGCACTCTCCCTTCCTCAAAAAAAAACCCCAAAAACAAAACACAAAAAACCAACCAACCAACCAAAAAACCCCCAAAACCAAAACACAAACCAACCAACCCCCACCTGAAAAAAACCCCCAAAACAATGAAAAACCAACAACTAAAAGGAATACACTTTTTCAACATATACAGTATATTTTTTCCAAAGAATCCATCAGCACTGAACAAGAACTCTATACTGTTGTGTTTGATAAACACTCTTAAAAGAGCAGGTGTCTCTTTAGAGAGAAGTGGACCTTTTTTTCTCAGAGTGATGCCATTGAAAACAGTTTTATTTTCTTTCCATCTGATTTAACAGATGTCTTATGTACTTCAACATCTCAGCTATCTAGCCCATATACATTATGTCCCCGAGACACATAAACACTTTGTGGAGAATGTGGAGAATGGATAACAGCACAAAGACTGACTTTTTAACTGGGAGCTTGTCTATACATTCAGCTATTTGGGAATAAAAATTCAAGGACAGCAGTTGCAGAAAAACTGTTCTTGAATGATTCAGTTCATTCCATGATGATGCTTTCTCCAGGAATGGGAAGTCAATCAGAAATACCTTCTTCTACAATAACATATATTATTAGCATAAGTAAAATAGATCACTACTCGTACTTCACACTTCACTAATAAAAATAAACTTCAGGCATAGACAAATCACTAAGCAGCTCATGTACTTTTTCGAAAAGCCAGATTATGCTACAGGACCAAGGCTTTGTACAGAATAGAACAACTTCATGCATAGGAAGGAAATTGGAAAAAAGGAAATTTGAAAATGAAATGGAAAAAAAAAGTCACACTTTCAAGGAAAACTTTTATCATCATAGTAACAAAAGAAAGGTTCTTGCATAGATAGCTGCCTTGCTAGCAGTCCTTGTGAAGTGATGGCAAGAAGAAAATAGATCTTGACAGACAGACAGAAAGTAGTAATGGATTTGAAAGGCAATGCTGTGAAACTTGTTGAACCAGAGCAACTACCACATCATTAAGAAAGATTCTTAATTTGAAGACAACTTGCTATGGCAAGATATCCATCAGCTGTGAGGCTATCTCGACATGGAATACCACGACAGAGAGTTGCACTATTATAAAGGGCTGAAGCTTCATGACTATGAAGAATTCTAAGAATTCTAAAGCAGCTGGGAGGTTAACCTTCCTAGTTCCAAACAGGAACTTGTCCTCTTAACAACTCTTAGTTCATGTGGTGCAGAGCTGGCTTATATTTGTATAAAATTTTTGATTTTTCTTTCAGAACCATATGCCAACTAGGACTTCTTTTTTTTTTTTTTTTTAATCCTTTGTCTGCTGAATGACAATGATACTCATTGTCTGAATAAAATTACTTTAGAATGGGAGACTTCCTTCCATGTAGCAAATCAATGTCATTTTCATTAACAGTTCTGGCATGAATAGTCCTGAGCAACCTGCTCTTTGTTGGCGCTGCTCTTAGCAAAGGCATTGGGCCAAAGTATCTCCAGAGGTCCCGTCCGACCTCAACCAGTCAGTGACTCTTCATTAGGTCTGCAAATAATGGCTTTATGAGGTTCATGAGGTTTATAAACAGAAAGAGAAGGCATGTAGACTTTCAGCTGCATACTGGTGAAGGTGAAATCTGTCTATGTCTGTGCCTTTTTCTTTTCCAGAAGAAACCTCTTCAAACCTGGGCAACTGGCAGGGAAGGAGTTGGCTTACTAAGATACATCTTTCATTCATGTAATGCATGACTGAGAAGACCCTTTTCATACAGTACAAAGTTTAAGCCTCAAATGTCTTCATCGCCATTTTGGATGAGTCGTTCTACTGGGCTAAAAGTAATAATGATGTCAAAATCCAGAAATTCTTCTCAAGTAGTACTCACTTTTCATGAGTATGGCTCATCGAGGAACAAAAATGATCCACAGAGGCACGTGAAATATCTGAACAGAGAACATGGCACCACAGAATCTCAGGCAGGCAAAAATTATGGGTATAATTTGCCTTTCGTGTCCCCCAAAAGCAACATCAAATTCAAATATTATGATGCAGGAAAAATAATACCAATGACTGACTAAAAAGGTCCAACTACTTCTGCATGGCTAGTAAAACACAGAAATTTATCCAGATCTTTCAGCCCTGACATATGATGGATCCTTTTCATTGAACAGTCAGGTCACCCTCAGAGTCTTCCTTAAATCAAAAAGTGTCACTTATGTTGAACCTCTGCTCTCTATCAAAACGTATATATAGTTTAAATCAAATTTTCGCTGATCCATCTTTCAAAAGATGAAATATCAACTACACACTTCATACTGATTTTAGACAGGAAGTAAGATTTACAGTAAGATCTGTGTTTTCAAAAGGAATTAGCCATACACTGATTTCCCTATGAAGCTTTGAAGGGATCACAATCTGCAAAGCACAAAGACATACTGTAGTGACAGACAAAGTTCAGTTCTGTGTAGCTACAGCAAGTAGTGGTTGCACAAAATGTTGTATCACTTAATACTACTTGAAGAACTTAGTACACCAAATTTGCTATTGCTCTGTACAATGCAAGAGGAGATATACTATATGGTATAATTTTTTCATTGATCTGTAAGTATTGTAGTATAGTGGATTATGGACATAACATCTAGAATATTACATGTGAACAGAACCTCACACTTCCAATTGCTTTTTCAGGTTCCTACAGTAAATCACTTTCTCGGATACACTATTATGTAACATTAAACACACATTTAGGTACAGATATAAACAAAAAGATTTATGGTAGTGCAATTTATGTTGCACTATCAACATTCTAAATATTAAGATAATGTTTTCAGAGGGAAGAACTGTGTCTCACTGAAGAAAAAAGAACACCTCACACTTTCCTTAAAGCAGTATTTTTACTTTTCTGAAAAAGCTGGTAATGCACCAACTCTATTGATTTCAGTAAAGAAACGTCAAGAATGAGTTTAATTCACATAGGAGACTTAAAAAAATATAAGAACTTAGTTTTATTATAATGCCATTAAGGTGACAATTTTCTCCTGAGTTGCCCATCAGCAAACCCATATGAAAAATGTCATACAGAAGTTGTTTGCCCAAATCTCATGTATTGTCATGATCCCATTTCCATTTATATTATAGCATCATTTAAAGTCCTCAATCACAGTCCCAGTACAGTAGGCAGTGTAGTAAATGTATGCAAAAATCAATTCTAAATTAAGTAAGCATCCGTCCAGCTTAAAAGACACAAAAACAGTTTAACTGGATCACTGGAAATTCCCTCTGCATAAAAAAGAATTTCCGCAACTATCACAGAATCAGCTCATGGCACTACTGTGCCACGCTCTTCAAAGCCTCAAGCCTGGGAGGGGTGGTTCAGGAAATGTAAGTGTTGTCATGGATGGCTAGAGGCCAGCACAAACTAATATGTCATCACATCACACTAAAGGCCATAATGGTCCAGAACAGACCAAGCATCAGAAGGCTGACAAGTCTCTGTTAGTCTCCGCTCCTCCCATATTTGCAATGAACTTACTCAGACTACAGGATTGCCCTTGCATTGTTCAGATGCCCCACACATTAAGAGAGAAAACACAACTCTACAAAATACATTCAATTCTTACATCATAATTCAAGTGAAGAAGAATGTAAAGGGTAACAAACCAGTGAGAAATTTTTAAATCACAAGTTTCTAAGGACAAAAGAAATAGTAGGTGACCAAAGTCAAGAATTAACTTTAAAGGAACAACGTGTGGAAAAAGAATTGATTTGTTTCAAAGATGTACTAACAAATGTCTAATGGAACAACATACTTTTTAAGGGGACAAAAATCCCAAGATGACTAAATGGCAAAAGTAAAGAGGCAACGGAAGAAATATTGATGAAAAATGCAGTGTAGATGCAACTAAAACCATCAAGAAGAAATGATTTAAAGGAAAAATATATGTTGGGAGCCAGATGGAGTGAAAAAAGAAAATTACACAGGAGAAAAGCAGAGTATCAGAGGGGACAGCAAGCAATATAGTGAAGAATAATAAGGCTTTCTACAAATACATAAAAGGAAAGAAGACAGTAAAGGATAAAAAGAACACATTAAAGTATAAAACAGATGCTTAGATACAGGATGATGCAAGGTTGATGGCAGGATTAAACACTTCCTACACAGGCATCATTCTCTCCAGGAACTGTGAAGAAAATATTAGGAAACATGAAGCTAACACCTGCCTCCCAGATCAATTAAATAGCAAAATACTGTTTTTACAGCTCACTACAAGTTAGTATGGACAAATGTAAATTGACTTACAGTTTCATATTGGAATAATCTGGTGCAGTATGTACTGAGAACGCATCACTCCCTCTGTCTCTTATTTGGTGTTTCACCTTAATCAGACACAGATCAGTCAACTGCAAGTGGCCTATAATGCGATCAATTTTTAGTAAGAGATATAATTTCAACTCCATCTGCAGTTAGGGGGATATCTGGATACAAGGTATTATATAGTAAAAAAGATATGACTAATTTGATACCACAGCATATTCATTGGAAATGCCTCAATAATGAAATTTAATCTGGTTTCTCAAAGGATAAGTAAAGTAATACAGGAATAGACTGAAAGGAGCACACATATACAAATTTTAGTAGCTTTTTTAAAAAATACTCATAGGTTGATCACTCAGTAGGAAAGAATAACCTCTATGTTCAGATAGTAAAGTGAGCAAAACAACAGCCTTCTAAAAAGGGAAAGTGCATATCATTTCTGCCTTTTTTTTTGGAAGACACAGTGACCACCGAGGTTCCACAATACACACATGGAAGCCAATTTAGCCATATTTTAAAGATGTCTAGTATTACCTTAGTATTAAAATAACAATTCTAAAATGTTTTTTTGATTGATGACTCTAAATCAACTTGATTTCCATTTCAAAAGTACTTTAATAAAGATGCAGTGACAAAATATTCAGAATAATTAGAAAAGACATTTGATACAAAACTAGATCTATTGAAAGACAAAGGAAGTTATTCAGGACACATCTGTCCAAACAGCAATTCATGATTTGTACATGTGAAGGTTGTTCAAAAATTTTCTATGAATCCCACCAGAAGGCTGTAATGACATCTCTAGGGAAGCTCTGGGAAAATAAGCTATTCCACGTTCCAGTTCCCACTTCTTTAGAGGAAATGGAGGTAGGTGATTATACAAAGCTCTGTTCACTTTGCCAGTCCCAACAGGTCTCTTCAGGTTGGCATCATCAGAAGGCTGCCATGCTTACTTGGAAATACCAGATTTTCTCATTTCACTGTGATGAGAGAAGCAGTCAATACTCTGCTGGAGGGGTTCACAAGTTGACACTAAGCTCCTAAGGAGGCCAAGGAGGAGCCAATACAAAGAGCAATAATAATGAAAGAAAGTAAAGAGGACAATGGAGGTAAGAGGAAACGGATATAGAATAGTGGAAGACATGGTAATGCAGATAACAACAAAGGATAAAAGTGAGAGGATGGGGCACAGATGAGAGCACAGCACACTTCAATTACTAATGTTACTTTTTTGCGGTTTCAGTACTAAATGTTCTGATAAACCCCAAATTGAGGTGATTGAGTGGAGAAGACAAACGAAAACGTTCCTTTGCTTCCCTGGGATTTCAGATGAAAGGTACAATCTCCACATTCCAAAAATTGAGTACATTAACATCTTCTGACAGGAGGAAGAACATTTAACTATTTTTAAAACAATTGTTTTATGTTTGGTCTGTATCAAATTCTACTGAATACAAAAAAGGGAACATGCAAGTTACAGACAGGAAAAGAGACAAACAGACAAGTTTTTACAAAGAAAAAGGGGGAAAACCAAAATTGGGTAGTTTTGAAGGATATAAGAGACAAATTAAAAATATGTTCTTTCTTAAAAGAACACAGAAAATAAGAATACATGCAAGATGGTTAAACAGTTTTAGAGACACAGCTTTTCATTCAGAGATGAAGAGTGAATAGGATACAGAAGAATGTTTCTCCATAATGCAGCGTGCTCATGTGTAGCCTGACTTTTACCCTCCCTCCGGCATTTATCCGTTGCACTGCGCACATCTGCCCAGTGTCGGACGTGAGCCTGGGAGTCTGGGGGAGCCTGTGCTGGACAGGTTCCGGGGACAAGAACAAACCCAGCACCACATGCCAAACTGTGCCTACCAGAGTGCACGTGGTGCCTCTGCCTCCTTCAGAGAAAGAAAAAGCGACATGGAAGAACAAGAGGAGACAGTTGAACGAGGTGGGAGCAAAGACATACCTGAGCATGGCTGGAGGAAAAAGACTCCTGAGCAGGGGGTGGGCAAAGAGACACCCATCGAGCACTGGTGCAAAAAGCTCTCTGAGTAGGGGCAGAGGGGAGACACAGGAGGAGGGTCACCTCTGAGAGGATTGCAGCCTGAGCAGCTGAGTAAGAAGCAAGGACGAGCTGAAGAAACCATTACAAAATAAACTCTGACTCCTGTGTTGCCATTGCCTTGCCCAAGAGACTGACTGTGGTGCATAGTGAGGAGGCTGGTGACCAGCAAGAGGGGAGCAGAGGGAAACTGACGCATGTTTCTCTAAGTGTTTCTTTAAATTTCTGTGTTCAGTTTTTAGCATCAGACTCAATAATTAAAAGTTTATGATAGTTGACAATAAACTAAGTAGAATTCCACAAACTGAGACTGATTTTTCTTTTTGGCCCGCAACATCTGGCTACCAAAAGACAAAAAACCAGAAACGTCACTAAGAATATAAAATATTGGCAAATTTGTCACTCAACAAGGTTGTTGATTGTCAATTATAACGTATTATTATCTTGAAGACATACTTCCTGTTTTAAAATACTGTATGTAAATATAATTTTAGTTAGGTAGAGGATTTTCAAGGATTAAAAGTAATGAGAGCCCCAGAATATTTCATCCTACTCTTCCACAAAGAATCCTTCTTACATCAAAATACTAAATGAGAACACCATGTCAGAAAACAAAAACAAATTTAGCAACAGAAGTATCATCGCATTGCTGTGCACTGCTTTACAGTTTCAATTTTCCAACATTCAATGCACAGATAGGATTTTCATGTATAGCATGAACAGAAATCAAGTTCTACATAAGTTTCCATTAGTGACAAGTAAAACCGGGATCATAACATCATAGAGGACAAAAGAAACCACATTTAGTGTAATTAAACATTACAGATGAATTAACTTAGACTTAGATATCTACCTATTTTTTTTATAGTAAGAGGCAACATAGTTTGTATTAACCTTAATTTCTCCATTATAATTACTCTGTGGATTATAGCAGGTTTTCAGGCAGTGATAAATAATATAGGCTATGAAGCAATTATCATTCATCATTTGGCAGGCAACATTTTAAAAAATAAGAGATGCTGCAGATATTTCATCACAGGTTTTTAGTCTAAATCAGCTTTATCCACACGTAAAACTTGGTTATTTCTGAAATAAGTACATGTGTATGTGAACACACACAAATCCGCTACCTTTGCCACTGGCATTAATTTTCCTATGTAAGCACAGTCTTTCATGAAAATATGTATGCACGAACACAAGGGATAAGTATGATGCACGATGGAAGAACACCACTCCAAAAAATGAATGAGGAGGGAGAAAGAACAAGAAAATAGAACGGAGAAAACATAAGAAGGAGGCAGGCTTCAGGTTAGGGTATCCAGCCTGTTCCTCCTCAAATACTAGACCATTCCACTGCAGAAAAGAAACAGAGATCCATTTATAATCATATTTATAAGAACCCTACATAATGATTTTATCATACCTACACGTACTCAGATATGATTTTTTGCTAGTAATGCAAAAAGGAGTCAGCTTTCAGGTTACTCCCTGTGCAAAACAGCCACCATCTGCCAGCAGAGTCAATGGCTGTCCTTTCTCTATAGTTAATGAGCATGCAAAAACTAGGCTATTTCTTGTAAAGGTGATTACTTCCTTTGATTATTTTCAGACTGAAGCAAAATGAAAACCATTACCTCTTTGTGATTCAGAGATACGGGAGGATACACTTGAAATAAAGAGGCAATGCAAATGAGAAGAATAGGATGCAGATTTATAATATTAAACACCCGAACATGAAGGATTGTCCTAAGTTTGTCATGTTGCCTTCTTGAAGAATCATCCAGACCACAAGTTTTGGCCTAAATCTTAAAGCTTTTTGCATTGTTTTCTGCCTCAGATCTATGCTATCTCAGACCCCAGCACCCAGTTTGCCTTCAGAAAGATAAATGCTTTTCTTACATAGTGACTGACTGAAGTCAATTTGCATATTTCACTGTCTAATAATTTCATTGTTTCCTGAAGGATCAATCACCTAGAAATGGGAGGCTGACCTGAAGGTTACTGCATAACTTTCCAATGACTAGATTTTAGAAAAGCTGACTAGTATCAAATATCTAAAATCAGGAAAGTGACCAGCAATTTATATTTGAGTCAACAATTATGGCAGCATAACTTCAGAGAATGGTCGCATGGCTCAGTGTATTAATCAGTGCTCAACAGAAGCTATACAAAACAACTTAGAAGTGTGAAACAATCTTCTAAATATGGACTCATTCACACATACAACTAAGTCTGAATCCATAAAGAGACTAAAGTCACACAAATATCCATGTGTTAATCTCAATTCAAAGTCCACTAGCTATTCCCTCCCCTTTTTCAAGCATCACAGTTTCAAAAAATTTGTCATTACATGAATATTTCTTTAACAGGTATGTTCACAAAAAAGCAAAACACTGTCTTATTGCAGGACTACCAGACTGTATCTCCAAAATACTCTCGTGTACTAAGTCTTATAAAAACTAAGAGGCATCTGTATAAAGGCATTGTCCACTAAACTGAAAAGTGGAAAGTGTTACCTTCAGTATATCATCACCTAAGAATTCACTGGTGTTGCAAATTCACAACTAACTGTTAATACTGAGTCATAACCATGTTAAAGGCATAGTGATTTCTCTGCAGATCAGATAGACACATGAAAGAATCTTGTAAATAGAAACAGCATTTCTGTGCTGCCTGCTGATGGGTGAACATAGTTTTAGAACTTTGCTAGTACAGTTTTCCAGTGCAATTTTATTTCCCACACCATAATGATTTTACGTGTCCTGTGACCCCTCCACAAGCACCCACTCTACCATAAAAATGAAATAGTTTAACAAGTTAAAAAACATCTCGTTTTTCATCATGTGCTTCAAATATGTTGTTAGTGAAAGAGTGCTTTACATAAAGTGAAATGCAGAAATGTTTCTAGGATAGTATGGTAAATTTTAGAAGTTGCAGAAGAAAATAACTGCTGTGAATCATATTTTGGATATGCCAAAAGACGTTCTGCAAAGAGCAGACCACATAAAAAAACCATGAAATAACAGTGTTAGAAGTGACCTGATCAGGTGAAGGTGATTCCAAAGCCCAGTCTCTACTTGCCAACACACTTCAGAACTCCACAGCTTCTTTGCTAATCATATCATTATGTTCTTCTCTGTATTTTTCAATTAACCTCTCTATTGCATTCATGTGTTTAATTGCCACTTTAGATGTTGTATAATACGGTGTTAGGAAAGCCTTCAGTAACTTCTCTGACCTACTATCTCTATATCTCTTTTAATGATAGTCTGCTCCTTGTTTAAGGTCTATCTGAAATAATTTGCACTTGCCCAGTGGTAACTCCAGCCACTACTGTAGTGAAGTTTGCAGCAGAAGAATCACACAGACACACAAATCCCAGAATGTATCTTCCCTGTTCAGTCCTCTCCTGCATTTTGGAGGCATTACTGAGGTGTAAATCACGCCAGCATCTCCCTCTTAAGCAGAACCACTGAGGACTACATCACTCCACGGAGAGGCGAAATCACTGTAACTGCATCAATTGGCTGAACTAGGCAGACAGAAGTAGCTTGCTCTTCAGTGCTCAGCGAGCTAGTTTCATTATGTCAGCATGCATGCACCCAACGGACCAGGCTTCCCACCACTATAATATGCACAGAGGTCAACAACATCATAGTAAGATTAAAGAACTCAGGTTTCATTTTCTTTCATAACCTGTAAACCAATCTATTTTTTTTTAAACAAGTGCTGTTTATTCTTTCAAACTCTTACTAAAACCATAAGCTAGAATTTTCATTGCCTAAATTTTCACCACACTTCAGAGAAGAAACAGATCTAAACCATTGCACGGAACAATAAATAAACAACTGAAGGGTCAGAAGAATGAAACCATTCTCCTCTCCCAGCATATCTGTGCTTATGTGGAGGTTATCAGGTAGAAGGGAAAGAGGCATGAGATGTACATGTGCATTGTTGAGTCCCTTCAATAGCAGCAGAGAAACTCCAGAGGTTTTCACTTGTTACTTTCACCACCACCAAGTTTATCTGAAGATTACTAATCCTGATTCTTTTGATTCTATGAAGAGTCTAACAAGTAAATGATGACATTTGTATTTTAAGTTGTTGATCACTATTAATTGACTACAGAGTGCAAACCACATTGATCTCAACATTTCAACACTCCCTTCAGGGACTTGTAAAGCCACTAGGAAGAAACAGGTGCTTGATAAGCAGTAACTCAGCTTTAGACAGACTCAGGAAAAAACTGTGAATACTGAGTGAATTCAAGAACAGATGTCAAACAAGTTAGTGAATCAGGACACCAAATTTTTCCCTTGAATTCAGTGCTTGCCTATCTTTCACAGATACTTCTGGAGAAACACCCAAGCAAGCTCTGAATTAAACTCATTTCAGTCTTGAAATGATGGCACCTGCTTTTGTACAGCAGTTTTCTCAGACTAATGCATCCTCTTACATGGGGGTTAAGCAACTGGACATAGACCATGCATTGTAGCATGGAAGTTGCATTGCTTCCAACACCGGATCTAACAGTTCAGAATAACTATGCTGGCCTGCATTCCTAATAAATTACTACACATCTCTGCATTGTACAGTATAGATATACATTAGCTACTCATGAACAAAGTAGCCTCTGTGGTTAAAAAACACGTTACATGGCGTCTTCCAAATTGCATTCCCAAGCCCAACCAGATTAATTGTTTTCCTTTATCATAGCTTGAAGTAACTACTTTAAGGAAGAAAAATACAGCTTGATTGGCCAAGCAGCAGTCTTAAGAAGGCAAACTAATTTGATCTCAGTTTCTCACCTTGCTTAAGGAGGGTGTCTATTTTCTTTGTTTGCAGATGGCAGTAACACAGGTGCCTAATCAAACAGATCTTGTTATACTGACTAGCATGCACTGCATGAGAAGGTGTTTGTGCTATTGTCTATGGCCGTAGGAGGTAACCAGAAATCTTTTCCTTGTTTATTAGTGTATTTATCTGATCTCTGAAGCTTAAATGAGATATTAACCAAAGAGACTCAGAGCTGCCTCAAAAGAAGCCAAATCTCTCACCCTGCCTTCAAAAAATAATCACCTTCCCATATTAAGAAAAAAAAAGGAACTTTTTTGAATCTCTGAACGTAATGTTGATCTAAAAGCTTTATATTATTTTTTTATACACCTACTTGCTTATTTATACATTGAAGTGAAGCCAATTCAGTTGCAGTTTGTCCCTACATTAGGACATTACAAAATGTTTAGTCATTCAGCCAGATTCATTCCCCTCAACCCAAGGAGTCACTTCACTGTCATAATTAACACCCTGACTAACATGAAAAAACTACCTGCAGGCACTGTAAGCACAAATTGAATGAGCACTGGGCAGAAATGCCCTTGGGCTTTAACATTACTTGATTTAGCTAAACTGGTGAAAGCCAAGCACAAGCCCTCTTGTGTTGGTGTAAAGATAACAGTGATTTAGCTCACACATTCAGGCTTACGAGCACAACAGACAAGCCTGCATTACATGGGTTTAGAACAGGCACAGTATCCATACTGAAATTTCTTAGCTGCTTACAGCGCAAACTCTCTAGTGCTCTGGTTTCCAAAGTGGGGTGCTCACAGAAGGCCAGTGCAAACCACTCTCAATACTAATTTTATACTGTTTTACATATTAATAATACTGGGTCAGCTCTTAACAAAGATGAAAGCATTCAATCTACTGGTTAGAAAAGTTCTGAGAGACCTGGGTCTAATTAGACTTACCCAGCTTCCTGCAGAGACTAGACATACATTGACTATTGTGTGTTTTCTTAACCAAAGCTTCCAAGAGGACTAACAGGTAAGTGACACTGCAACAACTGATGGGCTTTTATAGTGGTTTTCAGAAGAAAAAATGTTTAACTTAAGCCAATTCAACTTGAGGAGTTCTATCACAATATTACCATTATAGTTAATATTAGACTGACTTTATGCAGAGACTTTTAGCAGAAAAGTAAAAACAACAACAAAAAACCCACAAAAGCCAAAACAACAACAAAAAACCAAACAAAAAACCAACAAAACAAAAAACCAAAACCAAACAAAAAAACCCCCAAAAACAAACAAAAAAACCCACACAAAAAACAAAAAACCCCCAAACAAACAACAAAAAAACTCAGCAAATGGGAGAACTGAATTCAGGTATCAAAACCTGACTTTGAGATTACAAGAGAAACACAGTGAAATACCAATGATGTCAATGTTGTTGAACTATTCCCACACCTATTTTGTGATTATGTAGAGGATGTCAGGCTACAGCATTTCTTCTCATGCTCCTCCTGACAGTAAGACTTCTTCCTAAGCAGTAAAGATTTACTCATAAGAAGTATGACATAGTTTTTTTCCTAAAGAAATTAATATTCCCAAGTTTCTTACACACCAAGTATTGAATGCAAACTCCGTAAGTAAAAGTCTAGCAAATTCAGATTCTTACTATAGGATTCTCTGACTGCTAAATCTTTAGAAAGTGATTCTAATCCTAGACATTAAAATAGAGAGACTTTGTGAAACTAGCTTTTGTACTAGGATCTCATCTTTCTATTTTTAAAAGTAGACCATACATGGCTATTTAAATAATGTAACATTCTCAAAAAACTCTACAAATTATCTTGATTCAGTTTTGTGTCTGTGTCTATTAATACTTTGAAAACAAAAGGTACATAAAAAACTTCAGTTAACTCACAGGAGTTAAGTCATGTGGATTACTAGTCCGTACAGTGTCCATCAAGTTTACTTATGATGGACTCTTTACTACATGTGCATGCTTAGTATCTGAAATAATATGACTGTCCTCTGTGCCCCTCCTGCCCAAATAAAATTTGCTATAATTCATTTCTCGGCTGAACATACTCAAGGAGATTCAGCACTGAAACTGTTAGAGTGCAAATATATTAGCTGCGACTTCAGCAAGTGCCTGTCATGTTGAATAGTATAAGAAAGAGAGATAGTAATTATTGCCGAGAACCCATTAGAGGACTCCTTAGTAAAACAAGCTGCTGGAGCAAACTAATGG